>WNYD01000051.1:0-220739 GCA_021396205.1 Sporothrix brunneoviolacea
TACTTCGTCTTATTACGTTATTTAATAAAATAAATTTATTTACGTATTCGTTAACGAATATAAATATAAATAATAAAATAAATATATAAAACATTAAATTAACACCTACGCTTAATTCGCTTATTATAACTAGTGTTATTTACCTTAAAAATTTTAAAAAGTCAAATAATATTAATTAAAATACGATTAATTAACACTTAAGTTAAATAATAAATTAAATATATATATCTTTAAATACGGCTTACTTAATTAAACTTTATAACTTATTAATTTAAATACAAACCGTTTAATCTTTATTAAATACACTAAGTAAGTATTTTATTCGTTAATTATTATTATTATTATTATAATTCGTCTAGTTTTTTAGTCTAGTCCGTAAAAATCGGTAACTAAAACTAGGTGACTAGGAAGACTAGTTAACTAGACTAAAAGACTACTAGTATTTTTACCAACCCTGCCTACCGCCCACCTAAAAATAAACATAACTAAAGAACTTCTACGTGACGGCGTCGCATCAAGTACACCCACATAAAACCGTTAGGTTTCATAAAGCTTTCTTCCTCAACCTAACGATGCACACACATACAAGGCGAAATGTCATTTAGATTCGCCCATAACATAGGTCTGAAATAATACCAATAGATGGGCTGAGCAGGTGCCACGATCGTCCCTTCGAAGCTAGGTTACAGATCAATAAATGCGTCAATGTTCCCATGCTTTTAATTACAACATACCAAATCGAGCAATACGACACAGCCTTAGGATCATTCTCGCATATAAGCTTTTACCTCCCCCTAGGTCAAGGTAAGCGCGCAAAACCGCTAGACCCATCATGCATCCGCTGGAGTATCCCACCCTGTGCTGTGCAAACCTTCACACACATGGGTTGTTTCGATGCCCTGTAAGCACTAGGTCGTAATGGCATTCACAAGAACTCCTACACCATGAGTCTATCGACATCTGCAGCATATTGATCGGTGAACCATGGCCATCAATTCAACACTGCGTCATTCTGATATGCATTCTCAGCTTGCTACCGGTCCGAAACATGGAATAGACAGACTTTGGCTTCCGGAGCTCTCTCTCTGATGGTTTGGCGAGGGCGGCTCTGTCAATGATTATTCATACTTGGGAGTTGGGACTGTAGCAAATACAGGGTTGCAAAATTAATTTGTTAATTTTAATTTTAGTATGGCTCTATACTAAATTAATGAAATTAATTTTAATTTTAGTACGGCCTTCTACTAAAATTAATTTTAAATATATTATTTTCGATAAAATTAAATTATAAAAAAATATATATACTAAAATTAATGTTAGTATACTAAAATTAATATTACTATAAGGTTTTGAAAATTATTTTTAATTAATTAAATTAATTTTAGTACATACTAATTTTAAAGTCCATACTAAAATTAATATTAATTAATTTTAGTACGGGTAAAAATTAAATTAACGTACTAGTTTTACAACCCTACACATTTTACATTCTCTTCAGCTGATTTACCACCTTCCCGTATATAAATATCTACAGGCTAAGCCGCCCTCGCCAAACACTCGGAGAGAGCTCTACAAGCTAAAGTCTAACTACCTACTTAACTGATCAGACTAATATAACCTCGTTTTATGTCCAACTCTATTTTACCACGCAACGCACTCAGCCTTTGGATTATTTCCCTAAAACCGGAAATGTTACGTTTTTAGTGTGACGCATATAATTTAAATAAAACCCTTGTATTTACCCCGTTATTATATAAAACTATATATAAATCCTTATTAAAACCAAGTACCTTATTAAGTATTTAAATAATGCCACTTGTTTCAATAGTTTCTTTTTAAATTATTATGTAATGTAACGTTACACTACGTGCATCTTGTAATAACGGAGTTAATTACGGTTAACCAAAGATCGTATTACACCGGTTTAATAATTAAAAGGCGTAGAAACCACGCGTTTTAAGACGTGACTTAACGTGGGTTTATTGTAACGTTTTCAACGTCGATAAGTCTTTATTACGGAGAGCTACTTATTAGTTAAACATTTTTAAGATTTATGTATATAATTACTTTTAAAAGGCGCCTTAGTTAATAATAGGTGTATCCTAGCCGTATCGTTAAAAGAGATCCGTATTTATAACGGTAAGTTTAAGTAAAAACAAATAAAAAAGTGTTTGTCAACTAACGTGTTTTATCCTTTTTCGTTTAAACTCTAATACGTAATTAATCCCTAATATATACACCGTTCATATTATTATTATATATATCGATCAACTTAAAGATCTCGAGGTTTTTTATTATCTCTTCTTAAAAAGGGGCCCTTTTAATCTTAACGTTTAAACTTTTAACCGTTATATACGGTGTTTAAAAAAAGCATAATGTTATAAAGATACTTATAAATTAAACAAGAATAAGAGCAATAAGAGGTATATTATAATAAAGTAGTATATATAGTAGGAACATAGACTTAATCTTATCAAGTCTAAGTTATAAGAGTGGGCGACGCCCGACTCCCTAAGAAATAAGAGGCGCCGGCCTTTGGCGACGCTAGTGTGTAAGTGGTAATTAACGACCCCGTCGCTCCCGTTTCGCTCTTGTCTCCTTATCGCCTTATTAGTGGCGCGCGCCAGCCACACTGTGGCTCGTGTAATTGTCCTAGGACCGTGCCTCGTAGCACATAAATACGTTATTTCAAAAGTTAAATTATATTATATCTTTAAATTTATACGCTCTTATAAAAACAGTGCTTTATAAGATCGAATCCTTTATTATCGATTTTATTTAAGTAACTAGTGTTAAGTATAATAATTCTTTAATTTCGTACTTTTATAAAAAGCTTAAGAGTCGTAAGGAGATTATTTATAAAGTAATGATATTTATATAAAGGAGACGGTAAAGGATATGGTTTTTAAAGAAGAGTTATAACGACGTTTTACGTAAAAACTAAGTTTAAATAATTCGGTTTAGTATATTCGACTAGGCCACGCCCTTTTAAGTAAAAAACATTAAAAGAAGTATTTAAAGTTTATAACTACTTATAGTTTATATTTTATAAGTATTAATAAATAAATAATATCCTTACTTTTTCTAATAAAATAAACTATAACTTTGTTAACACTTATATAAATTAAGTCGGGTCGGTCTACCTTACCCTAGCGACTTTCCTTTTGTTTTTCTTTTCTTTCAGATTTCCGATTAAAAGAGCGATCTTTGGGGGTGTTAAAGGGTATTAGGCACTAGGGCAGGCCGGAAGGGCGGGTTTTTCCAGGGCCGACGGCTTAGGCGTAGCTTGGATAAAGTAGTGTGATTTACGACAACGAGAATAGGGGGAGAATAGAACAACAAGCACCCAGGGTTGGCAATTAATCTAGTTAGTCTTAGTCAGTGCCCTGACTAATACTAACTAAATGACTAGATGACTAGACGTACGTTTAGTCCGTAAAAACCACTAACTAAAACTAGGTGACTAGGACGACTAGGTGACTAGACTAAAAGACTAATACTATTTTTACTAACCCTGTAAGCACTATCTCCTTAGAGCCCAAAATATTACTTTTTTCATACAGGCCCTATTGATTGGCTTAGACCCCGGTAAAAGACCCACTAGTACAAAAAGCTACATACGATCCCTTAGCAAAATAAAGTACCAACAGTTCAACCATGGTGCCAGTGATCCTAACATTTTCTTTTTAAATTATCACACAAAGCCACACCACACACACCACATCCCGTAATAATTTTGTGCTTTTAATGCTGTGCGATAGATAATTGCGGTTGGCTAATTATTACATTTCGCCGCTTAGAGGAGTAAAAGGTATAAAATCCACGCTTTTAGAGGTGTATTTTCGTATAGATTTGTTTTTATTATAATTCGATAACTGCTAGCCCTAGTCCCTTATTTTAAAGGGCGACTTTTTAACTAAAAAAATAATCGTTAATAGAAGGTGGTTTAATTTATAATAAGATCTTTTCGGTTATTATATCGTTAAAGGAGATACGTATTTATAACGGCGACTTCGAGTAAAAATAAGTATAAAAGGGTTTGTTGGCCGCCTCGTTTAATCCTTCGTTTTAACTAATATTTTACACGTAGTTAATCACCGATATTTACGCCATTTATATTATAATTATATAAATCGATGATTTATGGGATTTCTAGCTTCTTCGTAGGTTGATTATCGAAAGGGACTCTCGCCGTCTTTACACTCGTAGATGATTTTACTGGTTAACGGCGAAGTCTTTTAATAAAAGACTCCCACCCGTCGTAAGCCGTACTTAATAAAAGCACGAATGCGTTATCTTTAAAGTTAAATTATATAACGTTTTTTAATTTATGTTTTTTAACGTATACTGTCCCTTATAAAATAAGGTCTTTCGTTTTTTCTTCGACCTTTAATACCGTGAGCTGCTTACTGTCTATTCTATTTAAACGTGTAGTCCCCGTTATAGTAATTTTTATTTAACGTAATTCGGTAAAGAGTTAAGGCGTGGTGAAAAGGTTATTTATAAAGTAATAATATTTATAAAAAGGAGACGGCGGAGGAGGTAGCTTAATAAAAAAGTCGGTAACAACACCCTACGTAAAAGCTAACTTTAAATAATCCAATACATCGTATTTAACGGGCCCGTTACCTTTTAAATAAAATCGTTAATAAAAGAAGTATCCTAAGTTTACTACTACCTAAACTTTATATTTAATCGGTATTAACTTACTAGGTATATAAATAATATCTTAACTTCTACTAGTAAAGCGGACCATTGCTTCGTTAACACTAATATTTAAGGAGGGCTTTTAATAAGTCGTAAAGACGTGTTAAATATAAGTGCTTTAACTCTTAATTTTATTAAAAACAGAGGAGGTGGTTAACTAATTTATTGTATCCTATGTGTAGAAGCGACTGTATAACTAATAAAATTTATTTCTTAATAAAAATCTAGTAATAAGATGTATTATACTTATTATAAACGTCTCCTAATAATTATAAATAAAAGGTAACGGGTAATAAAATATATATAATAAAACGTTAAAAAATAAATAAATCTCCTCTTTATACGTTAGTTGCCATTACTCTTATCGTCGTTCGTTAATATATTTTACCCATTCATTAACCATAAACGTAGGGCAAAAGAGAGCAAAAATATCGAATAAATTCTAAGGCGGCAACGGTAAAATTTAGCGATCAAAAGACTGTAATTGCATCCGATCGAAGTCAGGGCGATTAAGGAGATTTCGTAGGGCAGGCTTCGGTAAAGGCTTTAATAGGGAGGAGGGCGTTTCGTGTATAGGAGGAGTAGTCGTCGATACGGCCTTTTACCGCTTTTTTAGCTGGCTTTCGCCAGCCGATGAGGCTATTCGTCGTTTTTGCCCAGCCATGCAGAAGTAAGGAGAATTACGAAGTCGTAAGAAAGACAGGATTACGCATATTTTGTATGGGCAGCCGTCGCGCGCGGTACGCACGCGTACCCCTGTAGGGGGGGCGTAAATACGTACACAAATGTCCCCCCTAGCCCCATAAAAAAAAGTCATATTTTGGGCTCTAAGGAGATAAACAAGAAGAAGGGGACGAATTAGTGAATTCGCGATCGGAAACCTTATGTGCAGACAGAACAAGGCGGCTAGTCTACGACCGGAAACCCGAGCGGGTAAAGAGAAATATACCGTGGTAAGTACCCCTTACATAAATGGTTGGTAGTCTAATCCGCTACGCTGGCGGTGTGGCTTTTGGGTTACATCACGGCTTTTTGAGTAGGACTGCCTAGTCCGTTTTAATATTCAAAGAGGGCTTTTAAAACATAATAAAAACGTATTAAATATAACTACTTTAACTTTTAACTTTATTACATACTAAGGTGATTAGTTATTTTATATCCTACGTATACAAGCGGTAATACAATTTAAAAAAAATCTTTTATTATAAATCTAGTAATAAGATGTAACGCACTTGTAAACGAAGTATTTTATTAGCCTCGCATTAAAAGGAGCGGGTAATAACTTATATAAGCTAACACATTAAAAAAAAAAATCCCTTTTTACACGTCATTAACCACTCCCTTTACCGCCTTTCATTAATATATATAACCTATTATTTAACTATAAAAGCAAGGTAAAGCGTAATAAAATATTAAATAACCTTTACGGTAACTTTAATAAAATCTCACGGTTAAAAGGCTATACTTAAATACGATTAAAAACAAGGCGATTTAAAAAAGGACGGAGCGTAGGCTCTAGTAAGGCATTAAAAGAGACAAAAGAGGTAGTAGCGTTTTAAAAGAAGTGTTTATAAATCAAGAAAGGCGAGGTTTTTTTATTATATTACTAGCCTCGCTAAGAGGCGAGGCCAAGAGGCGCTTTTTTCCTGCTATTACGTAAATAAAATTTAGAAAGAAATGTTGAGTCGATAACGCGTTAAACCTACACTTATTTTACGTGGTGAGGGGTCGCGCGTGGTACACGCGCATACCCTTGTATGCGGCTGAATTTTTTATACACAAAGGTCGACAGAACTCACGTTAAAAACGTAACATTTTCGGCTTTAAGGAGATAATGCAGGGTTGACAATTAGTCTAGTTAGTCTTAGTCAAGGCCCTGACTAAGACTAAGACTGACTAGGAAGAGTAGGAAGACTAGACTAAAAAACTAGACGAATAATTAGTAATTAAGAAAAGACCACTGAAACTAGTAGAATTTCTTAATATTAATAATCGTATTTAATTGATAATTAATAAAAGACTACCGAAAGCGGTAAAATCTTTTAAAATATTAATATTATTAATAAATGGAATATTTTAAAAAGTATTTAATTATATATATATATATATATATATCTTTACACTCCTTTCTTATATTTTTTACTTTATTATTGTATAATAATAAATACAATTAACTTACTACACCTTATTACTATACCTTATTACCTTATTTTTAAAAATAGATTCATCTACGTATTCGTCAAGAAATGCGAATTCAAATAACAAAATAAGTACATAAAGTACTAAATTAATACTTACGCTCAATTCGCTTATTATAACTAGTGTTATTTGCCTTAAAAATTTAAAAAGCTGAATAATATTAATTATAATACGCTTAATTACACGCTTAAGCCAAATAACGAATCGAATGTATATGTCTTTAAATACGGCTTATTTAATCGGACTTTACAACCTCTTAATTCGATTACGGACCGTTTAGTCCTTATTAAATACACTAAGTAAGTATTTTATTCGTTAATTATTATTATTATTATTATTATCGTTATTATTATTATTGTTATTATTATTATTATAATTTGTCTAGTTTTTTAGTCTAGTCTTCCTAGTCATCGTGTTAGTCTTAGTCTAGTCAGCGCCTTAACTAAGACTAACTAGATGACTAGGAAGACTAGACGTACGTCTAGTCCGTAAAAATCGGTAACTAAAACTAGATGACTGGACTAAAAGACTACTAGTATTTTTATCAACCCTGTTAATACTACTAAGATACGTATTAATATTCATAATGCCCCAGCTTTTTAATAAAACTAACTCTTTAACCGTATCGGGTAATAGTCGATTTCGTGATTTCGATACAATATAACTCCCTGCCGAAAAACCCCTTTCGACCGAAGCTGACGTAGCTGGTATTGCTAAAAACCTTCTAGCCATAAGAGATAAAATAAGAAATCGTTTTTCGTTATTTCACCAATATGTTAACGGTCTCGTACGGTGATCTTCGATATTTTCGTTAAAATAAGTAGTATATTGGTTTTTTTTTTAATAAAAATTTCGTCAAAATCAGCGCCAGAATCAGCGCTTGAATCGGGTTTTTAATAATAATCTTCTTATAATTCGTCGAAAGATATATTAAGTAAATTATTGTTATAATCGTAGTATTGCTTATTATCGTTTAATTCGTTTTTAGCCTTATTAAATTCGGTAGTTAAAAATTCTTTAACGGTTCGCTTAGTCGATGTATAAAATTTTAATAAACCTTCTTTAAAGTGTATTGATTTAAACCTAGGGTTAAAATTAATACTAATTAAATAAGTCCTATATTTTTCGTATATATTTAGCGTAAAGTTCTAAGGGAAATAGTGCTCGAATTTCGTAATACCGGTATTAACCGCCGTAACAAACGTATTATAGTAAGGATTCGCTAGTAATGAATTGGTATAATAATGGTATTGTTTTTTTAAGTTATTATATAGTTAATATACGTATATTAAACTCTCGTTTAACGTAGTGTAATATTCGCCCTGTAATTTTATACTGGGTTTAACGAATATTTCGAATATCGACTTTAATTCGGTTAAAACCTTCCATTTAAAGTCATTTAACATATATTCAATAAAATCACTACTACTAAATATACATTAAATCAGGCTTTAATTCAAGGGTCTTTTTAATCATATAATAAGTCGAATTCCACCGTGTGGCGTTATTTAACGGTATTAACTTAACGTTATAATCGATTCGTATAACGCCTTCATCTTTATATCTTTTAGCCCTTCTACTCATGATTTTCGGTTTTTTGCGTATATTTAATTAACGTAGCAAGCTTTCGTATTTTCGTAATAGTATTCATATTATTATCTATAACAATATCCGTATTCACAGGCTTATTTAATTTATCGATAAAATTAAATAAATCCTTCTCCGAATTAACCGTTAAAAGGTAGTCGAATAAATTACTATTAACAATAATATTAATAATATGTGAAATACACCGAATATCGTATACCTTATCGTTATTATTTATAAAAATATTAATAAACGTATTATTATTCGATGCGTTGTCTCGTGTAATGCTTAAAACGTTATTAAGCTTTAAATAATTGTATTCGTTTAATATGTCTATAACGTTGTTATAGATATATAGTCCGGTGTGACTTTCGGTTAGTTCGTTAAAGCCTATTAGCTTATAATTTAATTTAAATCAGTTATCGGTATAAATTTAAATTAAGCTTAAATAAGCAGTTTACGTATTTAAAATATATATATCGAATGTTAACGAAAAACAACCGTTCGTTTTAACATTTTATAAGATTTAATAATTCGTAATCGCTTTAGCCGTATTAACCCAATCGTTAAGAATATTCTTAATCTTTTTCGATTAATCGTAGTTGTTAACTTATTATAATAATTCAATAAGTCTTTAAAACTATATAAATTTAATACGTTAAACGATAAATTATTTTCGATAATAAAATTTAGTATTTTATTAATACTTCGTTTTTAGTAAATTCGTTTAATATATTAGAGCGCATTCGTTTATTTAACGCAAAAAAATTTAAAATCGAGGGCGTGGTAGTAGATAAATCTAGTAAAAAGTTAGTAAATTAATAATAAATAAAATAATTAATAATTAAATTAATAAATTACTTACGTGTTTAACGCGTGCTTTCGCTTTCGTTGTTATAAGCAGGGTTGGCAAAAAGACTAGTAGTCTTTTAGTCTAGTTAGTTAGTCCTCTTAGTTAGTTAGTCTTAGTGATTTTCAAGGACTAGAAGCGTATTTAGTCTTAGGTAGTCCGAGTTTTAACTAAGACTAACTAGATACGTATCTAGTCTTTAAAAATCACTAATTAAAACTAACTAACTAGGAGGATTAACTAACTAGACAAAAAGACTACTAGTCTTTTTACTAATCTTACTAATTCTTACTTAACCTTTAAGTACCTTCTTAATATAAAGTTATATTAAAATTAATTTTTAACTTTAATACGTACTAAATTTAAAATTAATTTATTAATTTTATAACCTTAACGATTGTTACGAGGCACGGTTTTGGTGACAATTGCACTAGCCATAGTGTGGCTTGTACGCGTCCTTGATAACGCGATAAGGAGCTAAGAGCGAAAGGAGAGCGACGGGGAAGCGACGCGCCTATTACGGCCTAGCGCCCCAGGGGGCCGACACCCCTTATTTCTTAGGGAGTCGGGCGACGCCCACTCTTATAACTTAAACTTGACAAGATTAAGTTTATGTTTTTACCACCTAGACTACTTTGTTATAATCTACCTTTTATTGCTCTTATTCTTACTTAACCTATAAGTACCTTTATAACAACGATATATAAATACGCGGCTCTCTTTTCGACTGTTAAATAAGGTAACGACCGTTTTAACGGGTAAGTTTTTTTAGTTAGTTAAGGCGAGGTAAAGATGTGAAGCCTTTATCGGTTTAAAAGCGTCGAAGTGCTGCTTATACGGCGCCGTGGTTAACCTTAACGCGCCGTCGCGGCCGCTTTTCATGATTTACCTGTGCGTATAACGCAACGCAAGTAGCTACACGTATCTTTCTGACGTCTTGCCGCCATAATGGCACTGAATTCGTTAAAGTCCAATGCCATTCCGACGAGTTATGGCTTTTCTAAATATTAGGATGGTGATTATAAAGGAAGAAACGTAAAAAATCATGAAAGTGTATCCGGATTAATAGAGCCCCATTATACCTAGATGCACCGGTAACACGGGATATATATATTATTAAATAATCTAAAAGAAAAGTTCGTATACTTTATTATTAATTACCCCCCTTTATAAATTTAACTCCTTTACTATATAACGTACGTAACCCAGGACCCTAAGGACAGGGTTAGCCTCTAGTCAGTCTGTAAGGGGAAAGCCAGAGGCTGAGTGCGTTGCGTGGCAAAATAGAGTTGGACACAAAATGAAGTTATATTAGCATGGAGAAGATAGACTTCAGCTTACAGAGCTCTTTCCAAGTGGTCGGCGAGGGTGGCTTAGTGAAGGACCGGACAAAGACTGTGTAAAGGCATTTCCCAAGAACTTCCCAATTTCCAAGAACTCCCACAGTCACACGACAACCACAGCATGTAATCGGCAACCAGTCGCCGACACACCGAGACTACGTTCTCTACATTCCCTTCAGCTTATTTGCCACCCTTTGTGTATAAATATCTACAGACTAAGACTAGGGTTAGTAAAATAATTAGTAGTTATTTTATTTAGTTATTAGTTATTTTAGTTAGTTAGTTATTAGTCACTTAATTTAAATAACTAACTAATTATTATTTAGTTTTAATTAAGGTTATAATTAAAGATAATTAACTAAAGATAATTAATAACTAAATAAAATAATTAAAATAATTAAAAAGTATATTATAAAATAATATATTTAATAAGTAAAAGCGGATAAATTAATTAATAATATAAAATAAATCTTAATTAATATTAATTAAGTAGTATCTCCTTAAAGCTAAAAAGTTACGTTTTTAATGTAACGTATATAATTAACTAAAACCCTTATATTTACCCCACTAATACATAAAACTACATACAATTCCTTATTAAATCTAAGTACCTCATCGGGCATCTAAATAATGTTATAATACCATACATTTCCTTTAATTTATTTACCACCCTTTAAATATTTACAGCCTAAGCACCCTCGCCGGCTACTTAAAAAGAGCTTTATACTCGTAAGTTAAAGTTTTATGTTTAACTTTATTTTACTACGTAACGCACTTAGCCTCTAACTTTCCCCTTATAAAAGACAAGGTTTTTTTTTAAAAAGGTTTTAAGTTTTAACCATACTGGCCTCGTCCGGAGGCGAGGCTAGTTTCCGTTTCTTTTCTTACCATTATACAAATAAAACTTTAAAAAGAAATGTTATATCGATGGCGTAACAAATCTACACCTATTTTACGTAGTAAGGCGTCGCGTATAATACACGCGCGTACCCTTGTATACGGCTGGTTTTTTATACACAAAGGTCGCGGGAGTCACGTTAAAAACGTAAACTTTTCGGCTTTAAAGAGATAATGTTACGAGGCACGGTCCGATGACAATTACACTAGCCACAGTGTGGCTGGCGCGCACCACCGATAAGACGATAAAGAGCCAAGAGCGAAGAGGGAGCGACGAGATGGTTAATTACCAATTACACACTAGCGTCGCCGGAGGCCGGCGCCTCCTATTTCTTAGAGAGTTGGGCACTGCCCATTCTCGTAACTTAGACTTGACAAGATTAAGTTTATGTTCTTACCACACATACTACTTTGTTATAATCTACCTTTTACTGCTTTTATTCTTGTTTGATTTGTAAGTATTTTTATAATATAATAAATTTTAAACCGTTTTATTATATTTTAATATTTTAATAAATAATATTATATTAATATTTAAAGGGTTTTATTACTTTTAATTACTTTATTTAGTTATTTATTATTTTAGTTAGTCTTTATTTAATCTTAATTAAAGTAATAATTAAAGTGATTAATAACTAAAATAATTAAAGAAAAATTATTTAGTTTTAAGTATAGTAATAACTAGACTAAGACTAAATAATTACTAACCGTAACTAAAACTAAGTAAACGACCATCTTAGTCCGTGATTTTCACGGACTAAAACTAGTTGTTTATAGTGGATGCCATCGACTTTAAAAACGTGCGAAAAAAATCTACTTAAACGCGTTTTATTTTTTCTCTTAAAAACAACGCCCCTTATATAAAAATCCTTTAAAAATTAACAATATGCCATAAAATGGCTGCGACGCGTTATTTGCTTTATAAAAGAGCCAGAATAGCGGCCTGTCATGAAAGTGGGTAACGCCCTCGTTAAATCGCCTCTTTAAAGGGCCTCCTAGTTAACGCGATTAAAGGTATCGTTTCGCGGTATAAATACTAGCTTTTAGGGCGCTCTCCGCCGCGTTCTGGGCGCCTAAAAAAACCTTTTAAACGTTATTTAAGGTAATTATTACGTGTAGCGGCCTTTAATCCTTTCCTCCTTACTATTAAATTAGCGGCTTTATATGGTCTAAACTATTATATAGGTACCGTTATTAAGGCCTTTTAACGCGCCGACCTTATTCTCTTTAAAGCTATAAGACGACAAGTTTTAACACTAATTAACATGGAGAAACGGTTGAACTTCGCGATTAATTATGTTAGAAGAGACCTAGACTATTGGAAGCGTTGGGTCTTTACAAATAAATCGACAATCGCGTGCGGCGACGGAGACACCCTCGCCTAAGTATTTTGTCGCCAGGTTAGTCAGTCTACTTCCCGCTTATTTTTCTTTACGAATACTAAAGGCTTAAAGAGAGCGATTATATCCTGAGAATGTACTGTTAAAAATTAAGCCAATGCGCCATTTACAAATGTTTTAAGGTGCTTTTTTATAAAGTAGTCGGACGTCGTTGTAGCCGATAATAAAAGACGAAGATTCATTAAGGGGAGTGACCGCGCGCGTTATACTTGACTGCCTCGAATAAAACCTTTTAATAATATACTAACCTACTACGATATATACACACGATAACGCCTTTATACATACAGCTTATATATTAATGGATTAGTTAACTAAGTAAGCTAAAGATAACGGGATTATTATAGTAGAATGGCCGCCGTACAACCCTAAATTAAATCTTATCGAAAATCTATGAAACATGCTTGAGGCCGTTACAATGGCCTCATATTTAGGTTTAACGACTTTACCTAAAAACGCTGCATTTTTATAGCCTTCGTACGTGCGACGGTTAAGTGTTAGGAGGCGTTAAAAGAAAAAGTGTTAAAAAGTTAGTAAAGTTAATAAATAAGCGAATATTGACCGTGATAGCGGTAAAAGGGTGGTATACGAAATATTAATTATATGGCCGGATAGCCTTAGAAAATAGCTATAAGTTAATACGTTTTTATGTTTAAAAAACAAGTACTAGTATTTTTATCCACTTGTATATTTCTGTAAGGGGAAAGCCAGAGGCTGAGTGCGTTACATGACAGAATAGAATTAGACACAGAATAGAGTTATATTGGCTGGGAGAAGATAGGTAGTCTGTGATAAATAGATTTCAGGTTGCAGAGCTCACTTCGAGAGGTCGGCGAGGATGGGTCGGTTTGTAGAAATTTAAATACAGGAGGGTAGTAAATAAGCTGACGGAGATGTCTGTTACATGTGTAGGGTTGTAAAATTAGTACGTTAATTTAATTTTTGCCGATAATAAATTAAAATCCATACTAAAATTAACAAATTAATTTTGTAACCCTATACATGTGTCGGCGACTGGTCGCCGACTAACTGCCGTAGTTGGCGATAAATTGTGAGGGTTTTTGGAAACAATTTCCACTATGATTTTTTATATAAAGTGATATTATTTATCTTAGCCTATATTTATTTATAATACTAAGGTTTTTATAAAATGTATATAAAAATCACTTAATAACTTATAAAACTTATTATATTAAATTATAGTATAAATTATAGTATAAAATAATTTATATTAATTAAACCTAAAAATTTTTTAATATAAATAAAAGACTAAGTTTTTTTAACTATATTTAAGGTTAATAAAAATACTAGTAGTCTTTTAGTTTAGTTAACTAGTCTTTTTAGTTAACTAGTTTTAATTAATAATTTTTACGAACTAAACGACTAAATAATTAAATACGTATTTAATTATTTTTAATTAAAGCCTTAACTAAAACTAACTAGTACGGACTAAAAGACTAACTAATTAAAATTAAAGACTAAATATATAAAATAATAATAATAATAATAATTAATAAATAAAATACTTACTTAATATATTTAATAAAAATTAAACAAGTTATATTTAAATTAATAAGTTATAAAGTTTAATTAAGTAAACCGTATTTAAAAAATTATATATTTAATTTATTATTTAACTTAAACGTATAATTAAAACGTATTATAATATAAAAGAAAAGCTAAAAGCTAAGTACGTTACGTGGTAAAATAAAGTTAAACATAAAATAAAGTTATATTAACATAAAAAAAATAAACTTTAACTTATAAAGCTCCTTTCGAGTGGTCGGCGAGGGTGGCTTAGTCTGTAGATATTTATACACAGAAGGTGGTAAATAAGCTGAAGGGAATGTAGAGAACGTAGTCTCGGTGTGTCGGCGACTGGTTGCCGATCACATGTTGTGATTGTCGTGTGGTTGTGGGAGTTCTTGGAAATGCCTTTATATTTTACCGGTTTCGGTGGTCTTTTATTAATTATTAATTATTCGTTTAGTTTTTTAGTTTAGTTTTCTTAGTTTTTTTATTAACTAGACGTACGTTTAGTTACCTTTTTGTTTTGTTAGTTTTAGTTAAGACCTTAATTAAGACTAATTAAACTAATTATTAACCTTAACATTTAGTCTTTAAAAATTACTAGGAGGGTTAACTAACTAGACTAAAGGACTACTAAGCTTTTTTTTATTAACCTTAATTATATAAAACGTATAAACGATACTATTATAAATCTATTAATTCACACACTTTAATAGTTACATTTATGTTAAACTTAGTAAGTGTCACTTCCTTATATTCGAATTTATTTATTGTTAATTTTTTTATTTAAGTGGTGCTTTGTCGTAGATTTAATAGTATTTAATTTAACTAGCGCTTTATATAAAACATTCTTAAGAAATTAATAGACAAACTTTAAATATATACATTTATTTGACAAATCTCTTATTAATATGTTTTATATACCCTTATTTACTAAAAAATCTATGATAAGTTATTAAGTGGAAATAAGGCTTAACTTTGTTAACCCACATTTTACGTAGTGAATATGTTTATTAATTGTTTATTAAAAGTCTATGTGTTCGCTATTTTTAAATAGGTAAGACTATGGTGGACAAATGTAATTAATTACCGGGGCTACTAAAATTCTGCGTAACACAGTCAAAGCTAATAAACAAGATTATAAAATTAAAATTAAAATTTAATTTTAATATAAGTCTATACTAAATTAATAAAATTAATTTTAATGTTAATACGGCCTTATACTAAAATTAATTCTAAATATATTTAGTTTAATAAAATTAAGTAACAATATATATTATATTATTACATACCGTTTTCCTTAAAGCAGCGTAATCAAGAGATTATATTACTAATCACCGGTTCTAGGCTTAAGGCACCTCTTTTAAGTGCTGCGAGCTAGATAGACGTGATATGATGTAGTAAATTAATTAATTCTCTGTCAAGCTATAAAAGGAGCGAGGCTCTTGGGAAAAGAGTTAAAATACGGGAAAAGGGGCTTGCCCCTGGTCGACGGTCTGTGCCCAAATAGCCGGGCCAAGGCCGAGCTAAAGCTAGCACGGACCGAAGTGAAGGGGCCCGTAGGCGTTACGGCGAATGAATGGCAAGTGGAGGATTCTGCCCGTAACATATATGTAATGTTAGTTTTGTTAGCTATGTAGATTCTTAAGTGCTTTATACAGAAATGGTTAAAAGGCTTTAAAATTATTTATTTTAAGTGTTATTAATTTAATTAATTTTAGTATAACCGTGCTAATAAATAGCCTTCGACGTTATAGCCACTCGCATCATCAGCCCGAGCGAAGTAAATCAGCTGCTGGTCTTGAGATGCAAACGCATACAGCATATCGACCTGGCTAAAAGCAACACATATAATGAATTGGACATGTCTTTTCGTTGGTTCTGTCCTCGAGGCTACTCGGGCTTCGTGATCTACGAAAGACAATAAACATTTTTGTAAGATGTTCGCACACCCGGGCCAAAAAGTGGCAGTGTCAGCATCGACGGATGCTCACTGCTGCCACCTCGCAGCGGCCACTATAGGAAATTATCGAAGTTGTGCCGCTCCAGAGGCTTTCTGGCGTCGCTGGACGAGACCCCAGTAGCATTATGGTCCCTAATTGGTTGGATATGTCGAAGCTCAGGAAAGGACTATATAGCATAGCGAGTGATGGTTAATATTAACTAGTGTAGTTTTCCGTGCTCTCACACCTGATCTATCTCTATGGGCAAGCCATGCTTCTAGAACACTTCTCGCCCTTAACTGTAGAACAAATCGATAAATAAGTAAACGTCAGCGATTCCTAATACAGGTGAATAAATAGGGCAGCCTCGTCCTGTTCTGTGGTAATGGTTAGGTAATCCTTTTACGAATTAAGGCAAGCGGAATGACTTGTGGCTTTGCGACTATGGGAATGGTTACGATGCCCTGCGTTCCAAGCTGAATTTCTAAAGCCTATCTCTGGTGCAACAATAAGCCTTGGGTTCCCGTTTTTGGGGGTGGACATTAGGAGGCTGATATTATGTGGGCCTCGTCGCAGAAACATGGGTCCGCCTCTTATCTCTTTCTGGGCATTGCCGTTTAATCGCCTGTTGGTCAGGCGCCTGATGGTATCTTACAACGGTTACGGCATGCAACACTATTCTAAAGCCAACAAGGCCCCCAACCCCCAAATGGAGCTCTGGTTTGGCACGGGGGTGGTGGTCCTCGACGAGCACGCCGTGCAGCATGTTTTGACTTGTCTTCCTTTCAGCGCCTTGCCACAGCTGCCAAAAGTCCCTCTCCAGCGTGGGGAAAAGGGGGGTTTGCATATATGCACAGCCAATTGGAGAGTGACCTGTGACTAAAACCACCACCGAGGCCCGTACCAAGAAAAGAAAAAGAAAAACGAGGTGCGGCGACAGGGAACAGAAGAGACGGCGAGGGGAACCTGGCGGCCTCACATGACGCGAAAAAAATGATCGATGCGCGGCCAGGGCCGGCAAGCTGGCAGTGGGGGTTTTGTTTTGTCTGAGGGAAGTCCGGATACACCGCTGCTCACGGAGCGGACTGGGGCGTTCCTTGGTTAGTACGACGTGACCACCCGCATAGCGATTTGTTTCCGAATAGGGAGGGTGCCGAAGTGAGAAAAACATGGGAGGACGAGAATGGGCAAAGGTATAGATATAGGGGGGGGGGAGTGCCTAGGTTTGTAGAATGTGTCTCGCCAAAGCCGCCCTCTAAACAATAGCATCACCGTGACCTCACACGGCTCCCCGAACCAGAAAAAAGGTAGAGAGACAACAAACAGACAGGCAAGAAAAGGGACGAAAAAGGCGGCCAGGGCAAGTCGACAATGATGACCACCACCGAACAAACAGCTACCGTCACGGCCAAGCCGGGCGGCAAGGGCTCTCGCTTTCTCTCGACCTGCGAGGTAGGAGAGTGCATCCGTTGCTCGAGTCCCGTCTTCCACCCGCTGGTATCTCCAGTCGGGCAGGTGGCTCGCGAGATCCTGTCGCCGTATGACAAGGCCACTACAGAGGCTGCGCTGGATGGTTTTGCTCTCCGACCGAACACGATTACCGACATGGAAAGCCGCATTGCGTTTAGTGCTCATGTATATGAGGAGTGGATCCAACACAGCGCTCTCACATACAACGGCACGGCACTGCCTGGTGTCTCGTATGTTGAGGCCACGGGGCGTTTCAGACTGGACTCTCCTGGGCCGGGGCCGTTCCCAGGAGACTATTTCATTGACAAAGCTGGTCTCCAGCGCACTTTGAGCTCGCTAGCCGATGTGGCTCTCAGCGAAGCTGTCAAACGGCATCTAACAGAAGGCGGTGATGAACGCCTGTATCTCTTGCCAGCACCAGGTGCGTGTGGCAGCGAGAGCGGTGTCAACAAATACTACTGCCCTCCATGCCCGGTTCCGCGGGGCACAGTGGTACGCAGCTCGTGCACCTGCTCGCCTCCTTCGCCCACGGGGTTCGAGGCAGCGCGAAGCCGCCTCCGAGCCCTGTGGAATGGCAGCTTGTCGGCCGAGGACGCGTTCAACGACGTGAGAGGCCGTATCTCTGCGGCCCTGGGAATCAAAACGGCTCATCACGTCGTACTCCACCCGTCAGGCACTGATGCAGAGTTCACCGCCCTGCTTGTTGGGCTCAACCAGGCGCGAAAGCTTGGCTGCACCGGCGTCGTGAACATTGTAGTTGGCGCCAAAGAAGTCGGCTCCAACACTGCGGCTGCTGCGGGCGGGCGGCATTTTAGCAAATATTTCCCCACGGAGCTTGCGGCCGATGCCGGGGTCGTGGCGGAAAGGGATGATACATCCCAGTCTCTGGCGGTCAGCGGTAACGATCTCCGTGGCGGCGTCCAGGTGGTTGAACTTGCCGCCCGACGGGATAACGGATCCACAGTACCAGACTTCGACGGTCTTGTGCTTCGAGCGCTAGAGGAGGTGAGCGTGCGCAGGATGGCGGACAAGCAGGAGAAACCCTTTTTCGTCATGCATGCTGTGGACGGCTCGAAGCTGGGGTCGCACATCACAAGCCGCTCGCTCGTCGAAGAGATCCGAAGCCGGTACGGTGACCGCGTGCTGTTCGTGCTCGATGCATGCCAGGCAAGAACCGACACAGACGAGCTCAACTGGTACTTGTCGCGGGGCGCCGTAGTCTTGATCACGGCAAGCAAGTTTTACGGCGCGCCCGGGTTTTGCGCAGCGGCGCTTGTGCCTCACACCGCAGCCGTGGCCAGTCAGCTGACCAGCACCGGCACCAAGGCCGCGCCTGGGCTGCCAGTAACGATGGCGTGTAGCCTGGGTAGCTACATCACCCAGCTAGAGGTCCCATCTGACCTCGAGGTGCTGCGCAGCTCACTGCCTGCGGGACCGACAAACGTGGGCCTGCTTCTCCGCTGGTCGTGCGGTGTGGCCGAGATGGAGCGGTTTGCGCGCGCAGGGCCGGCAGGGCGGCAGGCGATCGAGCGGTGGGTGCATCGCATCCGCGAGCTGATCCGCGAGAGGGACCCTCAGCTGCAGCTGCTGCGGGACGGCGGCTGCGACAACAGCGACGACGTACCGTTTCAGGCTGCGACGACTTTTGTGGGTGGCGTCAACTCGATCGTGAGCTTCGGCGTGCTTCGTGCAGCTGGGACGGGGGTCGCTGGGCGATCTCTGCTCGATGCCGCGGCTTTGCGGCGGTTCCACAGGTGGCTGACCATGGACGTGTCTGAATTCTTGCCAGCATCGGCCGCCGATGTAGAACGGCAGACGGCGAGGCTGAAGTGCTTCATCGGGCAGCCCGTGGACCTCGGAGACTTTGCCGTGCTGCGGCTGGCGATGGGGGCGTCTCTGGCCAGTGACCTGGCGGAGGGCCACCGGCATCTGGAGGACATACTCGCGGACGACGGCAAGGTCCTGGACAAGATTCAGCTGGCCATCAAGTATTGGAGTGCACTGTGTGAGAAGGACGGGAAGTGATTATTCGGGGGAAGATACGGGGCCGTCTCGGGCGCAACCTGCTGTTTTGTTTTTCCATTTTGTTCTTCTGCTTCCGTTTCCTTTCCTCCCTCCCCACGTGTCTTTTTTCTTTTTCATATTTTCCTCTCTTCGGTGTAGTCCTTTCCAACCCCCCCTCCGCCCCCTCCGGCAGGGGAGAGTGGTGGTCGAGATAACCAACCCACAGTGAAATTGAACAGGTTAACCATCCCGAATGACATGACACCGACTCCTGGCAGCCAAGCGTGACGGGCGATCTGCGATTCGCCTTAACTGTACCCCCCCCATACACAAGCACGGGTAAGATACGATGCACTACACCGACGTGCCTGCGGTAGATCCAAAGAGCCAGGGGGGGCGGGGTGATCGTCGTCGGGAAGGACGTTGATCAGCGAGGCATAAATCGTGGCAGTATGTGGTGTCCCGCGTAGGAATGCCCATAAGGTCTTCATCGCACGGCGACCGAGCACATGGAGACATGAGACACGATTCTCGCGCTCTGTCTGCGTTACGATTCCCTGGCTTTCGTGCAAGGGGCTTTAGTCCCTTTTATGTGTTGCGCTCGTATGTTGCATTTAATTTGGCTACGCATGGACTGACGGTCCAAGGCGCCGATTGGCCCTCACCCGCAGGACTGGCGGGCACCAATTTGGCTCTCCTGTGGCGTGCTCGCCCGGTGGGAAATTAAGAAAATCAAAAATAAAATAGATATATATATATAAATAAACCACCCAAGCCCTCCACCCCAAAAATACAAAGAAAGGCAAAAACCCGTGGAACTAAAGTGAGACCACCAGGCCCAACCTGGGCCAGCCAGGCCCAACGTTCGCTCTCTAGAGTCTCCTCTCCGGGGTGCGCTCATGTTGTATCTTATTTCTCATCGGCTGCGTGCTGCTGCTGCCGTCCGACTCTGTGCTCCGCCGCGAGACCGCTATCACCGGCGCCACATTCCGCTCACGTGACAAACACACTGGCCAATAGCGCGCGACGACCCCTGGCCAAGCACGGCTTGTCCCTTGTATCTCGACCGCTCTGGGCGCTATGTGGAAGACGAGAGCCCAAGTGCGCTGCTACTCGTAGAGACCAGCCCAGAAAAGCGACAGATAAAGACCTGGTGGAAAATACCCACCAGCACCTGCTAGCCGCTGATTATAGCCGTACTCTATTTCCCCTTTGTTCTCCCTCGTTCCTGATTCCAACGACGCCGACGAGTCTGCGACTCGCAAGGGACCATCGACAGAGACGTATATTACACAAACAGTGGGCGCAAGCGACTAGAGAAACGACCGTCAGAACCACCCGCCCCTGACCCCCTCCGACGCTCGCCCGCGTGCTCGTCCTCTTGCGCACTACTTCCCCCCTTTTGCCTCCACGGAGCCCTTCACAACCTCGCTCGTCGCAAACACCTAGCGACCTTGGCCGACCGCCCTCCTCGCTGCCGCTCCCCTGTCCTGAATCCCGCGTTGGTCTCCCTTTCTCCCGCACTCGGCCTCTCCGGTATCTTGTCCAGGCTTGCGCCTCTGTCGCCCGACTACCACCGATCGTCCCACAGTCACCTCTCCTCTCCTCCTCCCTGTTCCTTGGGCAGCCGATCAACTTGCCATCCTCGCCTGTCCGCTGCTCCGCCCCGCAACTGCCGGCCCCCCCTGCCGCCTTCGTCCTCGCGTCCGCACACTGCTCCGGACCAACGTGGCCGTTGCTTCACTCCATGATACCCCCGATCAGAGCTTCGATTTTCCCCTCTGACTGTTTGACAAAGGGCCCCCTTCTGTCTTTGAGGGAACGTCGGCCCTGGCCTCGTTCCTGGCCCGCGTCCCACACCTCTCGATGATGGTACGTCTGCTAGTAGCCGCTTGTGCCTACCTCAACTCGCCTTCGCTTTTTGTTCCTAACCCCCCCCCCTGGGGCACGCTGTAGCTTTGGTGCTAACTATGGCCTCGCGCTTCTCACCTGTAACAGACCTCATCTCGTCCTCGCGATACCGGCGAAAGCTTCTCGAGTCGGCGTGGCCATGGCAGCCAGCTGTCCATATCTGACCCGAGCCACCATGTCACAGAGGCTATTGGAACGCTGTACGGCGACAGCGACGATGACTCTGGCCACGAACCACGGCGCGATAGTCGTCCGCTCAGCTTTGTGGCATCTCCATATGGCGGGGAACAGATACAGAAACTGCATTTGCCCCAGCTGCACTCTCAGCCGCCGATAGCCCTGCAGTCGGACCAGCTGGCTAGAGCCGACGAGCGCCGAAAGATCTCCCGAACCATGTCTGATATGACCCCCCCGGCGGATTCGGCTGCGGTAAACGGAAACGGCGGCCTGAAGAAAGCCCAGACCCTTCCTGCAAGAAAGCTAAGCGAGAGAAGTAGCCCGCCTTTCGAGTCGTTTCCGCCCCCGTTACAGCCATCGTCCCCCCTTTCGCCGACCCTCTCGTTGCTAGACGTCCAGACCGACCCGCAGGGTGCTTCGCAGTTCCCCCTTACCAACATCGACAACCCTAACGATATCGCCCAAGAACTCAGCAATCTACAGGCTCTGCGGCGGATGTCTATGGATGTTGGAAACTCCGCGGATCCGGATCTCATACCTTTTCAAGGATTGTCTTTGATGTCCATGCCGTCAATAGCGCCGTCCGGCGAGGACGACGAGGGTGATATTTCTAGACTGCTTTGGGTGCCCGCAAAAGTACATCCAGAACTAGCCCCAGATCAGTTCAAAAACTTCCTCGAAAAGCGTGTGCAGTCGATCAAAAGACGGTCGGGAGAGTCCCTGCTTGCCCCCGACAGCCAACAACAACGAGGGAATGCAGAGGGCCTGAGAAGAAAAAAATCCATGCTATCTCGACAAGTCGGCAGCAGATATGCAGAGAGCAGTCTGGGAGGCGACGAAGGCCATGGCGAAGGCATCGCTGCAGACTGGCACATACAGAGAAAATCTTCGCAGACCAGCACCGTCCACAGCGCTCCGGAACTGAGTCTTAATGAACTAGTAAACGATCCCAGCAAAGTTGTCCAGAAACTAACGCTGGATACGCAGAGACAAACTGATGGCTTGGGAAAGACCGGTCTCGATTATGATAAGCCTATTTTGCCCGTTCCCACCATGGGCTTGCGAAGGTCCACTCGAACAACGTACCGGAAGGGTGGGAGTTTGCGCTCTGGCGACCGCCTTCCGTTCTCCAAGCGAGCAGCTGCCGCCCGACAAGCGCAGAAAGACGGCGACAAGGATGGTGACGAGTCTGCAAGCCTGTCACCATCTTCTGAGCTTGACATCCCCGCAGGCCACAACTTGCAGCGCGTTCAATCGGAACCTATGACGCCTGAGAATTTCTCACGACCAGTGCGTTCTGCTACAAGACAACAGCGGCTCATCTCCCAGGACAGCCCAGAAGTGGGCGGCGCCGCTACAATCGAACGACCTGCTACTTCGGCCTCTGACGAATCTCGGTCGAGAACGCTGAGGGGCGCGCCGTCTGCGCCCCTTGATTTTGCTTCCACTCCTGTTCTAGCTGAAGTACTAGCCTCCTCTCATGAAGCCTCCAATATGGCCATCGAGTCGACTGCTGCACAACAGGCGCGTCCCTTCCCTCAGCGGTCGTCTTCCCAAAGCAGCTCCCATCCAAACCCCACTCAAACGAGGCCGCCCTCGGAGACGCAGCTACCGGCGCATGACGAAAGTGAGAGTTTTCAGCAGCAGCAGCAGCACCCCCCCCCGAGGTCGAGCAAACGCCCGTCATTCGGAAGGCCAACCCACCAGTCACCGTCCCAGTCCATGTCAGCTCCGGCTGATTCTACCCCAAATCAGACATTAAATGACATGGTCCATCATCCCTCAGCCCTCCCCGGAAGCGGATCTACACGAACGGACAGTCTTACTTTTATCCCAACACTAGCGGCCGACGAAAGGAAGACCGACAAAAAGGCAAGAGAAAAAGAAGAAAACGAAGGCGGGAAATCTATGGGCTGGAAGTGGTTTAAGAGTGACGACAGAGAGAAAAAGAAGAAAGAAAAGGAGAAAGAGAGAGAGAAAGAGAGAGAGAAGGAAAGGGAAGACCAGACCAAGAAGTCACGCGTGAGAAGCGAACGAACACAGCCCGACAAAAGTCACGATGGTGCTCGCCTTGATGTGCTACAGAGTTCCATTGACAGCTCTGGTCCAAAAGGCCGGGAAAGCTTACTTCTTGACCGTGAGAGCGTCGATGGAAAGCTGTACGAGGAGAAGAAAAGGGACAGCGGCAGCCGAAAGTTGAGCGAGGCGAAGAAAGAGAAGGATGGGTTCTTCGGCTCGATCTTTGGAGGATCCCGACGGAAAGAAAGCAAGGATGGCGGCAGCGGCAAAGGCAAGCAGAGGGCTGCTTCGCCCGAAGCGCCGCCTTTATTGCTGCGTCCTGACATCGACTACCCATACACAAGATTTCCTATTGTTGAAGAGCGCGCTATTTACCGAATGGCTCATATCAAGCTAGCTAATCCGCGCCGCGACCTACGAAGCCAAGTCCTCTTGTCGAATTTCATGTACTCGTACCTGGCCAAGGTCCAGGCTATGCATCCGCAGCTCAATGTCCCGACTTCGCCTCACCAGAAGCGGCAAGAAGAAGAACGAAAGCGCCGAGAACAGGAACAACAGCAGCAACAGTACCTCGAACAACAGATGCTAGTACAGCAGCAGCAGCAGACTCAAGGAAGCATTGACCAGTATAACTTTGAGTACCATAGGGTAATTATTCCGGGTTATTATGCGTAGCCACGCTCCTCATCATTGGTCGAGGCTAGTAAGGCTAATTATTTCTGTAGGCGGCTACCCAGTACGGTGATAACGGTCAGCATTCAGACAATGACGGGGGTGTCGACTACATCGATGATGCACAGATTTTTGAGTATGACCATGGCGGGCACCATCGACAACACCAGCAGCACCAAGAACCTGCCGATGCATACGAAGACAGCGATCAGAACCGGGCCTCTCACGGCTACTACGACTACGGCCACTCGGACGATGGCCAGCACGGCGATGGCGATATGTGGTGAGGAGAGAACCGCCGCGGCGAAGAGTCGCTGTTGGGTCTGTTTTGGAATCGAGTAGATGGAGATGACTTCAAGGGGGTCCTCTTTTTTTTTTGCCCCTTCCCCCCCGGCTAGTTTGGCTGCTTTACTGCGTGCATGGATGGGAGTATGGCGTTTATTACGGTGACTAGGGAGAGAGCGACAGAGCCTCCGTGCTCTGTCAGTTCGCAACACCAGCGTTCTTTCCTTCAGAGACAGGCAGTGTTTGTTTTTTTCCCCCTCTCTTGCCGCTCCCTGGCTCGTTTCTACTCCGTTTTTTCTGTTTCTGTTCGTCTCCCCGGCACGTCTCCCGTTCTTTCCCCACATCTCACAACAGAGACAGCACCGCAAGTATTATATTCTCGTCTCAAGGTGATGAAACCGGTGTAGTCGTTTTCTTACAGTGCAGCCTTTGTAGCCCCGACAAGGTCTATATTTCCGCGCTGAGGCTGGGGATCCAGGAGGACAGATGAAGAAGGCGGAGAAACCATGTATATAGCATTGGAGAGAAGCTGCGCAAAACACAAACGTTCTCCTACCGGTTGCACCTCTATTAACGCGGGACGGTTGGTCGTACCGCAATAATCGACTAGTCCTAATTAGGCAAGGTGCTGCTTTTCTCCTGTCGCGCCTCCCCTTTCCAGCCCATGCAAAATTTAAATAAAAAACAGAGAAGCAAAAAAGAAATTACGGAGTAGAAAAAGCTAAAGTGTTCAACTCCCACCACTCTCCTCGACCCTTCCTACCTCATCTTCCCTTCGCAACGCTTCTACCAAGCAAACGAATTTTCGACCTCACCCTGCCCTGTTGCCCGTTATAACTGCGACTGGCAACCAGCGTTTCTGTCGGCCAGTCCTCTATTTTCGATACCCTGGATTTGGCGCCCCACCCCTTTTGTCACCGTCTCGCACTTTCCTCCCGTTCGCCCCATTTTCGCACCTTGCGCGCGAGCTCAATAGCTCCAAATTCATTTTCCGCATCCTACAAGCACAACCATTATCCTGCGGTAGAAAACAGAAGAAACGACACGCCCACCCTCCTATACCCCCCTTTACGGATTCTCTTCGACGGCAGAGAAAAAGAAGACACGAGAACGCTTAGCTTTCTCTTCACTACCCCGACCGTGCTCGCTAGTCTCTCTCGGCTGCCCAGGCCCGACCTCACTCCCAAAACTGCATTCGGATCCATCCCGATATCCTCTTCCGAGCTCTTCAAGCTTGCAAAACTTGCCATGGCATCTGTAAGCTGTTTCACTCCCCGTCTCTTTTCTTCTTTCATCCCATCAAGAGCCGTCATTGCCTTTCTCTTTGTCCGGCATGTTCATGTTGTTGTTCGCCCGTATCCGTCCTTCTTCGAATCCATCTTCGGACCTTCGAATCTATCTTCGGACGCCCACGCCTTCCTCTGTTTGTATCATTGAAACAGCAAGCATATTGACACTCCTGTTTTCAACAGCAACCTCGCCATTCTTTTCTCGGCCACGGCGGCCCGGGTGCTGGTTACTTACCTAATGGAGCTGCTGGCGGTCCTTCGCCGACCCTCAGTACGGAGGCTCGGCCGCTTTTGCCCAACCAAGGGCGAGTCATCCAGACCGGTCCCATTCGCGTTCTGTGTATTGCAGACGTCCGAGGTATACCATCAACGCTTGCACTTTGCGAGACCTGATACAGGATAGCGCTGATCGAGACACCGCACCAGGAAATTTAAGATCGTTGAACGACCTCGCCAAACAGGCACGTGCCGACTACATCATACATACGGGCGATTTCGGCTTCTACGATGATACGTCTTTGGAACGCATTGCGGAGAAGTACGTTGCCAGTGAACTTGCATTTTCCGCCGATGTACTTTGTTTCCGTGCACTGCTAACACGCCACTTTCTCTTTGGTTAGGACTCTCAAACACGTCGCTCAATACTCCCCTCTAATCTCGGAAACTATCAAGAAATCCATTGCCCAGCCGGGTAATGGCACCTCTGTGAAGTCTCGATTCCCCGCTCGCGAGCTTCCTTTGTCCGAACTCTCTCTCCTATTAAATGGCGAACTAAAGCTGGATGTGCCGGTTTATACGGTCTGGGGCGCATGCGAAGACGTCCGGGTTCTGGAGAAATTTCGCTCTCGTGAATACAAAGTTCACAATCTTCACATTATCGACGAAGCCCAGTCAATGCTTCTCGAAGTCGGTGGCGTGAAACTTCGCCTTCTTGGTCTAGGCGGCGCCGTTGTTATGCACAAGCTTTTCGACAACGGAGAGGGTCGTACTACCATTGCTGGTGGTCAGGGAACGATGTGGACTACCCTCCTCCAGATGGGCGAACTGGTGGATACCGCCAACCGTGTTTACGATCCTACCGAGACTCGCATATTTGTCACACATGCGTCCCCTGCCCGCGAAGGTATCTTGAATCAACTTTCGGTAACTCTTAAGGCTGATTTTTCTATTTCGGCCGGCCTCCATTTCCGCTATGGCAGCTCCTACAACGAATTTAGCGTCAATCCTACCCTCGATCATTATCGTGGTAAGCTTGCTGCTAGCAAAGCATCTTTCAATGACGTGTGGGAAACTGTCAAGGGTGAAGTCGAGCCAGCCATCCAACAGAATGAGGCCCAGCAAAACCTTTTAAAGAATGCACTTAGCATTGTGGAAAAGATGCCAACTACAGCTGCGGGCGGAAATCCGTTTGGTGGCTCCGCCGGCGGCCCGCCTGCTCTCGGGCAGGTTGATGAGAGCGCTTTCAAGAATATGTGGAATTTCAACCTAGCAGACGCAGCCTTCGGATACCTCGCTCTAGAAATCCAAGATGGCCGCATCGGCACCGAGATGCGCGCTCAGGGCTTCAATTTTTCGCACCGGGGCATGAAGCAGCAGGCAAATCCCTCGCAGCAGGCTCAAGCGCCTGCGACATCAACTGCCTCACCCCAACCATCCAGCGTATTGCCTCCTCCTCCTCAGCAACAGCAGCAACCGCCGGCCGCAACATCACAGAGGCAGCCGGTATCACAAACACAGCAACAGTCTGCGCCTGGCAAATCCGCTCCAAGCAAGCCGGCCGGCACCAGCTCTACTGCGGGCCCCACAAAATCTGCCGCGCCCCAAACTTCGTCTACGCCGGCTCCTAAGGAGTCTGACAAATCGACGCCCTCTGGGGCACTAAATGGCACTGCTAACGGCTCAGAATCAACCCAGTCTCCTGCGGCAAGGGGGCCGTCTCAGGATGTGATCGGACTCTTTATTATGAATGCCCAGTCAGATGAGCAAACGAAAGAGATGTTTGCAGGTGAAGACTTGGCCAAAATTGTGAAGATTGAGAAATACGGCCCGACGAACAAGGTCGTCCACTTCAAAAACACAGAGGATCGAGATGGTGCAATGGCGCGGCTGCCAGAGGAGGCAAAGCATCGTACCACAGAGGATCGCTCCAAACCACTCGTCAAAATCTTCATCCCTAGGGAGTCAAACAAGCCTTTCGGTCGCGATCGTGGAGGTGCAGGAACCTGGGGAAGCAGCAACCGAGGCGGTGCCAATGCTAGCGGCGCAGGCCAGAGCGGCTACCGGAGCGCCGGCGGGGGTACGGGAACAGCAAGCGATAGTGAAGGTGCTGGCCGCCGAGGCGGTGGAGGTGGCAGAGGCGGGCGGGGGGCCGGCCGTGGCGGGGATGGCCGAGGCCCACGCGGTCGCGGTGGCCCGAGGGGTGCTGGGCTGAATAAAGGTGATGGAGGCAATGGATCCCCAGCACCTGCCTCATCGTCACCGGCTGAGCCGTGAAAGGTAGCGAGCTACCACGTCCTTTCGCCGGTTTCACAGTCTGCATCTCGCCGATTTGACCAGCGCCTGCCTAGCAGACTTGACGGAGCGAGATCGCTGTCTATGCCACATCTCCTCGCAGTAGTCACCGTCGAGTACTCATCTATTTAGCCAGTGACCGGACTTTTATGGGAACGACACTGCTGAAGTGAGAGAGAAGATGCGTATGCCACTATTCATACTGCGGACCTGTTGTTTTTATTGTCAGTCTTTAGGCCCGGCTGAGTTCGGACATTTTTAACCCCCTCTACACGAAAGCTTGTCGATTTTTATCTCGAATTTTCATTCATGTGGTTTTTCGCCTCTAGTTCCATTTTGCCAAAAACCAACCACCACAGAAACAGACGCGCGCAGACGCACACAGCCTCCTTTGTAATTACCACGAATGTATTTGTTGATGTTATTTTTCGGGGGCGGGAATTGGTTTCAGTCTGTACTTTTGTCGTCTCTTGGTTGTTTGTTATTGTTATCCCAGCGGTTTGTAATGTTATCTTGGAGACAATACAAAAGTATCAGTTCATTTCGCGGGCGACCTCGTTTTCTCCTCAGCTACTCCTTCTTGCAGGATGCTGAAACCTCGGCTTTCTGGCTTTTCCGCCCTTGGAGATTGTGTATCACGGTAGAAACAAACAACAGTGGCAATTATAAGGTATTAAGTAAGATATCACGATCGTGGCCAGGCCTCTCAGGACAAATGCCACCTAAAGGATTTGCGTAAAGTGTCACGGACATTTAATCCATCAAATGCACGTCCATGGTTAAATACCATTAATACACGAACCATTTTGTGCCAACTGCGGCCTAAGTTGTGACTCTATTGTACAAAATTCCTCTCGACCCTCAGAACCGGCACCTCCGTACCAGGGTCTCAGGATATACCAGAAAGGTTAGCCGCTTTCCGACTGGTGCCTTCCCCCCTCAGGAGTCAAGTGGCTTCATCCCTTTATGTATCGCCGCAATACCACCGGTCAGATTCTCGTAACCACAGCCGCCGACAACAAAGCCAGCATCAACGATCATATCCCTGAATTCATCCTGGCTAGGAAAGCGTTCTATGCTTTCAACCAGGTATTGGTACGAATCGCGGTCACCAGCAACAAGCTGGCCGATCATGGGTATAGCACTAAAAGACCAACGTTTGTATGCTGCATCGAATAAGGCTGCTGCGGGATTCTTGTCTCTCGATGCGATCTTGCTGAACTCAAGGCAGGCGAAGACACCGCCCGGGCGGAGTACGCGGTAGGCTTCGCGCAATGCTGCCGGTATGTCTGTGAAATTTCGAATGCCAAATGCAACGGTGTATAGATCAATGGATGACGTATCTATCGTGGCAGTGCCATCCGGCTTGCGGAAACTGGTTGCGTCGGCCTCAAGGAAAGAAAGTGCTGCTTGTTGGCTCGCAGGGAGATGGGTTTGTGCCCGCTCGTGGCCAACGGCCAGCATGGCTGGATTAATATCAGAGATGGTGACATGCGTGTTTGGGCTTTTATTGACGATATGTGCTTGCTTCAGCATCCGGAACGCAATATCTCCAGTGCCACCGGCCACGTCGAGGATTCGTTGGGGAGAAGCGTTCGGGTCTGCTGTGAAGCCAGGATTGAGCGACGTGACAAAACGGTCTCTGTAAGTTGTACCGTCAGTATATAAGTACGCCCATGTATACATTGCAGGGAAGAGAGGAAGGGGGTCAGGGGGCACACACTTCCAAATGCGGTGCCAGCCAAATGACATCAGGTCGTTCATGCGATCGTATGACTCAGCCACACTCGTAAAAACACTGGCGACCCTTTCAGTTTTCTCTGATTCCGTTACCGTCTCAAAGCCAAAATGTGTTGTTTTTGGTCCTGTCGACGTATGGCCTGGGGAGGCTGCGGCTGCAAGGCTGCCGTCGTGGCAGCATCGTCTTGTTGTTGAGAAGTTCTGGAACCGACCAGTAGCTGCAGACTCTACTATGGGGAATCGGTGCAACAATGATGGCAGGAAGAGAATTCGACTTGCCCGTACACTCGCAGGCAGCTGTAGAAGTCGTGCTTGTCGGACAGCCATTTTGCGGTGTTGGCGATCGTTGCTCTTGGTTGAGAGCTGGTCTGATGCTGATAGTTCAAATCGAGGTCTCGTTTCTGTCAGCTAATTTTGCGCCAGCAAGCTGTGGCGGTGCAGGTGTGGCTACAGGTCTGCACCAGTCTGGCGGCATATCTCCACATAGATCCAACCGTTCAGTAGGAGCATATATGATTTGTCTTACAATATCTCCCATGTTTTATTGTCTATACCTAGACCTCGTTCTGCTGCGCTCTGACGGGTGTTGCATTGGCCACAGCACGGCGGCGCGTAACCAATTGGCGTCCGACAAAGGTCAGATTTTTGTATCCGAAGAAAATAGCAAAGAAGATAACGAGACAAATGAGAACGAGAATAAGAAACACCTGCCCGTTGGGATCCATTAAAATTCCAGGAAGTAGGGCGCGGGAAGTTTTCTCTCATGTACTGATTCTGGCTTTTCGCTGGCCGTTGAAAAGCCAGATTCTGCGATTTTCGTAGGAACGCTGAGGGCTATTTGCTTGTTCCAGGTTCTGAGAAACAACAAAGCACGATACACGAGGCATGGGACAAGCTGCGTCTGCTAGCAGACATTCAGTTTGCGCATTTTTCAATGTTAAATTTTGCGACAAAAAAAATCATTATTTACACTAGAAATGGGCTGTGCTTTTGTTTGTTGTTTGGCTTGATGTTGCTACATCAACAGATTCGGCCCGCATCTATGCAAGATACATCGCAGACATTTTCGACAAATAAAGCCATGCTAGAGGCAGTTGATTGCGACGTAGAACACAAAACCTACCATCATGCCCTGCGGAAGTTCTGGCCGGAACAACTGCCACTCGACAGATGCCATATCGCACCCTAACATAGTCTCCCTCCCTCGATATCTGCCAGGAGGGTGGCCAGGTCTCGTACAAAACAAGACATAGGCTTAGTAATCCAAACTGCCTTTGCCCCCCTCGTAGTCGCCAACATCATACTCCTCAGGGTATTTGTCGAGATGCTCCTTCAGCTGCTTCATCTGGGTGCGGAGGTCGGGTGTCAGTTCCTCGTACACGTCTTCGAATAGCGTACGGATCGGCGGCTTCTTCTCTCGCTCTGCTTCATTAAAGGCCTTGAGGATCTCCCGCCGGATCGTCTCGCGCGCTTCCTTTTCCTTGTTATCGTCCCAGCACCCTCTCGCCTCCATCCACTTCCTCAGGCGCGATATCGGATTGTCTCGCCGCTTCCAATCCTCAACCTCCACCTTCGCCCGATACGCGAAAGAGTCATCCGACGTACTGTGGTGCCCGACACGGTACGTGAGGCATTCTAGCAGAACAGGCTTACCCCCGTCCTCGAGGGCCATTTTCCGGGCCTTTGTCATCGCCGCACGCACAGCCCACAAATCGTTTCCGTCGACCCTGACAGTGTCGATGCCATAGCCCAAACCGCGGCTGGCAATACCGTCCCCTCGATACTGCTCAAGAGCCGGAGTGGATATTGAATAGCCATTATTGCGACACACGAATATAACCGGACACGAGCGAGTGGCGGCGATATTGAGAGCAGCATGGAAATCACCCTCGCTGGCGGCACCCTCACCGAAATAGACCGCTACGACCCGAGGTGCGGCTGTTGGATCCTGCATGCGCTGAATCTTCAGAGCATATGCCGCACCGGAGGCATGTGGTAGCTGCGTCCCCAGCGGTGAGGATATGGAGTGCTAGAACCTTGGTTAGCGAGGTGGGTCAAAAGGGAATGATTGTGTAATTGAAAGCGCCAAGTAATGTCAAAACCGGGTGGGCGGATGCACAGGGCTGTTACTTACAATATTCAGTCTGCTGCTGCCGTAGTGGACCGGCATATTTCTGCCCTTTCCATTATCATGCTTGCTTGAAAACAGCTGGCTCATGAACTCCTTCATGGTGAACCCGCGCTCTTGGAAGACACCCTGCTCTCGATACTGGCAAAAAATTACATCCTCGGGAGACAGGGCCGACGCTGTGCCAACACAGGCCGCTTCTTCACCCGAAGACACCATGTAAAAGCTGATGCGCCCTTGCCGCTGAGCATCAAACATGATGATGTCCATTATGGAGATGGTCAACATGTCTCGGTAAAGCTTGACAACTTCCTCGTCCCTTAGGTCGGGCACGAAGGACGGGTCAACAACGGCACCGTGCTGGTCAAGCACGCGATATGTCGGCATCGCTGGGTACTCGGAAGGTATTTCGAATTTTAGATCGTTTGTGAAGACACTCTTGACAGCGCCGGGAAACGACACAAAGGTCGAGTCAGGTTTCTGCGACAGGCCCCCAGAGTTTCTTCGCGGTACGGAAAGGAGAGCGTGCGAACCGCCGTCCTGGAGGCCATTCCGCCCTCTTAACAAGGAGGATGCTGGCACAAAGGCGGGCGCAGATGGGAACCAAGGCGCCGACAGAGGCAAGCACAACAGCCGGGAGGCCGAGGCAGGTAGAACTCTCTTCATTTTTGCCCTTTGGAGGAAACGCTACACAAGAGTCTTGCGAAGATGGAAATGGGCAGGAGAGGATTGCCGAATGAAACACTGCACGGTGCTAGACGTTGGAAAAAGAGTAATTCTGGGATCGCGGTAAGGGTGTAGGGTCGGGGATGAGCCGTTGTTTTTTATTTTGTATGTGTTCAGTCTACACGAGCTCCTCGTTCGGTCATTACTGTCCCTTGGGCCGTCGACTTGTCGGTTCTAATACCGAGACCGATGTCACCTGAGCCGACGGAACCCGCACTTGCGGCCCCATGCTTCTCCACATGAACTAATGCTGGGAAGCCTAATAGGAATATGCTACTACGGAGTACTCCGTACAGCATACTCCGTAGCATTTTGCTTTTCCCTTGAACGGAGATCTCCACACTTGGGCGAGATTATCCCGCTGTGGTAGGCGAACCTGAGGCGGGGAGAGGGAAGCTAGCTGTGGCTGGCCGTGGCTGGGCTTGTTTGGCACGGTTGCCGGTAATAAGCTTTAGGGCTCCAGTGACATTCGGGTAGTATTAATAGCGGCTGGCAAAGGAGAATGAATGGCGGAGGCGAGAGCAACAGGCATCTGCAACGAACGAAAATTGTAACGTTTTAATGCATGTTCTGCCCAAGGCGTCCGAGAAAGTGGGGGTGGCTCATACGGAGTACAATTGCGCAAACACAGTTGGGCGGGATACCCGGTAGCTGCATAATCGTTTTCCCTTCCAACACCGGTTATCGTGCGAGCCTGACTCTCGTACTCGTAAGCGCCAACCACGCACTGTAATACTCGCCACTATTCACTCGCCTGCGACGAAAACCACTTTAATCATCGGCCTTGGCTGCTTCTTGCCTCATGCACCACAAAGCACGTCCACGCACCTTGTACGCATCGGCACATCCACACGCCCACACTCTCACGCAACTATTCTCTTCTTCTCTTCCCGTTTTTGTCTCATCCAGAGCCTCTCTTTATCAAATCGTGGTCATCAACCGCTTTCCCGTTTTCAGTCTTTCGCCTGCATCTCGCCTCGTCCACCAACACTGTCTGATTCTGCCCGTTTTTCTTGCGGCTTCTCTTCTTTACCCAACAAGGAACAGGAGCTTGCTTTGCGGGTTTCTGGCTGTGCTTTAATGCCTGGTAGACACGCCCTATTGCCTCACAGATCTCCCTGACCCGACTGCCACTTGCCTCATGGCGTAACCCATGGCAGAACGAACTTTCTTAGCAAAGCCGCGCTCCAGATCGGTTCTCGATAACGACCTGCCCGGGCGTCCCTTTTCGACGGCGTCACCAACGTCTGCCCACGTCCTGACCCAAGCTATTGCTGATCCTTCACTTCTCCGACCGCCCCCATCTGCTGCTTCGACTACCTCCGTACCGCCGAATCCTGACACATCATCTTTGATCTCTATCCAGACGTCGCCGACTGCAACGACACTGACACCGTCTTCGCAGGCGAGGGCGGCCGCCTCCCTTATTTCCAACAGCTCTTCTTCTCAACGGTATGTTGCTGCGTTCTTAAGGCCTCTTTTAGAACATATCTATTTTTGCCACCCCTTCACGCCCTCCCTGCCGCATAGGTAGCCCACTTTGCGGGTCTTTACTTCCAGGTCCTCTGCGCTGGCCGAGTATTCCAGTCCCTCTGCATCCCCAGGTGTCCTACTCCTGCTCACATAGGGGCGCCCACTCTGGTCCGCATTGTCGGCAAAGCAACTCTGGACTGCTGCCAGCAGTCTTGGTGGGGCGGGTGGCTGATTTCGTGCAGCCTCAGACACATCACCTAAGCGGGTTTTTGGGTATTGACTAGCGGTGGAGAGACTTCAGGAACATATCTCTTACTTGGTTTAGTTTTCAACTGAAAGACTGGGCTTATCCATTTGCTGAACATCTATATGCTTTCATGTTCCCGATCCTTGCCCTCTCTAAAGACACTGCCATATTTCCCTCAATCTCTACAACTGTTCGGCCTGTTTGAGGCTTGTTCCGTTTCTTCTTTTTCTTCTCTCTTTACCTTCCAACTTACTTCCAGCCTTGCCTACTGGCCTACCCAACTGCTGCAGGCTTTCATTTGCAATCTAAAACCCAGAATATTTACTCATGCCGCCTAGGATAACCCGTGCGTCTGCACGGCAGATTGTCAACCAGTCACCTCCACCGGCGCCCGTGTCCACACTCGCGACCTCGGACACAGCTGCTACTAGCTCGAGAAGACACGCGAGCCACTCACGACATACCCGCCTGGCGTCTTCTTCTACACAGTCCTCTCGACCGTCTCTTAGAAAGCGCAAAGCGGAGGACGTGGCCGACAGTCAACTTCACGTACAAGACCCAGCCGTTCGCTTGCCTTCCTCCTCTCGCCGCTCAAAACGTCAAAGGACGGCCGAGCCAAAGTCACCGGCGTCCCCCGCGGGGTTTTTGCTTCCTCCTGCTGCCTCTACGCGTAGCCGGAAAGGCAAATCAACAGCCGCCATGTCTTCACCAGGGTAGGTGTTTTGGCAGCTTTCGTTTCGTCGTGTTTGGCGTTCTTAGAATGACTGAGCTAACTTATTGCTGAAGCTCGACTGCGGGCCCTTCTAATGTTTTGGACGAAGCAAGGCCATCTTCCAAGTCGTCACATCATGGCAAGAAGAATGAACAAGGTGGGTTTATTGTGTCGAACTTATTAAGGGCACGCATTTCGGAAACCGCGGGATAAAAAAATGGAGACGGAAAATAAATCAAAAGGAAACCAACAATGCTTATCGCAGATATCTTGAAAGTTTCAAAGCTAACTTGGATTTACTAAAGATACACAGATAGCTGGATCGCCGCCGTCCGGCCCGTCTCGGTATTCTACGAGGCAATCACGGGAACCCGAGGACCTAGATACGGCTATGACAGGCACTGATGATGTCGAGGACGAGACTGCGTCCTCGCCCCACCATCAGCCTGAAGACGACCATGATGAAGACAGCGAAGGAAATGACGACGACGACTTGCATCGCTACGCTGAAGGCGGATTAGGCGACCCCTTTGGTGGTGGGTTTGCTGCGCCGCACCGTGGCTCTGGACTGCCGGCCGCTTTGTCCATGCTGGGCGGAATGTTGTCGATGTCGAGCATGGGTGGGCGTCTGAGAGATATTTTGAGCAGCCTTCGTCGAAAAGAAGATCCTTCCGTGCAATTAATTGCCTTGCAGGACTTGTCGGAAATTCTTCTTGTGTCCAATGAGGACAACTTAACGGGCAGCTTCTCACCCGATGCATATGTCCGGGAGCTTGTATCTCTGATGCAGCCGAACGAGATCACAGGCGAAGAAAACCCGGAAGTGATGTTACTCGCTTGTCGATGCCTTGCGAATCTCATGGAAGCTTTGCCAGCAAGCGTGGCCAACGTGGTTTACGGAGGAGCCGTTCCTGTCCTCTGCCAGAAGCTGCTAGAGATATCCTTTATCGACCTTGCCGAGCAAGCCCTTAGCACCCTCGAGAAGATTTCTGTCGAATATCCGTCAAGCATCGTCCGGGAAGGCGGTCTTACTGCATGTCTTTCATACTTGGAATTTTTTGCGACTAGCACGCAACGGACAGCCGTGACCACAGCTGCGAACTGTTGCCGCAACATCCCCGGGGATTCGTTCCCGGTGGTTCGTGATGTCATGCCGATTCTGCTGAATGTTCTCAACAGTAACGACCAGCGCGTTGTGGAACAAGCTGCCCTTTGCGTGTCTCGCATTGTTGAGAGCTTTAAGCACTATCCATCCAAACTTGAAGAGCTTGTTGGTGTTGATTTACTGAAAGCTATTCTGCGGCTTCTTCTTCCTGGGTCGACAAACCATTTGATCGGGCCAAATTTGCACACTCAGTTTCTACGCGTTCTCGCCATTACCGCTAATGATAGCCCACGTCTTGCAGCCGAGCTCTTCAAAATGAACGTCGTCGAGACCCTATACCAGATTTTGACCGGGGTCTCTCCCCCCGCAGGCACGGAAGACATCGCTGCCAAGCTAGACAGCGTTCTCATAATGCAGGCTTTGATTCACCGTCCTAGAGAGCAAATCATTGAAACCCTCAATGTCGTTTGCAATTTGTTACCCACGGAAGTTGATGTTGTATCGACTGGCTCTATTACCTCAGATGGACTTACTTCTGCAGGCGAAGGAATTTCCGGGATCAGTAAGGCCGTGTTAGGGTCTCGGAAAAAGCTATCTTCGAACGAAAGGCGTCTCGAACTGTTGAATGACTGCAAGGGAGAGGTGCGGCGATTTGCCCTCATCTTGTTCCCGACTCTAACAGATGCCTATTCGAGCACAGTGAATCTTGACGTTCGATTGAGGGTCCTAGCGGCTCAGATAAAGATGTTGTCAAATCTTGACAGGGATATCATGCTGGAGGCGCTCAAAGCCGTCCCATACGCCTCTTTTCTGGCCTCTGTCTTGTCTCAGCAAGACCACCCCTCTTTGGTAAACTCTGCGTTGCAGGCTACCGAGTTGCTTATGAGTCGGCTTGGCGATATATATAGATATCAACTTTACCGCGAAGGAGTGATCAGCGAAATCGAGAAAATTGCGGATTTGCACGAAGAGACGGAATCTGAGCCAGTAGCGACCGCACGTCTGGAATCAGATAACGCTTTAGTGAGAGACGGATCTCGGGGCTCTGATAATGCCAGTGTCGATCGCCAATCTTCTGCCGGAACTGATGGCCACGAGTTAGAAGAAGATTTTGACTCTGCCTCGGACAACGAAGATAGCGGCGGACTAGATGAAAGCCGGGTGAATATCAGCCATGACGAGGACCATATCGATGATCTTTCCGGCGCTGTTCGCCCAGGTTTAGAAAATGAAGATGGCGACGAACACGAAGGCACAGAAAGCAGATCTAACCACTCGTCGAACGAAGAGGATGACGATGCCGACGATGACGATGACGAAGATGAAGACGGCGAAGAGGACAACGAGGACGAAGACGATGAAGACAACAATGGCTTAGCGAGCCGCCTCGAAGAAATACCTGGCTCACCTGTAAGTTCGGAAAACTCGATTGTGTCCGACGAGCCTCCCCCGCGACGATATGTGACGAACGCTCCTTCGCGGGGCCAGATAGCTGCTCTGGCCAAGAGATTCCTGGACAGGCATGAAACAGAAAGGAATGATAAGGCAATGAGAGAAAAAGCGACACAGACGTTATCTAGTCTTTCCTCGTTAGCGCAGGAGATCTCGGCATTTTATCTCGATCGAAAATCAACGAATTCTTCTCTCGAGGGTGGCGTCGACTTGTTCAAAAAACTGGCCACATTCTTCGACTCAAACGTTTTTGAAAGCGCTACTAGCGCAGAGCTTCTTGGATCTGGAGTAGTTCATGTTCTTGAACAGGTTTTCAGTAATGCCAACGAGGATCTTGCCAACGCTGCTCAGTCGGCTTTTCTTGAAAGTTTTATGGGCCATCTTGTCAAATCGCGACCCAAGACAACCACGGCGGACTCACCAATCACACCCTTCAGCATTCTTGTTCACAAGTTGCAGGACCTACTCAGTCGGTCTGAGCATTTCGAGGTCATCACGGTGCACCACAACACCTTTGACGGAAATCATACCAGTGCCGCGTCAATGTTAGCAAAACAAATTCGTCTTCGCTTAGTTGCAGGCGACGATTCTGACGTTCCACGCGCATTCCGAAGCATCATGGTTTCAATTCATGCTATTGCAACCTTCAAAACTCTCGAGGACTATTTGCGGCCTCGCATAAGCTTATCTGATCGATCCCGGGGTATGAGGCGTGATGGGCTATCTAGAGCACTTGCTGCCATGGCAGGCTCAGCTGCCGGTCCTCTAGGCGCAGCTGCGGCTGCGCGGCTCGTTGCGCGGAGCTCACAGTTGTTCCCCGGAGAGCCTCCTGCTCTGCCCAATCCTCCCTCCGCTACTTCTGGGCCGTCGAGGAGTTCCAGCTCTCGTCAGCCACATAATCCGCCACAGACCCCCTCCCCGCCATCGGTACATCTTCGCTCGAACCGTAAGTCGAGTAAACTGAAGACGACGGCTCACCAAACACCGGGTCTTTTGACAACAGCGGCCCCTACAGCGCCAAGCAAGACGCCCAGTGCCGGAGGCAAAGCGGGCCTTCGCCGGTCCTCTCGCCACCAGCCGCTTCTGTCAACTGACAATGGGCCGACGCGTCCACCGGACGACGTCGACCCTCTTGCTGACGCTTTGGAGTGCGCCGACGAGAAACACATATCGGAAGATGAAGAGCTAGAATTATCAGACGACAATGCTATGGACACCATTGTTGGCGACCTCGACGAGGATATGAGCAGTGATAAGACACCGGACCCATCCGCTGTGAATTTGGAGTTCGTGGCCGGTGGTAAAATAGCAGCACGCCAGGAGGATGGCACCCGCGTTCCTACGCCCTCCCAGAGCTCGTCCAAGGGTGCTAGTAGCCGGATTAGTGCTCTAACAGCCGCTTTGCAGAGAACGCCTCCGACGCCTTCTACATCCGACCCGCCTCGACCAGCTTCTTATGCGACTGCAATGCAATCTACCTCTCAAGATTGGCACATGGAATTTACTTTGAATGGAAAAGTAGTGCCAATGGACAACACAGTATATCGTGCTGTTCTTAACTCCGTCAATGGACGCGACGAGCATTTAGGTCGCTCAATCTGGTCGGCAGTCCATACGGTGCATTATCGTCGCGTGCCGGGACCCAAGCCGCCTGAGCCTTCTGGGTTTGGTGTGCTGGACGTCATAAGCAGCGATTCAGATGCTACAGACGGCACCTTATCTCAAGACCCCCTGGTGAAAAACCCGATCACTTCGTCGATTTTGCGGCTTCTAAAAAACCTTCACGATTTGAATGCAAATATCGATGACATCTTGGTAACAGACAAAGAGGCTTTGAAGCCAAATGCTGAACCATTGCTACAGTTTGTCAACACGAAACTGACAGCAAAACTGAATCGCCAACTGGAGGAGCCTCTCATTGTGGCCAGCAATTGTCTGCCCAACTGGAGCGAGGACCTGGCGAGGCTGTATCCGTTTTTATTTCCCTTCGAGACACGCCATCTTTTTTTGCAGTCCACTTCATTTGGCTATGCGCGCTCTATGGCACGATGGCAAAACGCCCAGGTGCAAGAGGAATCTCGCCGTGATCGTCGTGATGACCGTCCCTTCCTTGGGCGCCTGCAACGACAAAAGGTGCGGATTTCTAGATCCAAGATTCTTGAATCGGCTGTGAAGGTCATGGAACTTTACGGAGCTTCGCAGAGCATTCTTGAAGTTGAATATTTTGAGGAGGTTGGCACAGGACTAGGACCGACCCTTGAATTCTACTCGACAGTTTCGAGGGAATTTTCGAAGAAGAAGCTCAAATTGTGGCGGGACAATGACTTGGGCAACTCCGAGTTTAACTCAAGCCCACATGGACTTTTCCCACGGCCCCTTAACGAGGAAGACGCTGCCGGTACGAACGGTGAACGCATCATGAGTCTCTTCCGGGCTTTGGGCAAGTTTGTGGCGAGATCCATGCTTGATTCACGGATCATCGACATCAATTTCAACCCTATATTCTTTCGTATTGGCGACGAATCCTCAGGCGTACGGCCGTCCCTGGGTGCTGTCAAGATAGTCGACCCGACGTTGGCCCGATCTCTTTTACTCATCAAGAAGTTTGCCAGTTCCAAGAAGGCCATCGACGAAGATTCTTATCGTACGGTCGCCGAAAAAGAGGCTGCTATCCAAGATATCACGGTCAATAACACGCATATTGATGACCTTTCCCTGGATTTTACTCTACCGGGCTACCCGGAGATTGAGCTGATCCCCGGGGGAAGTCAAATAAGCGTCACCATTGAAAATGTTGATACATACGTTGAAAAAGTGGTGGCGATGACTTTGGGGGGTGGTGTGCGCCGTCAGGTGGACGCCTTCCGCAAAGGGTTTTCGCAAGTATTTCCTTACCCTGCTTTGAGTGCTTTCACGCCGGACGAGTTGGTGTCGCTTTTTGGGCGCGTTGAGGAAGACTGGTCTCTTGAAAGTAAGTTAGCCCCCACACCCTCCCCTACGTACACGCAGGATCTTGTCGTTGACCTTTTTGCTTGTCTTAAAACAGCCCTCATGGACTCCGTCAAAGCAGATCATGGCTTCAACATGGATAGCCGAAGTGTCAAGAATCTTCTGCAGGTCATGAGTGAGATGACACCCACACAACGACGGAACTTCCTTCAATTTACGACTGGCAGCCCGAAGTTACCCATCGGCGGTAAGTCCTTTTCTTCGCAACTCGATTATTTTGGATGTCCTGGCGCGACTATGCTAACGAATTCTCTTTCCAATAGGCTTCCGCAGTTTGACACCCATGTTTACTGTGGTGTGCAAGCCTAGTGAGGCGCCGTATGCGTCAGATGACTATCTTCCAAGCGTCATGACTTGTGTCAACTACCTTAAATTACCCGACTACACCAGCATCGACAATTTAAGAAAGCAACTATTCACGGCTATTAAGGAGGGGCAAGGTGCTTTTCACCTGTCGTGATAGTGCAATGGAGTTCGACCACGACCGTCACATTTTACCCTTTTTTCTTGATTTAAATGTTGTGCCCAGACGAAAAGACAGGTTAGGGTAGATGATGGGGATGGTAAGCGATGTTACCTTAAGGAAACGGCAGCACTTTTATTACTGTTATTCTGTAATACTCCAAGTTTGATTCCCTCCTTTTCTACTTTCCCCAGAAGACAAGCAACCCGCAAAATGGGTAGGCCAGAGACAAGGATCCGAAAGGCTATTAACAGTGGGATTTTGAATGGACAGTCCCGACGTGTGTATTAGGCTAGACGAGTAAATTGGTACAGCGGGGAATGCAAAATCGCTATATGGGTAACTGCATAATTTTGATGTTTGGCGGCAAGTGAGAGGAAAATATACCTCTAATGGGGCGAGTTTTATCGCGACGCGTCTAGTTGTCAATTAAAACGCGACCCCACAATATACCCGGCTGCACTTCTACATGCAACACCTTTGCTGTAACTGCTGCTCAATTGATTTATGATACACTCCGTACGGAGTATTTCGTACTGCGTTTGAGGATGCGCATGTATACGCAAACACCAGTCGATTATGGCGCCAGAGACAAGATCCAAAGGCGACGCGCTGGCGTCGACACCAGAATCGGCAGTGGTCCCCCGCGCCTACCGCTCGAATCACACATCACAGCAAATTCGCTTTCCAAGCCGTAGGAAAGTGGTTAAGAAATATGGCCGGCAAGACACGACACGCCCTCCGAGGCAGCGGACACTGACACAGATCGGGATCGGGTATACCATGCCACCGCTGTCGGACTTGCATGAACCTGATGTCCCAGACCAAGATTTGGAAGCGGATAGTCTGGGCGACGGACAGGCAGGCAAACGTGCGGTGCACAGAAGAAACAAACGGCGTAAAACGCGGCGAGAGACCTTGGATACCGCCGCCACCACGACGGCTTCTTTTCACACGCAGACATTGACGCAGTTGGTGTCCAGACGGTCAGACGCATGGTCTCACGAAGATGATATGGCCTTTGGGTTTGACGCAGCTATTCGAGACACGGAAGACGAATACAGCCTCGCCTCGCCGGAGGCACAGTCGAATATACCTGCTGTCGCGCAGGACCAAGAGGAGGAGACGTTGACACCAAGAAAACAACGAATAGACGGCCTAAGAACGACGTCGAGGCAGACCATGTCCACGCCCAAAGCCGTGCGAACCGAGATTCCGTCATCTCAGCCGAGCCCGTTCACTCCACTGTTGCTCCTTGACCGCTATCATAGCCCACTAGGTCGGCAATGTTCATCGCCTTTGTCCAACAAGGGGGCAAACCAGGCTATAAGCATTGGAGATCCTGACGCCAGTCTAGCTCTACGAGATCGGTCATATCCGGCTACCGAAGACATCAGAATACCCTATACTTTGAGCCGTGCATCGAGACGCGTTATACCAGACTCTTTCTCTACGGTAAGATCCGCCAGCCAGAACCAATCGCCACTCCGGGCTCCCCGCTCGCCGGAAATCGCAAAGCGCCCTACCCACCAAGGCGACAGAAACGCATATGGAATAATACATGATGCAGACGGCTTGTCATCGGACGGTGGCCCGAGTGGGCCAGTATCGCTCCCAGGCCCAATGCTAGGGGGGCGAAACTGGGATAAAATGGACTCGTGCACTTCAGAGGAAATTCCTGACAGTGATGAAGAAGAGGACGGGTTGTCTGGCCCATTCGGCCTGTCCCAAATTGCGGTGGCAACGACACAACAGGTTGGCTTTGCTGCTGGCGATCCTGCAATCGATACTATCAGTTCGCCACTCTCATCGCCCTTTTCGTCTTCGCCAACCCCAGAGCCGGGCTCACCAACACCTTTTCCTAATAGGAGAGATGTTCTGTCTGCCGGAAGCGGTTTGCTGCACCTGAATGAGTCGGATGCAACGGCGAGTCAACTTTCCAACTCGCCTAGCTCATATAGATACTCGAGACAAAGGCGCCTTGACGACCCCAGAGTCCCTCAACTAACGGTATACTCTCCTACAAGCCAGGATGCAGGCCTTGGGACTGTGGCTCCTTTGAGTTTGGATCGGCCCTTGCAAGAAAACGAAGGCTCAAATTCTTCGCGTCCCATCTCTCGACGCCAGACACCATCAAACATCAGCCAACATGCTTCAAGCCAACCCATAGGAACTCAGCAGCCATACAGCCAAGCTTTGGAGAGCCAGCGAGTCCCGCTTGATGTGATCCGCTCACTGGGCCCCCAAACAGACCGGTCCGACATTATCATTTCTATCCGCCCCGAGCACATCCGAAAGATTGTTAGCGGAGCCAAAAACCACGAATTTCGGAACTACAAAATTCCACATACAGTTAGCCGCTTCTGGTTGTATGCTACCCGGCCTGTCTGTGAGCTACAGTACGTGGCTGTTGTTGCTGCCGGCTTCCGACAGCCCGGCGAAATCGACAGCAGCAGCGGGATAGGCAATGCTGAATTTAACGCTGGGCGACTGGACGCTAAATTTGCTTACAAGCTGGTGCAAGTATATGAGTTGAACAACCCAGTTGCTCTTGACGTGATGAGGAGAAATGGGTGGGTTGATGGCCCTCCTCAGCGGTACACTTATGTGCCACCCGCTGTTGTTGGTGCTCTTTTAGGAAATTTGCGGTGTGCCCTCTTTGAGGACGAGTGTGAGATAAGCACCCGAGACGATGAGAACGAGTGGCAGAAAGGCAAAGACCGAAATGAAGAGCCGTCTGTTTCCCAGGAGGTCGAAGCGCAACTTCTAAGCGACATTGCAGAAACACAACTATCTGAGAAACATCAGTCTCGAACTTTGTCACGCAGTCAGGAGCTGCCCACGGTCATGGGAACACCAGCGGTCGCCTCCTTCGACAACCAACCGTCAGTGCCGTCGCCGTCGGCAGATTCCCCCCTAGTGAAAAAACCAAGTAGCGTACATTTTCCACCACATTCCTATCCGGACGAACAACATGCCAAAGACGGTACGAACTGCTCGGTTCGCTCACTCGGCGAGGCTGGCGTGATCTGGCCTTCTCAAGCAACGACAGCCACCACCCCGTCAACCCAGGAAGTGTCTAGGAAAGGGCCAACGATGGAAACGATGGACACTGCAGGGTCACAGACGTTAGGCGCCTCATCGCCAACGGAGCACATGGCAGCAATTTTACGACCAACATTAGACCAAGAAGAATCCAGTGTGCCATCCGGAAAGAACGAGTTGGCCGAGAAGGAATATGACGTGGAGCAGGGATCAAGATCTCCCGGTTCGGACCAAGCGTCACTTCAACAGGCCACGCATGGGTCGCAGAGGCTGAAGCGACGGCGGCAGTGGCCTCCATTACAAACAACTTTAACCTCGTCAATCGATTCAACCCAGATCGTCTTGCCCGACAGCCTATACGAAGAGGTGCGGCAAGCACCTCCGGCCGTCATTTTGGACTCCGAAGAATCAGAGGGTGACTGGTGAAAAAGGAGGGCGACAGGTGAGGTGCATATACTCACGCCGGTGACGTACGAAAGGGAAAAAACGAGGTTACAGTAGTGGCTACATTACGTTTGAGGGAATGCAATACAAAGACAATTGCTTGAAAGCTATGATATATGGGATTCTTGTCATTGTCGGGCCTATTCATATATATCGTCCCCCTTCAGTCTCGCCTCTTCCAAATTTGAAGGCTACCCGGAAGTACTAATTGAGATGTGCTACGAACTGCCTTAATCAACTTCCTGGAGGTGGCGAGGTTAAATCAAAACTGAAACAGCAGAGTCGTCTCGTTCTTTGTCGTCTTTCTCTCTTTTTTTTTTAAAAAGTTGTTTGAGCATGTTGCCTCCGTTGCCGGTTTTCTTATCTCTGCCCTGAACCGTCCCAGCATTGGACGGCGGCGCGGGCGAGAACGGGAGCGTAGCAGACGTAGAAGTGCCTCCGAGGCCATTGCTTTGGGTGGCCCGACTTCCATCTCTATGCGAGCGTCCGCGGTTGTGGCTGCTTCGGGTGGAGCTAGCACTGCCCGCCTCGCTTGCAGTTCCATCCGGACCATGCCGCTCGTGGCGGCTGCGGTTGCGGTGTGGATCTCCAGCTCGGCTTTGATCTGTGCTGGCTTCGCTACGCTTAAAATCTTTGCTGGATTTTCTATCTGGCACCTCAAGCGGCTCCTCCCCTTTTAATTTCTTATTCTTGGTGCTGCTGTCCCGGTGGTGCCTCGAGCGGTGGCGACTGCGGCTTCTCCGCAGCGAAATGTCGCCGTGTGATTTGGTCGTATGATGCGTCCGAACACTTCGTAGCGTGCGCTCGTCATCATCACCTATGCGTGAGCGCATAGCCTCGGGACTTATGAGTTCGATGTCGACCTCGCTGCCTTCCCACGGTTCTAAACCTCCCTCGCCACCAAGCGGAGGCACGATCCCGCGACGCCAACTCTCGATGGTGCTCATCTCTTCCTCCAGTACTAGCGCCTCGTCAAAGCTACCAGAGGTAAGTGTGGGTGCCCTAGTACCTTCCGGAAGCGCCGGGGTCGATTGAGAGCCAGGTATATGCTGGTTTTGCATCTGAGGCTGCTCATTCATCTCAAAGGCTTGCTTTTCCCCCTCGCGGGCGGCCCTAACTTCGGTGATGCGCTTGATAATCTTCCAACCCCCAAAGATGATGATAGTCATGCCAACAGCGATGCTGGTGCCGATGAGAAACTGTGGGCTAGCGAGAAGAGCAAACACTGCCGGGCTGCCGCCTTTGACCACGCCCAAGAACGCCGGGCTGAGCTTGGCTAGTAGCGCCGACAGCTCCGCTAGAGTCAGGGCTACGGCGGCAGCAGCTTCAGGGTTGTCTTGGAGATGGCGGATAATGGATGCAGCCGTGTGGTGAATGCATTGGGCCTCGTTGAGGAGCGCTTCGATGCGGTCAACGAGGGTCTTGGCCTGGGATTCTTTCCGACCCTCGGTGTCGTCGACGTCCGCGTTGTTGCTTCCGTTGCCAGAGACCATGGGGTCCAGGTCTATGCGCGACTCTAAGTCGGGCGGGATGTCGCCATATGCCAAATTCATATCAATCGGTTTCGTTGATGCCGCACTTCCGGTACCACCGGTGTGGAGGCTAAGCGCCGGGTCCGATCGCGGACGATGGACCATCATTGAGGTCCGTGGCGACGAGATGGGCGTGGCCGGAGGGTCCCCGGCCGCGGCAGGTGTTGCTTGTGTTCGGGAAGACGATTGCAGCCCTCTGGTGGCTAGCCGGTTAGCGCCTTCCACGGCCTCGTTGAGTGCCGGCCGCGGCAGCACCAATTCGCGAGGCGCCGGCTCAGCGTAGGGAGTGTGGTCGTTGCGGCAGGACCGGGGTGCTGCCGACGGACGCATAGCCGAGACCTCGGAGAAGGTGCGCAGATTACTAGCAGTCAGGGGGGGCCGAGATGGGCGACGATCGCTGCGGCTGGCGTTAGAAGTGCTGTCGCCATTGGTTCTGCTGCGATGAAGCCGATGGCGGTGGTGGCTGCCCGAGGAGACATGCGAACGGCGGTCCTCGTCGTCTAGAGAGAGGCGGCGGCCGCTCTCGAGAAAAAGCGGCGCCGGGCCATATCCAAGAGACCGGTGGTGACGGCGGTAGTCATCATCGTACTCATCATAGCGCCGGCCGTCGTCAAACTCCTCAACGATAGGGCCGTCGTAGTCACCTCCGCGCGAAACGTTGAAAGTGTGCGCCCGGCGGAAGTTGCCTGAGCGCTCCTGTTTGAGGGCATCTTTCTTTTCCTTGTAGGCTGACCTCGCCTCCTTGAAGATGCCAACAAGATGCTTGCCCTGCAACGGCGCACGTCAGATCGGCGTCAACGGGGCGGCGATGCAGTCAGAAGCGAGAGCGTGTCTCGCAGGCGGGAGAACTTACGGTGCTGATGATTTTGCCCGAATTGTTGATGATCGTGATGGTCTGCTCAAACGGCATCTTGGCGGCACTTTGCGGCGCGCTCGAACGCCTCTGCTACGCTGGGGGTCGTGCGAGACTCTCGAGCTCCTTGTCGTCCTTTATTGTTGCGCGGCATCTGCACAAGGCGAGACAGGGTGAACTGGCGGTATCAAGAAGGTCGTCGGCGGCGAAGGATGGAGGGTGGGGCTGCGGCTTGCAGGGGCTGAGGCCGCCCAACCACACTCAATGCATGCGGCTCGCCCCACGGCCCTTTGGGCATGGGCGCTGAGCTGCTGCAGCGCTGCCTTACGTCGGCCTCGTAAGACAGGTGCTTATTATACTCCGTACGTCGTATTGATTCCCGCTCTGGGCCGCCGTCTTTCAGCCGAGGCCGGCCAAGCTGGATCTGCTACGAGTAGGTGTGCAAGCTGGGAAGAGGCAGCAGGACGCCACAGAGCAGCACGGGGCCGCCAAAGAGAAGCCCTGGACGAACAGAGTCCAACGACGGTTCGCTTTTTTGCGCTTGTCCCACAGCGGGCAGCCATCCGCAGCTCTCGAAGTGGAGGCGAAGCCTTAAGGCTGCGCTGTCGATGCGTGGCGATGAGACACGCTGCTCTGTGGCCACGCTGCCCAGCTGCCACGCAGACTGCGGCAAGCGGGGACAGGCATTTTCGCCCAGGGCGATCGGCTCTATTGGCTATTGGCTCTCTCGCTCTCTCGCTTGGCCTATTTGCTCTGAGGCGTCTGGCCTGTGCTGGCATATGGTTGTCAGCGAGACCGATCGTCAGCGAGAACGACAACCCGGCCGGAGAGACCTGCCAGGCCACGTCCACGCACACAATGGCGCGCTGCGCTGCCTATTCTGTTTTCGGAAGATCTACGACTGGTGTAAAGGTCAAAAGCAGTCTATACACCAAGCTGGCGGGCCCCGGCGTCTGCTGCTGCGTCTCGTCCGAACATCGAGACACACGCGAGTTTGTTGTCATATGCTCATTATTATCGTTATTTAATTCCGCCAATCTCAGAAGCCCATCACTACCCTGCAAGCCCTCGGAAACCCTATATCGTGACGCCGAGCACCGCGGATCTCTCTAAAAAGCACGCACGCTGTTCTAGAACAAACCGTCACCAAATGTACACCGGCAGACGGTTGCCCAAAAGCTCGCTCTTGGGAATCTGGACATCCATCTTGTTGAAGTCATGCAGCAGCAGCCAGCACAGCATTCGAAAAACTAAGGTGCACCACACACTCGTAGCTTCCAAGCTGTGGGGTATGTTGGCTGTCTTGTCTCTGCCGCTGCCGTCGTCGTCACCGTCTTGATTGTCCTGATCGCTGTCCTGCGCGAGCCATGCCTCTCCCGCCTGCTTCACTACCCGTGGTCGCAGTCCCGAGAAGTAGATTTTCATTAGTGTCTTCTGGCGTGCCTCAGGGGAGGCCGTCATCAGATCCCCAAAACTCGGAGGGGCGTCCGGTTTGGATGGCAGGCTAGCCACACCGGCCGGGCCAGCCGAGTCCGGCTGGTCAGGCTTCCCAGATCCATCAGCTCCGGCCGAGTCGTTCGTAGAGCCGTATTCGCCTTCGTTGTTGACCATGCGCAGCAGCTCTTGGACATGCTCGCGCAAAACTAGTTCGACGTCCTGTCGGCCCTTTGCTTTTAGATAGGTGTCGCACTTGTCGAGGTTGTCATGCAGGACATTCATCAGCGGCCGGTCGATGGTGTCCTCTGCCACGCTCTTAGCCCTGTCTGCATCGCCGCGCTCCATCTTACGCAGTAGCATATCGGCAATGGTATTTGAGAGCTTCTGTAGCTTTTCGATCTGTTGCTCGTCTGTCGCCAAATGGCTGATCTCGCTGCGATATTCCTGCAGTAGCTTGCGCATGCTGAAGTATTTCTTGTCCCAGTGGTAGAAGGTTGGGTTGGGCAGGAATCGGAAGAGGCTCGTCTTGATGTGCAACGTCCGTCCCAACATCCCGGCAATCTCAAAGGCGACTGGAGATACCGGATCAGCATATCTTCGCATCATAGAAAACAAAACAGAGGAAGGCAGCTAATGAATAACTTACGAGGAAACAGATGGCCATGCTTTTTGGTCTCGTCACGCAGGCTGTTGGATGTATTCGTGTTGCAGCCAATCGAGGCTAGCGTTTCAGCGAGCTCGTTGCGGTTGCCAAGCAGAAGCAGGCCCAGGCCATGTGTGTCGTCTGTCGTGAAGGCAAGCCGACGTATGTCCTCCTTTTCGCGGAAGATTGTCGGCACGAGGCCAAAGGCAAACTCCTTTGACTCGTCGGCGGGGATAATACGGTTCTCCTCGAATCGGCTCTTGCCGCAGATCTGGAAGGTAAACACAATGCCAAGGTCCGCCATGTGGCTGCCTGTCAGTACGTAGCCGTTGCCCTCCGCCCGGTACCGCCCGGCTGACCGGTCGAACTCCTTCCAGTAGATGCCCAGCATGGCCGCCATCTCGATGAGGTGGGATATTGTCGATGTCGCATATGGCCGGCTTATGCTTGCCGGCATAGTGTCCCAGGACCTTTTCTTTGCCTGGACAGCCACGCAAAGCTTGTGTTCCGAGAAGGTGCACGTTTGCTCCGGAGGGTTGCGCTTCGACTGTTGCGTCTGCCAGTTCTGTGAGTCGCGTTCCATACGCTGGAGCTCTTGCAGGAGGCGAACCCACGTCGACATCTCGCTGTCGGCCGTGTGGACGCCCTTCTCGTGTGCGAGTACGGGCGGTGCTGGTGCTGGCCTGGCGCCACTTGCACCCGAACCGTTCTGCGCATTTCCGGCTCTCTGCGGCTGCTTCGGATCGTTCTCGCCGGCGACCGGTTCGCCCAGGGGTAGGGAACGCGTGGTATTGATGCTTTCGGGGTCGCCTTTAACGAAGCAGACGGGAGCGCCCTTGATGGGCCCCTTATCATTGTCTGCAGGACAGACGAAGAACACGGGCGTCTCAAACAGCACCTGGAAGCGCATCTCGCTCAGGCGGAACCTGCGCTTCTTGGTGACATGCCACGGGCCGATCACGGTAGAATCGCAGTTGGAATAACCGGCTGCCGAGGCTAAATACTGTTGCACAACCTGCAGCCCCGTCCCAACCAGCGCGATGACCGAGACCACCAATGCGACGATAGCGATGATGTAGTCCGACTTGTCATTACCGTTCCCGTTATTCCCATTCACATTAGTACCGTTGTTGTTTTGGTTGTCGGACATGGCGAGTGAGGTGCTAGACCCTTCTGTTCTAGCAGTCGAGTGAAGTGCTGGATTCGAGTGAGTACAAGGGAAGGAGGTCTACGTCCGCCGCCGTTCAGAGCCACGCATAGGCAGTTGCTAAAGGACACGCCAGGAAAGTTCACCGGCGTGAGCAAGAATGATTGCAGAACACGGCACGGGAACAAGAGAACTGGGCGAGCGGAGAAGGAGATTTAAAGAGAAAGAGACAGTAAGACAGTAAGAGGCGCAAGAGAGAAAGGGGGCCAGAAAGATAGCTCGAAGATCGCGAGATAGAGCAAAAGTGGAAAGGGAAGACGAGGCAGGGACGGGGGAAATGGAGAGTGCGAGAGAAAACCACAATAAGAAGAAGAAGAAGAAGAAGAAGAAGAAGAGGGAGAAGAAGAGCAAACTCTGAACAGAGACAGCCAAAGACAGGAAACAAAACGCAGGACGAGAGTTGGCGACAAGGCTTCGACAAAAACTCGCCGCGCTGTAGCCCCCTGCCAGCCCAACGCAGCCACTCACACCTGTAGGCGCAAGGAAGTGCAAGCCTTGTGGAGGCTGTGCACTAGCAGCAACGCAGCTGAAAAATGGATGCAACCCTGCATAGCCGCCGGTCGCGTTTCGCTGTCCGGCCGTGCTTCCTCAGGAAAACACGGCGTCAAAGCGCGGCCTCTCTCTCGTACATCACCGCCGCTTCTCTTGTCATTCACGGCCTGTGCACCGACGCCGCCGATCGACAAACTCCGGCAAAACAGCTCTCCTGAGAGGCGGGCGGGCGCGCTTGGCGGGTTCTGCGCAGCGCCAGTTTCCCGTCGTAATTACTACGTCGTATGTACTCCGTACGGAGTACGGGAGTAATTACGAGTACCTGTTGGTGCAGTTGACCAGGGCAGCCGTATTCCCCATATAATCGCGGAGTGGGATTCGCTCAGTCTGATTAGTAAGGCGGACCCTACCCCCGACCGTCGGGCCCGTGCGGCCCCAGCCGCCCCCTCGGCCCAATCAAGGTCCCTTCTCTTTCGTCCTGCCTGACGTGGAGCATTTTCGTCTCCTTTGTGTGGCCCCTTGACTTCAGGAGACACTCAACGCACGACAGCCCAGCGGCAGTGATGAACACCACGAAACAAGACTCCGTAAATACCTCCGTTGTACACATCCACGGCAGAAGAAGAAACTAAGTTTTCCATAGCTTGCCCTTCCAGAGCTACGCCCGCCCTATCTTGGCATGCTTGGGGGGGATCACACATCCCTGGGGCCATGCAAAAACCTTCACGTCATTAGCTCAGGTATAACTCGTACTCGTAGGCATGAGGTCCAGGAGGATGTCACACCTTGTGCTGCTCCGGTGCTGGGAAGTCAACTCGCACCCTGTCCTTTGGGGGTCGCACAGATCATGGCACGCCTTGAGCAAACTACTCATTCCGGCAACGCGCTGGGCAAGACACCCACTTGACCGACGCCCACCCCTGTGAGTGCAGCACAGCGCCGTGCCTCCGTGCATGCCGGGGTCGACAAGTGCATGGGTTCGTAGCCACGGGCGGCCGTTATCTGCTGCTCCGTACATCGTGAGCCTCGGGGCCGGGGCCGGACGCCTATAAACTACATATCTAGGTGGACGATGGAGGGCCTGGCCGTTTAGTTTGCACCGTAAACCCCGTACTTTGTATGCCTGCGAGCCTGGCCAAGGCGTCGTCTTCGCGTTTCTCTTGGTAGGGACTGCTGCCCGCAGAACTGGGACCCCTGTCTTTTATTTCCCCGTCCTGATCCTGGCAACACGACATGATTCTCTGCCGCTTATTCCGTTGTGTCCTGTCTTCGGCTTCGCCACGCCCGTGGCAAGATCCTGCATCGTGCATTCGCGCCGGCTTTTTCCCCACGGACTAGGTCCGCTTCTGCTTCGGCCTGAGGGGCGTTTGCAGCAAATGCAAAAGGCTCGATGATCTACTACACGCGCAGATATGTCCTTCGCCGTCGCCACCCCCTTTCGCTTGCCTATCCTTTTTCGACCACGGCCAGTGCCCGGGACTCTCCACACCGAAGGGACCTAAAGAATTCTCCCCGGGCCCGGTCTCGCTTTTCCGTTTTTCCGTGATTTCTCTTGTTGCTTGCTAGCCAGTGGCAATATTTGGAATGCCCTCCAAAGTTAGGAGACTAAAGGGCCTGCGTCTCCCCTCCATCCCCTGCCATCGTCTTGTCTGTGCAACTGGAGTACTTACGATACTTACCACCCGTAGTTCTCATGCCGACGGAACACCTAAAGGAAATGCCGTAAATGTACACTCCGAGAGTATTTACGCTCCAGATATTTTTGCTGTCATCAGAATTTAGCAGTTAGTAATTATGCTGGTGCTTTAGCCGCCGTTGTTGTGGCCTCGATACGTCAGCTATCCGGAAGGGGCCTGACACTATCAGGTAGTCTCATGCTCCTGTAGAAATCGATTGAGTGCAGGCGGCAAGTCTAGATCCAACGGGCATTAGAGGTTCTTCGCAGAGGATGGGGCATACTGCATAGGAAGTTGTTACATTTGCTTCATGCAGTAGATATTTCGTACATGCAGGGCTGGCTGGGGTGAGCCCAGCTACAGCTGCTCGAGCGTCAAGTCCATGCGCCATGTCACCCTCGGGCTGCTGCTCATCCAAGACGCGATACGGTCTGAATCTGCCTCGGGTTCCGGAGCTGCCAGCCGTGACGAGAGATGGCATAAAACCCTGTCGAAGCATTTTTACTAGCTGCTGACCCGTCCTGTCACTAGCACAGCAGATGGGACGGCCTTTTCCAACCTTCCTTGCGGAAGACTTGCCATTGACAAGGTCGTAAGATACGTAGCAAGACTCGTAGTCGTGCGCCGTAGGGGAAAGTCGGTTCACAGAGCCGTTCAAGCGACGTGATTAGCCGTCGGAACCACCAGGATGTGGATCGAAAAGCCGAGACATAAAAACACCATACGGGGTGTCCACAGTATGTCTTATGCCTCCCCCTTGTATGGCCACTGCTCACATCTCACGTCTCCTCTTCGTCTCAGTCTTCTTCTTATTTTCTTGTTTGATTCTCTGTAAGGGGTCTATTCCTCGAAGCCCTCCATGGACACTGTTGTGGAGATGGCCTGGGGCCCGTCTCTCAGATCTAGACTGCGATGGGCAATTCATCTGATTTCTATTTTTCTCGATGCGCTGCTCCTCCTTTTCTGTTTCCTATCCCCATCTCGCAGTTATGCTCTTAGGTTTATCTCAGCCTCATCTTCATTTCCAGTCCTTTCATTTTTTTGTCTATGTTTTTTTTTCCCTCTCGATGTTCTCGGATAGGGAAAGGCTAATTTCCTCGTTCGTTATACTATGATCTTCTCCAACCTCCTCTATGGCTACTCGCATTCTCCTTCCGCTCGATGTAACTTATAGCACACCAGCAGAGTACAATGTCTCCGGGAACAAAACTTACAGCGGCAGAGCACGTTAGCACAATTGAGGGATGGGCACACGACAGAGTCATATACAGATCTACTAGCAATACTAACACAATTTACCGGAGGTTGCCTCAACGCATCCCGACCTGCACGACACCGGCAGTTCTGAATATGCCCAGGTACCCTGACACCCACGTTTCCGGCGGGGCAACAGTATTGGGGCCAGTCTCACATGGCGAAGCCGTCTCGGGGATCTTTCCGCCACAACAATTTGTGACTTCTGACAAGTAGCGAGCCACCGTGGTAAAGGCTTCATCAGGACTTATTCACGGTGTTCTTCTCCCAGGCGTGATTTTCTATGAGAGACCCGAGCATCCTTTCCCCCAAGTGACCGTATGCAGCTCTCTTGGTCAACCCATCTTCGAAGCAGACTACGGCGGGAATCTTGACGAGCCTTGCACGGGCCGCCTATACGGCCACATAGTCCAAACAGCCCGCTACTCTCATGTTCAAGTCGTGTACGTTGTGTTTGTAGGAGACACGTCGTGGGAAGTTAACAATCGCTTTGGCAAAGAGCTGGCCTGAGTACGCTATGGAACAGAAAACAATGGTCATGTCTACCTTTGCATCTTAGGACTGGCACGGAAGACGAAGCTGAAAGGGGCCCTAACATTTCCGAAGCAGGGTCTCCGTCGGCGCTCATGAATGAGTGTTTATTTTAAGATGATTCTTCCTTTATCCTTCCGTTTCCAGTTTGACGTAATAAAGCACTGGTAAGAGATCAACCTGCCCGAAGATTAATTAATGTATGCCCCGGGTTTGTATTTCTCGAGGACGGCGAGCCGACGGTTTAGGTCGACCACGTCTTCGTCGTTCGACATGACGTCGGCACACCCCTCTACGGGATCGCTATTGTCAGTATCGACCTCAACAAAACGCATAAATTCTGCAGTCGGCCAAGCCAACAAAGGCCACTCCGAGTCCAGTATATCCATTACAGGGGCGCTAACAAAGTTCACGGTGGACTATGCGGCGGCATGACAGACGGCGAAATACCCATCAGTGCGCTCCTGACCGCAGAAAGGGCTCGTTCTAGACGTGCCAGAGCTACAGCAAGGGCCTTGTCCGTAAGTAACACTTTGTCCACCACATCATCAACCACTACTGCGGCTGGCTCTATGGCGGGTTTGTCTAGACGGGATTGCGAAGTTATCAGGTGGTCATTTTTTGGAGTCGAGTTCCTTAAGCACTCTGCTGCACTGAAGGATGCGGCCAAGTACCGCAAAATGCAGAACATGACTGAGGCGTATCTCAAAGACGCATCAAAGAATACGGGTCGGTCAGCGTCGGGCAGTGCAGCATATGCTCGCGACCATTTGGCACCGTTGCGGGGCTGTACGGCGATATCGAAACCTGCGCAATGCAGCTGCTGCTGTGTCGGGCGAGGGATGATAATGAGACACAGAAAGTTGCAAATGCCCTACTTTTGTCGGTCATGCATGGTGAAGACGCGGCATGGGAAGCAGGTCCAGATATTCCGGGGACAAGCAACGTTGAGGGAGAACGAGATGCTTTGCATTAGGTTCAAGGCGCATTTCGAGGTAGCCACTGAGAAAAAAAGGGGAGAAGGGGTAAAAAGATCGACTCATGTCGTGGGATAGTCGGTGATGTGGTGGCGTACAGCAGACAACGTGATAATTTTCAACTTTGCATGCGACTCTATCTTGACCAGCAACCCCCCCCCTTTCTCCCTATCGCCCCTGCCCCTGGCTCTAAAGGCTTCCACGCTGCCTGGCGTCGGTCAACGAGGCCCCGTTGACAGGGCCAAAATGGAAAAAAGAACAAACTAACCGAACAACATAAGACATCGTAACCCGCGAGGCAGAAATGCGAGAGGGAAATGATAAAAAGAAGCAAAAAACAACAACAAAAACCCTTTCTTATTCCCCAGCATGCACACACCCCCTCCTATCAAGCCGCCACCGGCCTACAACAGTGGCGATGGCCGGACACCCGTCGGTGCTCTCCTAGCGTGTTGAAGCGGAACGCGCTGCAGCTGTGCAGTCCTCAAAATAATCAAAGGCAGATAGTAGCAAAAAAGTAAGATGTATAAAACACGGCACGCTGTCGTAGACCTCCAACACAAAGAAGACACAATCTGGCGTCGTTGCTTCTTGTCTTACCCCCAGACTTTAGCACGGGCAGGCGTCTCGGTCGTTCTCGATATGGATGTTAATTGGGTCCTGGAAGTCGCCGCTGAACTCCTCCGACTCCTCCTGCTGCAGCGCGTTCTTGGCAATGACTATGGAGCGTCAGCGACCACGCTCTCCCTACTCGAATTCGGAAAACTGAGGAAAATAAGAAGAGCAATATCTTACCCTCAAATGCTTGCTCGACATTGATGGCCTCCTTGGCGCTCGTCTCGAAATACGGAATGCCATGCGCCTGGCAGAATGTCATCGCACGCTTAGTCGAAATCTGGAATGGATGAACGTTAGCAGAGTTCTGCGGCGAGTTGCATGGGCAGGAACTGAAGCGGATGACACACCACTCGCTTGCTCTCTTCGACATCGATCTTGTTTCCAAGCACAACCTAAAGCCGGTCTGTTAGCAAAACTTCTAGTTAACTAGTTGTGCTCCCTGTTACCGGAATCGCTCTGACGTACAAACGGAAAATTGTCCGGATCGCGCGGTGACGCCTGAACTAGGAACTCGTCCCTCCAACCTTCGATGGCCTCAAAACTCTTGGCGTTGTTTACATCAAAGACGAGGACGCAGCAGTCGGCGCCTCGATAAAAGGCCACGCCTAATGATTGGAATCGTTCTTGGCCAGCGGTATCCCAAAGCTGCAAGAAAAGAATAGAAGTGTAAGCAAACCAGCTCAACACCCTGGCACTTCCAAATAGCGTTCGCATCTAGGGAGGAGACTACCTACCTGCATCGTCACCTGCCTGTCGTCGACAGGGACCTCGCGTGTGAGGAAGTCAGCACCGATCGTCGCCTTGTAGCTTGCGCTGAACTTCTTGTTGACCTGTGATTGGCAATCGCCCCGTCAGCGTCTTCTATTTCTCCGCAGGTGCTTGACGGTTTGTCGTGCCTCCCGCTCCGCAAACCGCAGCCGTCCAAACCCAATGCCGTCCGCCCTCTCCAGCTAGCTTTACAACACCTCGGATGTCGCTTACATATTGGTTCATCAAACTGGTCTTGCCCACGCCGCTGTCTCCGAGGATAATAATCTAATCAGAAAGGAAGATTTGTGAGCATAAGCTGCCCGTACAAGATCAGGAAGAGATGCTAGAGCCAAGCGTACCTTGAGGAGCACCTTCTTTCTTGATGCCATGGTTGTGGTTAGCGTCTACCGACGGCGGAGCAGTCTGTGCGACGAGTCTGAGATGCTCCTGTGGGTGAAGTAGAAATCTCCTCGGAAGAGGGCGAAGATGGGAGGAAGCAAGCGTTGGTAGAGACGGCCGCTGGCACTTGAAAGAGGCGATAGCAACGGCGCCTTGCTTTCTCTGTTTGTTAGAAGGCAGTGCTTAGGTCGACTGGCGCTCTATATTATCTCGTGTCTCTGGCAGTTGGGAGTTGGCTGCCTGGAAAGGTGCGAGGCTTTGCTGATGCGATGAGAGATGCGTTCCTAAACGCTTCTGTGGCAGGTGACACTCGACCTGCTTTGGTCAAAGCAAGCCTCTCTCAGCGAGGATAGCTGGCTGGCCAATCACAGATTGCGGCCTCCCGCTGCAATGTCATAGCCCCACCCCAATTTTACGTTTGCCTTATCTGAGGTGGGATAGATGCATAATATAGCTCACAGCACGAATTATGTGTTAAAGCGTCAGTTTCTTATGACGAGTCCGTCCTTTCAACTGGACCTCTTCATTTTTCATGTGTTCAACCTGTACAGCGGCCCTATCACGAACATAGCACCGCTCAACGGCTGCCACTCATCTGGATCGTGGGTTATGGTCTATTCGTTTCGTACAGAACCACACCATGCGTACCGGAGACTAGGCCCAGCGTCTACAATAGCCCAAAGATTCTCAATTGGCATCAAATGGATGACGACGATGGCGACCTCGTGGACCGCGTGCATGGCCTGAGCGATCTGGAGCTCGCCATACTGCTGTCGCTAGTCAGCCATGAGCATTGTGTTATTGGAACACCCGAGAGTGCCGTCGATGACATTGTTGACGAGCTGGGCCTGGTAGGTGAAGCCTAAAATCCAAACAAGCAGGGGAGAGGCTGGGACGACGCTTCCCAACTGACAGCTTCACAATCTAGATATCGCAGAACATCTTCGGGCTTCGCTGTGCTGTTGTCGATTGCCACGCAGAGACCACGCTCGAGGACTTTGCCACGGCGCTATTGCTACCTGCTATACAGCTTCCAGCGGTCGTCGGTGGCACCACCACCACCATCGGCCACAACAACGGCATCGGCACTGGCACTGGCCGCTATGTCAATGGCGGCAGTGCTCCCGATTACTTTCACTTACCCCCGGTGGCGTTACAGTCATCCCATACGCTCAGTACACGATCCCCGCGCTCGCCCGCTGTCAACTCGGCCACTACAACTAAGGTAGCCTCAACAAACGCCGCCCCTGCTGCGACGACCTCGGCTGCTGCTCCGCTTATGGCCAATATCGTGGTTGCCAGGAACATGAATTTCGCGCCCGACGCTGTACAAATCCAGGCACTCGAGCTACTGCGCACTCGTCGCATCTTCACTCCGACAGCGATGCAGGCAGCGCCAAAGCCGTTTTTACTTATAGCTGTTGTAGCCGCCGAGCGCGGATTTCTTTGGGATGGAGGAGGAAGTAGTGTTAGAGATGCTCGACGTGATGACAAGGCAGCCGGCAGACCGCCACACATGATAGCTCATCTCAACGATTTCTTTTCCATGGGCCATTGGCACGATCCTGAGGACGGGTTTCCTAATCTCGACGAGGAGGAGGGGGCGGGGGGAGCAGGGCAGGACGAGAGACGGGAAGAGATGAGTGTGGATAGCGACAGTGTTGTCAGGCCGAGCGAATCTGGTAGGCGCGCGCGCAGCGGCAGCGACAGTGCTAGCATCTCGAGCCGTAGCATGGCTACAGGGCGCTCCAGCAGGCGAGATATGCCTCCGTCATTCTCGGACGCTGATATCGATCGGCTCGCTGCTCTAAGCAAGGACGTCCGCGTCGACATGGAGGTGCTGCGATATCAAATGAATATTGTGGCGTTCCTGCGGATGCACCGCGCCGTGGCTGTCATGGGTCCCAACACAAGCGGCCTCAGCTGCGTATCACCTGCCGCTACTAAACACTTTGAGAAGCTGGCACAGTGCCTGTCACCGCTGCACCGGCTCAACTACGTGACACCGGCCCTTGTTGCGTTGGCGGCCCGGAAAACATATCTCCACCGCATTCGGACCGTGCCGGTAGGACAAAATGGCTCCCGACCAGAAATCATATACGAGCGGAGTATGCAGTGGGGAAGCGAGAAGGTGGCCGTGCAGGCGCTTCTTGAAGGGGTCAGCCCTGAGGACGTCATTGAGGACGTGCTGGGGTCAGTCGTACCGCCAGTGTGAGCTCACTATCTGTAAGGGAAGACAAGGCAGAAATAAAGTGAGGCCGAAAGCAAGAATCGCGTTGATTGGCTTATCTTTTATGATACAAACCCTGGAAGACTGTCACAGGTAAAGGACGGGGGAAAAAGTGAAGAACAAGTCCATTCCAACGCCATGATGAGTGTTTCATATCCGAGGCAGAAGATACCAGCACCAGTTATTAACATCATTCTGCCCCTCCTTTCTCGCCCTAAACAAAAGCCAAAAAGTATATCTAGCGATGAACCGGGCGCTGTTTATGCTTTGCCCTCCCAAGCCTCTTCTTAATACTGCAATAGAACATTTATAACGCACTACCTATTGGTGCACTTCGGTGACCTTGCATGTCCAACCAGATCCCTTGGACAATAATGGAAGACTGCAAACTTGTATTAGCGTAACTGAGTACTAAAAGGAAAAGACGGGAGAAGAGGTCGGACTAACCTGGCTCCTAAGCACCAGCCGAGCTCGTTATCCTTGATCTTCTTGGCGATGCGGACTTCGCGGTCAATGGGCATCTCGTAGCCTGTGTGCACCAAAGCCAGCATGAAGTTGAGGTCCATGCAGTGTTCGGGGCGATCACGCAGCTCTTCCAGGGCTCCCGGGATCGACGAGAACACGTCCCAGGAGTCGTCTCCGGAGCACACGGTGCTTGCTAGCTCGTGCATCTCCCGCAGAGTAAACGACTCGGGCATGCCCAGCGGCTGAGTGCGGTCGACGAAGAACGAGAGAAAGTACACGGCTTCCTTTGCAAAGGTCTTGCCGATAGGGGGCTGATGCACGCCGTTGAAAGAGCACGGGGCAAGGCTGCACTCGGCATCCTTGCGCAGGATCCGCTCGGCCAGACTGCGGCATTGTGCGGGCGCCGCCTTGGTTGGTCCAGTCATATTGAATTCTGCCGCTTCACCCAGCGGGTGGCCTTCGCCGAGCTTGAGCTTGACGGTCTTCTCCATGCCAACGGAGTAGCAGGGGTTGACGATGGTTGCCTTGGCCCAGGCAGCAGCCGAGGCATCCTTGTTAGCCTCCTGGAGGTCATCGACAAGCGCCTTGTAGATAGCCTCGCGCGCGCTCATCAAGCCGTAGCCCAGATGAGAGTGCTGGTACAGGGTGAAGCGGCGCCCGCCAAAGTCCAGATCGTACTTGTGGTCCCCCTCGGCCATCTTGGTCGGAATACCACCTTGGGTGAGGCCCTTGTAGTTGGGCTCGAACACAATCTGGGTAGAGCCACCGCCGAGATCGAAGACGGCTGCGGTCTCCTCGTGCTCTGGCATGCCGATATTGCCAAGGAGGTAGTTAGTGGTGATCCAGGCATAGACGCCCTCGTCAGAGCCGTCCATGATGGTAACACCACCTTCTTCAGCGGACACGACGGGGAACGGGTAGTTCTGCTCAAGATGGCGGCGGACGGCATCGAGAATGCGCTGGCTTTTCTCAGGGCCAAGCAAGCGCAGACCAGCGGTGGCCTTCACGGCAATGGGACTACACGACTTGAGCTTATCGGGCACCTCGCGCATGGCTTCCTCCAGGAGCGAGTCTAAGCTGTGGGCAGCGCCCTCCGGGTCGTCAGGATACGCGCTGAGCCCACTGCTCTGGCCGTCGATCTTCTTGGTCTGCTTGAAGACCTCGCTCTCGAGCTCGGGAGTGGCGCCGCAGTTGTTGAACTTATACACGTGGATACGGGAGCCGGTGCTGCCAGCGTCAATCATCATGACGTACTGGACAATGGGCTTGTCGCGTGAGCTCGAACGCGTGCACCGGTCGGTGCCGTAGGAGGCGTCAGAGGGGGTCTGGCCATCACTCGGGGCGGTAGATACTGCGGACGTTAGCGGAGAAGGAGCAGACCGGAGAGGCAGAAAAGCGCTGAAAAAAAGAGCATGCCTCCACGGTAGAGATCAACGCCCTGAGGCGAGAAATAGTAGAAGAGGAAAAAGACGGCGGACAAGACGGCGGCAGCCTTTATCCACCGCGTCTGCTTGGCCTGCGCCATCCAAGCCGTAGTGCGCTCCAGGATGGATAGCTGATGGGGGTGGACGCCGTAACGGGCAGGTTTCTCGTGCGGATCGTGGGCTCGTTTGTTAGTTGGAAGCGAGACGGACGTTCGGCGCATGTCATCAACGCGTGACGACCGGCGATGACAGGAAAGAGGGGGGAGGTGAGGGGAGAAAGGAAGGAGAAAAAAGAGATAAGAAACGAGTGACGGAGATGGGAAAGTAAGAGAAGGAAGCGGGAGGGGAGGAGTGAAAGGACAGGGAGAAAGAAAGAAAAGGAGGCGAGACGAGAGACGCAAAATTACTAAAAGGCGTGAAGATCTCGCTGGCGCGCAGTGGGGAAGGGCGACAGGGAATGCAAGAACACGAATGCACAAAACGCACGGCAGGGAAAGGCACCACGGAGTCGAAAAGGGGGCCGTTGTGACGCTACTTCAGCTGCCAACGTTGGTGGTGGACAAGATGACCTAGTTGGACGTTAGACTTGCTGGAGAGATTCTCGAAAGACAAGTGGCCACAGGCACGAAGACCACGCAGTAAAACTCGTCCAAGTAGGATGTGTGGCGCACGCTGTGGCAACACGCGGGCCAATCACAGTGCGTGGGCTGGCTGCCAGCGTTTGCATGGTCAGAATATGCAGCTATACGGTTTAAGGTAAAGGGGTATTTCAGGGGCAGGGCGACATGGTATTTTGTGCTTCCTTCGTCCCCGAGCGGTCTCTTCGAGTCTAGGAGTACAAGCAGCCGTGAGCCGGCCACACAAGGCTCCTAAAGCAGTGCTGTGATGCATGAGGTGTTGGCGGCATCCCCGGCCGGCGACGAGCCGCCACTCCTTGCCAGTGCGGCTTCTCTAGGTCGGGCACGCCTCTGGCGTGGACTCAGAAGACCCCAGCGAATGCCTAACACCGGATGGGAAGCCCGGGTGACATGAAGGCAGGCTTCCCCTCCTTGGGAGCAAAAGAGTTTTCAATTGACCGAGTACGAGTAGTCAACTTGCAACGGCAAAAACACAATTATGTCATCTGCATTCCTCCGCATCACCATAGCAGATGTCGTCATTTCCTAGTTGGGAAAGTTTCATCGAAGCGCTTTCTCAGCATCGGCTCCGCTTCCACATGGCTTACTAGTACCGCCTAAGAGACGGTTCTTACGGAATACTTCCATTTGCGCATGCACCACTAAGAAGCCAGCCTCATTCTGTAGTCTCACGGCCCCAAGACCTCGTATAAAAGCCGGCCATGACGGCCCAATTTCGACCATAAGCACACGGGAGCCGCAGCCCAGGACCTGCGACTTATATATGTAGGCATAGATAAGCATTCCGTCTTGTCTGCGGATCGAAACCCAAAAGACTGCGACGGCTCATGGCCCGTATTTTGTTATCGATACCGCTGCTTTTCCAAGAGAGCTCTTTCCAGACTTCTGCAATATCCCCTACGCAAGTCCAACATACACAATCATGGCGGCCCTTCAGGAACACTCTGTCCAGTGGCACGCCGGCGAGATTGCCATGCACCGACTCCTCAACGGGCCTCACTATGCCCTACCGAATCCGACGGCCACCGGACTCTCGCAGGCTCATGCATACCGCGTAGCTATTTCTCCGCTTGTTGCATTTGGTGCCCTCGACCGCCTTGGCCGTCCTTGGACGACTGTGCTGGGTGGCAAGCCACAGTTTACGCAAGCGGTGGCTCCCAACGTTCTGGGCGTGCAGAACGTGGTGGATGTCGACCATGATCCCTTCATCGATGCTCTGTTTGGTGGCGACGGAGATGACTACAGAAAGAAGGGCGATGGCGAGCTACTGCGTCCTGGGCCAGAGGCTGGACCTATCATGGCTGGTCTGAGCATTGACCTGCAAACTCGCGACCGTGTGAAGCTGGCCGGAAGGATGATTGCAGGTGCCGTGGCTGCGCAGCCTGGGGGGGAAGAGGGAAGCTCGGGGGCCGGCCGTGTCGGCGAGGTCCAGCTGGCCATGCTTGTGCAGGAAGCACTGGGAAACTGTCCCAAGTATCTGAACAAGAAGGCGATTAAGCCACATGTTCCACACCCGCAGCTTTTGTACGATTCCGACGCGGCTGTTGAGCCGCTGCCCCAAGCCGGTCTCGACCTCATCAGACAGGCTGACCTCTTTTTCCTATCGTCTACTGACGGCAAGACGATGGACACTAACCACCGAGGCGGGCCACCGGGGATCCTGCGCATCGCCAATAACGAGCGCACGGGCGAACATGACGGACGGTCGGACGGGGGGGCGGACACCGCGATCACTCTTGTCTACCCGGAGTTTTCTGGCAACAGGCTTTATCAGACACTGGGAAACCTACAAGTTAAACCGCTTGTCGGCCTCGTTATTCCAGATTTCGAGACCAGCAACGTGCTGTACGTGACAGGTCACACGAAAACCCTCGTCGGCGCAGAGGCCAGTGCCTACTTGCCACATACAAAGTTGGCGGTCCACATCACTGTTGACCGTGCCATACTCGTCGCTGACGGCCTTCCTTTCCGAGGCGAGGTTATCGACTATTCTCCGTACAACCCGCCGGTTCGCCCACTACTAAGTGAGATTGCCGCCGCTGGTGGGGATGCTGCGGCGGCTGCGGCTCCAAAGAAAAAGGAGCCTATCGCTATAGCGGTGCTCTCGGGACGCCAAGAGCTGGCGCCATCGGTGTCTCGATTCACCTTTACCTTGGAGCCATCCCGCAACAGCAGCGCTTCTCAGATGCACTGGCAAGCCGGGCAATACATCACGCTCGACTTTGGGCCCGAGCTTGACGTTGGCTGGTCACACATGCGAGATGACGAGCCGCAGGCCCTGAACGATGATTTCATACGCACATTTACTATATCTAGTCCGTCGCCACCTGCAACCGGGCCGGAGACGCCGTCCCCTATTTTGATTGAGCTTACTCTACGCCGCCATGGCCCAGCAACCGGTCTTTTATGGCAACATAACCTTCGAACTCCTCTGGATATTCCGGTTCTCGCCTTTGGAGGCGGTGGAGAATTCCGAGTCCCTGTCGCTAAAGATGTGGCCGAAACAGAACCTCCCCAAGAACTGATTTTTGTAGCTTCTGGTGTAGGCATTACGCCTATGCTAGCGCAGGCTCCGGGGCTTCTGTCGGGGGACAAGGGTGACCATCATTTGAATTTGAAGGTGTTATGGAGTCTGCGTGCCATAGATGTTCCGGTTGCTGTCGACAGCTTTAGGCGTGTCGAAGGACTAGCCCGACACACAACGATCTTCATTACGGACGCAACTAGTACATTTAGGCTAGGCGAAGGGCCGAGCAAAATTATGCAGCAGCTGCAAGACATGGGAGCGATTGTTGTTGGAGGGCGGAGAATACAAAAAGAAGATATTGTGCCAGAGCGTGGAGGGTCCCGGACAGCGAAACACAGAAAAATATACATTTGCACGGGGTCAGCGATGCTTCAGGATCTCCAAGCATGGCTGCCAGGTGAGGATCTCGTGTGGGAAAGTTTTGCTTTTTAGTAGGAAAATACCCGGAAGGCTGGATGAATGGTGCAGAATACTAGGTCACAGATGCGACTAACGCGTAATGAAAATGTTCTACGTTAATTAATAGGTTGTATCTTTCAATTCAAATAAATGTTTGTAAAGACATCTCGCCATCAACAGAAGTCCCATTTTGAAGAGCCCTGCTGATGTAGTCGTGCAGATGTTGCAACCGCTGGCGGCCGAGTTGTGGCAGTAGCAGCTCAATTTCCTTTTGGAGCTTGTCAAGGTTGTTGAGGTTAGATAGGGGGCCAAAGCCAAAGCTCCCATCTCTTTTTTCCTTACTTCCCCTCGCCGCACCCTGCTGCTCTGATTCCTCTCTGCCACGGGGGCGCCGCCTGTACCCCGACACGGCTGCCCTCCAACGTTCCAAAGTTGGCAGGAGCAATACACGCTCTTCGATGCTGAGCCGAGTAGTTATTTTCTGAAGATGTATGTTGAGTTGCTCTGCATCTTCGGCGGCTTTTCGAAGACTTATAATGCTGGGGTTTGCCGAAGATAATCCACCCTGTTGCGGAGCTTGCTTGTTTCTCTGCCCAGTGGTCATGAGGGTGGACGTGATCTCGCTGATTACATTTCCACTGCTGTCAATGTTGTCGTCATTGTCTAGCCGCCTCAGTATTAGCTGGCGCGCTATCTCGTCAGCTTTAGCTTCGGCGACCTGCAGCGATTGCTGGGCCTCTGCTTGAGCATGGCGAAGATTGGCAATGTGAAGCCCAACCTGACAGAGGCTCCGAAATGCTTGACGCAGCGGACCATTGCATCCCTCTCTCGTTTCCGGACCATCAATCTTTTCAGTATTTGCTGCGTTTGCAGTATCGGTACTGTAGAAGCTGCTGCCATCATCGTCGATATGCTTTGTTTCTGCAGTGTCTGATTCAACTGGGCTGCGGATGTTATCAAAATAATGTTCAAGAATTTCGGAGCAGGTCGGAGGTACACGGCCGTATCGACGAGAAGAGTCCATGCCGGCACTTCATAGAATAATTAGGGAGGACGTACGTGAAATTTCCAACGGATATTAACGGCCACGGCTCATATACAATTAGGCGACGCTAATTGATATGCTCGAAAGCTCACTGCGTCACAAAGAGGTCCTGGTTTACCCTTTCGGATGGAGCACAGACGCATGACGTGGGAGGTTGTCACTGACCAACAACCAGCATCACTACTCGTAGATTGCAGAACGGTATTGCGGGGCTTGTGTCGTTCTGCGAGAGGGGGGTTCTATACATGTTCTCGTCTCTATCTATTAAAAATACCACTAAATAATGCTACATACACCTTGGACTCATGAAAATACCCATTCAAACACCGTGAGACCGCGCCGTAATCTCACTCGAGATCGCACTCGTTGGAAAGAGGCTTGTGGTTGCCCCTCACAAGAACCACAGCATTCTGTTAATATTATCGCCCGAGAAAATAAACGCCAGTGCTCCGAAACCAGAACTTCAGAAAATTGGGCAATGATAACCCCCCAAAGATATCGCGGGCCTTCCACGCTGCTGGCATATATGCAAAATTGTGAATCACATGTCGTAAGCCGTCCATCGCTGTTGTTGTCTTCGGGTGAGTTTTCGTGTTCATTAGGCGTTTAGGCAGTTTTGTTGTATCGCCCACGCTCAAAGTAAATAGCGCTGTTGAAAGTCGAGACGATGAAGAGTGTCAACTATTGCTCGCAGGCATTCAGCCCAGCTCGCTTATAGAAGGTCGAAAAGCAATGCAGGCAGCTGCTTTTGAAATTCTGGCGGCGAAGTGACGGGGATGACGCTGACCGAAAATGGTAATGTCTTGCTGCAAGATGCAGACAGGTAGCAAGATGCTACACTTACGCCCGCGCTCTCGGTTTTGACTATGTTAAGCTGCTGCCGCTGCCTGTGCTGCTGGTGATGCTGACGCTGCGCCGCGCAATGATCACGAGGCGGTAGATGCCGAATGCGATGGCGGCGAGGAACACAAACAGCAGAATGATGATGAGGGCGATGACGTCGTTTTCCTTCATGCTGGGCGGTTGTTTGATTCGAACACGAGGTGACGAGAGACTGCGGGACGTGAAGAGACAGTAAAACGAAGCTGAACTGAGGAATGCGGTAACACCTTGGGAGATCTGGAGAAGAGGACCCGTTAGCACAGAACTGTCTCTGGACTGGAATGCGGCAGAGGCAATAGCCATGACTCACTATTTGCCTGCTAGAAGTCTTAGCTTTTCCCTTTTGGCGTTCGCACAGAGTTCACGACGTCGATTGTATCCGCGCGAGAAATAGGAGACCGGAAGCGACGGTAAAGGCAGATGGTATCCAAAATCGACAAAAGAGGGATTTTTAGCCAAAAAAAAAAGCGATAATTCTTTAGATGCACAGAAAGTTGTCCGATAATAATCATGGGAGGGAGAGGGAAAACGCAGAGGAACACAATAACAGAGACTGCACGGATCGGTTGGCTTTGCCCTCAAATACGTCGTGTGCTGGTTGCCCCGCCACCCGCTTTTGGCGAATGTCAATAAATGGCAAGGCTGGGAGAACGTAAAAAGCGAGGGGTCCGTCAGAAGCTCTGCCGGCCCCTGTCGCACTGCGCCAATGGGTAGCGGTGGAAAGTTGCGAAAGACCCCACCACCGCCACAAGGCACATCCGCACCGCAGAAATGGCAGCATCCAGCCCCGTATGGCAGGAGACTTTCCGGCCCCTAGCGTGCAATGTGTGGCCTAGCCAACCAGCCACCCAACAACGCTGTTCCTGAATCCGCTCCTTCCGGTTCCTGGTTCCCGCCCATGAACCCTTATTCTACTCCGTATTTACCATGGGGCGAGTGGCAGAAGCGAGTGCGAGCATCATTGCCCCGTAATACTCCGTACCTTGCAGTCCGACGCTCTCGGCTGGTGTTTGCCTACGGAGTTATTGCGTGCCTCCACATCCGCGCGGCTCGACCCAAAAGCGCCAGTTCAAGAAGATTTCAAATGCATGCATCAATTTTCCTGCCACTCTTCCTAAGCCGAGCTCTCCCTCGTCCAATATAGTTACAGCACGAGACGCAGACAGGGCGGAAGACCGCCCTGCCCGTTGTCTACGGGTTCTCCTTCATGTCTCTCCTGCTTCACCCACTTCCTCACGCAGTGCAAATCTCATAATACCCAACAGATCAAATCAATGGCATCGTAACGCAGAGAAACAAAACAAACCCGAATACAACCAGCAGCAGTAAAACAGCAAAGAAAACGCTCACAATTTGAACTCGGCACTAAAATAAACACCACCTCTTCGGCAGGAATCCACGAAGGGTACCGCTTTCTGCTTAGCTTTGTCGTCCGCCATTCATTCCGTCGGTGTCTTGAAGCTGATGCGCGACTCGTAGAAGCGGAGGATCTGGATAGCGGTTAGCTTGTGTGCAGGTTACCCAAGCTGTCTGTGTCGAGTCGCCGCATGAAGTAGAGCGATTTCAAATTCCTGTCTTACTCTTTGTGGACATCTCACATATGCCTGCTCCGCAGCGTGCTGGGACTTGCTGCCGTTCTTCCACGTCAAGAACACGCGTAGCTCGCCATTGTCCCCCCGGAACATCTCCACGTCCACCACGTCGTCCTCCCAGCTGCCTGCTGGTGGCTTGAACACCTTCTGCGCCTCTGCCGGTGACTCTCGATCTGCTGGGTGGCCTTCGCTCTTTCGCGACCGCTTTGCGGCCGTCGTTGGTGTTGCGCTGGCGGGTTGCCGGCCGCGCTTCTTTCCCTTGGCCGGCTTCTCAAACAGGTTCTTGCGGCCGCCAATCTTGAGAATGTACTCAGCCAGGATTTCGGAGGCATTATATCTGTTTATAAATAGGGCTCCTGTTAGTTGCAGGTATCGAGCCGGCCGCGACCCAGGGCAGAGAACGAAAAAGATGGAGGACAGACACACTTCAAGTTGTCCTCTGGCTCCCATGTGTAGTCACTGGGGTTTTCGTATCCCTTCCATATAACGCGGAACCGTGGCTTGTCTCCCTGTAGGCGAATAAAAAGTCAGTCGCAGGCCATCCGTAGGTGGGTGCTTGGAGAGCGCATTCCCATGCACGTACGTCCAGCATGTGGCCAACGATTTGTTGGACCTCGTATCTAAAAGAAAGAAACAGGTTAGCAGCCGCTCTCGACTTGACGGTCCAGCCTTGTTGTCAAAAGCCTCGCATCACAATCGCTAAACAGACAGCAAGACAGCGGTGTCGCAAACACGTACTCGTCTTCTCCGTCCTCGTCATCATCCTCGTCGCCATCGTCCGCTTCGTTGTCATCTTCAGATTCTTCTTTGCTCTCCGCTTTCGCGTTCTTGCTGGCGGTTAAGGTAGCACCGTTCGTTCGCGTGGCACTTTTGGCTCGTCCGTAGTCACGCTTCTTCGCCTTGCCAGCGTCCGAGGTGCTGCCGTCGTTCTCATCTTCGTCCAAGCCGATATCAACATACGAGCTAATCTTTTTCCCCCGCTTCGAAGGAGGGGGGGTCGTGACGGCGCCGACACCGCTCGCGTCGGACATCTCGTCATCGCTCAGAGCTGCATGGCCAGGTTAGAGAGGGTCTACTTTCACACTGCGATCCTGCAATCTTGTGAAGTCCTAATAGAAAGGACCCAAGGGTTTCCGCGGAGGAGCTAGATAATCAAGGGAAAGTAGTGAGAGGCGGGCGGTGAGATAGAAGAAAGTCTGGGAGGAAAAACCAAGTTTGTGCCAACATACCGGGAGGCATCTTCACACCAGTTGCTCCGGGTTGAATAAAAAAGGTGACCTGTGGAACCAGCCAGCTGCAAGCCGAAGCTAAGCTTGGAGACTTAAAACGAGCTAAGATCTGGTGAGCCGTCGTGGAAACAAGATGCCGCTATGGTGAGCTGGCGATTGGCAAGAGCCGATGTAGAAATGCGTCGCGTTTTCGAGCTCTCTGCTCGGCCAAACATGAGTGGTGGGCGCGCCTTTCGCCGAGGTGGAGTGCGGCGGCCCAAAAAGAAGGGGGGGAATATTCACGTGATTGATTGGCCATGCTTTTGGGCCCGCATTACGCGCTCAATTCGCGTCTCATGCACTCAACGCGCCTTCATGAAAAGAATTTGCAGTTCGATTTCCAAGGACATCATAAGCCAGCATTCCCATGGCAAACCGCGAGATTCTATTCACGCCAGTCCATATATTGGTATCCCAAAAGCAAAAGCTTTTTGCCTTTTGTCGAACAGTGGGATTCGAAGCTCGACCTTTGCTTAAGATTACATTCAAGAAAAGTTGGTCTGACATGCAGTTTTTGTTTTCCGACCCAGGCACATTAGCCCAGGCTAATGTGCGACGTCCTGCAATGATGATTATTATACGGAAATAAGATAAGAAAGTTGAAAGAAAATAAGAGAAAAAAAAAGTCCCCAAACAATGGCCGCGACGTACTCCGTAAGTCAGAACCTTTCCTAACTTGGAATATGACCCAGGTAAATTTGAGCATGCACCCCCCTATTTGCTATTTTGGAGCTACTGGGGAGGATGCAGGTGGATCCCTGACGCAGCGGATGGAATAGGAAAATGATATGGAGCACGGAGTACGACGAGCAGAATTTATACTCCCCCCCCGTGAGAACGGAAATGGCATAGCGATTGCGCATTGCCCGCATCCTGACCGAAGCTGCCGGGGCACGCCCGGCGCCCGAAGTATCTTAGACTAACATGAGTGGGAAGAGCAAGGGACCAGCTTCCTGCCCGTCTATCACAAGCTACGAAAAGCAACGGTGGCAGCTGCTTCCCTGTAATACGGAGCATATCCTCGGCGTAAAGGCGCCGTGCCGCGGAATAGAATGAGAGTAAAGGCGTATTAATGTGGCGCTGCCGAGATACTCACCCTGGCTCTCGGCAGGGTTACATTGCAACCGAAAAGCTTCTGTTTCTTGTTAGCATGTTTCTTTTTCGGGAGATTGACCTGCGAAATTATTGAGCTGCGAGGTGAAAGCTGGGTTTCGTCCATGGCGCGGTGCAAGAAAAAGGGGGCGGACGGAGGATCAAGGATGGTATTGGGAAGGGAGAAGGACGAAGCGAGTATTAATACGGAGTACTTCGTACGGAGTAATACATCGTAGAGGATCAGCAGGCGCACGGATCGTCAAGCCGTCCGGGGACCGCAAAGGAGAACCGAAGAAGAGAAACGGCCCAGAGCCAAAAATAAACTGGGGAGGAAAAGAAACAGACCCGATCCAGAAAAAAAGGTTTGCCTGTAAATGGAAGCTGGGCTGTCCGATGTGGAAAGGCGCGAAGAGTTGAACGAAAACATTACGTTGTCAAAAACATGCTTTGTCCTTGTGTCTCTCTCACCTTCTTTCCCTTGACTCGGCGTTTTTCCTCGACGTGCCTAAGATGCTTTGCGACGTACGGAGTAGTTACGACGTATATGCCATGTCTTGTGCCCTTGGGGGCATGTGAGACGTGCATTCGATGTGTCTTGCCTTCTCACTCTCCTTTTGTCTTGCTTTCTTCTTCTTTCTCGCTCAGGTCTCGCTTTTTTTCTTCTGTCATGTGCGCAAGGCCCGGCCGATCAAGCCCATTTAGGGTATAGGAAAAGAAAGAAAGGGGCAACGGTGAATGAGTAAAACAGACCGAGAAAAACCGCGACATTATTTCCATTCCACGTTTGAGAAACGGTACACTTGGAGAAGCTAGTGGCAAGCGCAACATAAGATACATGCAGTCTATGCATCTAGAGCCACGCAGTGGCTTTTGAGAATTGGATGACATTGGGAAATATACTCGTTAAATACTGCTCTTTAGTGGCGGCCAAGCCGCTAAGTAATTAAGATTAACCAGAGAGGCTCCTGCATGAGGAAGGGGTTTAATAGTAACGCACCGAAAAAGGGGGGGGAGGGGAGAAAAGGCTACGGAGTATTCGCGAGAGCCCCAGGCTTAACGATCATTTTCCATGCACCGGCGAGTGCCAGCCATGTCGCAAAGGTGTCGAGCTCGAGAGAGCCACAAAAGTATAGGTTGAGATATTAGAGGTTGCTCTGATGTAGAAGTCGCTCGCATCTGCTCCTAATACGTCGTAGCAGCGAACCGATATGCGATATGCGATGTGCGTTTAGACCTCAGCATTACGGCACAGCACTCAGTCGAAGTAACCAAGCGAACAGGCGCGGTAGTCGGGGAATCGTCGTCTCGGACTACGCGTCCTTGATAGAGGAGAGGCAGACTGGGAGAGCAGGCCGCTTGCAAATAAAGGACAGTTTGAATAAGATGCCACCAAAGGTCTCCAACCATCTTCTACATTCTCTAGATCACACAGGAGAGGCCTCTTTGACCCATGCGTCCTATGCATGGATCTTGGATGAGTATTACTTCGTAAGATATCGTACGTCGTACGCCGAAGGACCACGTTCTCACCTCCCTCCGAGTCTCTCTCGGCTGCAGAAATGCGTTAATTTGTGACAACGCACCATCGCGTTCCCGGCGTGCAAGCTCTCTCCCAGAGGGGAGCCAGCTGTAGCGGGAGCGACGGAATATGCTGCCCGCCCTGCTTCTTCGCCCAGGAGAGGTCTAACAACCTGCCGCTCTCTCGGAACCCCCGTCGTCCTGCACGCCTGTTCATCTACTCTCCTTGTTGACGTATGCAGCCGTGGGTGGCATCGTGCTGTGGATGCCTGCAGCTTTGTGCATATGTGCTACTACAGAGCTGTGAGACTTGGGGTCCAGTGCCCCAGTAACATAACAACCTAAACCAGGTTGGCTGTACGGAGTACGGAGTACGGAGTATTATCTCAGGAGCAACCTGCCATGACCGGCTGTCAGCTGCGGTGGCACTCGTGTTGGGAACAAACCATGGACGCCTTGCGTCCTCATCCACAACCGCTATCAGCATGTCATTGCATCGACACGACAAAAGAATAAATAGCTTCCTGCGTATCCACCGCCACGCCAGAGAGCGTTCGGGCGATCAGCAGCTAGGGTAGAATGGTGTGGAGAGGACGAGTACGGAGTAGGGAGAATGGAACACAGAGAGCGGCAGCTTGGCCGGGCCAAGGATGGCCGACACAATCCATATTCTTCCGCACCCAGGCCAAGCGCGAAACCACCAGGGATACTTGCACAGCATATCTTGAGCGAGAAACACCACAATGCGCCGTCGTGAACGAAGAGCGAGAAACAGCCACTGGATCGTGCAACTGTGGTCGCCCATGAGAGTCGAAGACGGCCCACACTGTAGGCGAGCACTGTATACCTCTCCCCTCGGAGCCGGGGTTCCTGAGAACAGAAGCATATCTTACCGCAACTGCAGAAACAGTAATCTGTAATTCCTCCGTACGAGTAGAAACAGTCGTGCCTTCAGTGTGCTGGCCTGTCCCGTATTCCGTCTTCCCCGTTCGGGTCCAGAGGGGAGAAGCGCGCCCCATCCATTGTCTGTGTTGCAAGAGGCGGGCCTGCTGGGATGTGCGGTCCACCATCGACCATTCTTGGTGCTAGATCGGGGGTGGAGACCCTTCCGCAGACCCTTCCTCAGGACTCACTCCCCTCCTCTTTTTCGCTGTTGCGTCCCGCCCACGAATAGGCCATCCACTAAACCTGCTACCACCCACACTTCTCCACCCCCCTGGCCCAAGAGGCGTTGCTAGCGTTCTGCTAGTCCTGCGCGGCCGGTACAGTTAATAAAACTGCTGCGTTGCTTCTCGCTGCTGCTCGCTCTGCCAATCGGCCGCGCCCCTATCGACAAACTGTGGGTTCTCCTGCCCCCCCCCCTGGGGGAGCGAATTTCGAGCCGAGAGGAGCCTTTTGGACGGCCAGGGAATGACATACAACTGTCTTGTTGCACCGCAGGTCGACAGTCCTCGATGCATAGCTGCTAGTTTTTCCGACGAGGGTCCCCGTCCGCAGACAAGTGCCCATAGACCGAGAGAAAGTGAGAGACAAGACAAAAGCGAACAAGAGAAGTGCGGCCGGAACAGCAAGAGGGCCGACGAGAGACACCAAAAGGGCGGCAGTGGTTGAGAGGCGGAGCTGAGGAACACGCCCCAGGTTGAACGTCGAGCAACAGAGATTAGACCTGCAAAAACCTGCATTCAGAGACCGGACCTCACTAGCCAAGAGCCGTTTTTGGTCACCCTTTTTTTCTTTTCATTTTCTCCCCTCCCCCCAGGGCCTTGTCGATCAGAGGAAGCCCCAATGAGGTGCCCCCTTATACATAACCGCCTCCCCCCATCGCCCCGGACCCCAGTCAATGTTGAGAGGGTGACAGCATATTAGAGCGCGTCGGGAGCACAACAACAGAAAAGAAAGACGAGTCAAGAACGAAACGAGAGCGACGGGGCGCAACGCCGCTGGACCTGGCCAGCCTTGTTTGAAGCTATTTGGGCTGGGCTTGGTCGTCAGCAGCCTTGGAAAGCGAACCCTCCGTCTGGCTTTTCTTCCAGCATCCCTCGATCTTCTCGGCTTCTTGATTCGGCGTTGGGTGATATATGCCCTGTCCTGACTGTTGTTGCCTATCCTTGTATACGATCTGGCCGGCTCGGCTCACAGAATATACACCTTATTCCGAGAAAACAAGACACTTCGCCGTTGTATCACTGGCGTTGCGACTAACGGCCTGTGCCACTGCTGGCTCCTGACACGGGGCGGTTTGAGCCCATCCTATCTACCGACGCTGTGCCGTCCGCCGGTGGTGGGTGGCCGGCTAGCTGGCGAGACCATGGCTGAAGCGTCTCCAAGTGTCAAAACGGAGGAAAATACACTCAAGGCCGCCAAGGACAAGAACTGTCCCTATTGCGGACAGGCATTTACGTCCTCATCGCTCGGTCGCCATCTCGACTTGTACATCAAGGAGCGCAATCCCAAGAAGCCCGATGGTATCCACGATATCGAAGAGATCCGAAGGTTACGAGGAGGTGTGACACGGCGGCAAGCGAAGGGCTCCTCCAGACGCCGATATACATCGACGCCGGCCGGGACCCCGGCTGTTCTACCACGGAAAGAAGATGTTTCAGATGATGAATCCTCTGCTGCACCATCGCCGTCCGCCAGGGAGGGTGCGGGCACTTCTGCGGGCACATCGGCGGCCGAAATAGCATCCATGTTCCCACTGGGAGGAGTGCGCTGGGAAGCGACTGGCGTCATGAATGAGGTTATGGTCACCTCGCCGGATGGAAGCAGCGGCGGAAACGTCGGCACTGGCGGCGAGGAAGCACGGTCCATTGCCGACTTGGACATGAGAGGTTTCAACCCAAACCGCCGGACAACGTCGTCGCGAGTTGTGAGCAGACAGGCCGCTAAGGCTCAGCTTGATTCGAAGCAGAAGATTCAGGACGCCTTGGACGAAGCGAGAGCAGCAGAACTGGCGCTGAGGGAATTTGCAAATGCATGGCGAGCTGCAAAGTGAGTCGAATTTTCTTTATTCTCCTGTTGAAATTGTCCCCTGTCTCCCCGACACCCTCTTGTTAGATGACGTCTATTCACCGTTCAGGCTGACCGTTCGAAGAGAACAAATCGAATTGGGATCTATGCCCTTCGACTTTGACCCTCTGACCATGAATTTCCCAGCGCTTACCCTGCAGTGCCTCCGGGCGCAGCCGACATTGTTTGCTTCAACACAGCTTCCAACTCCTTCATCCTGGTCTACTGCACCACCAGGAGCGATGCAGTTCGAGGCATTGAAGAGTTTTTTTAAGGAGGAGTTTCGAAAGTGGAGAGTCAAATGTGCCGCAGCAACCACGGCGCTGTACGAAGAGCTAAAGTATCCTCCTCCGCCGAATTTTCAGCAGATCGACAGACGACAGGCCATCGAGCGTGCGGAAAAGACGGCGGATGCGCTCGAGCAAGAAGCTAGCAAGCACCTAGAGATCGCGTTCGTTGCGTGGAACGAGCTTCCGCAAGAACGCCAGACAGAGCTCTGGGTTTTAGAGCTAGCACGCGGCATTACGACCAAGCAGGCAGAAATAGACAAGCTAAAAGAGGCACAGAGTAGCTTGCGACAGGAGGCAACGAGCCTCAAAAACCAGATCGAGCAGCTCAACCGTTTGCAGCAACCGCGCGAATTCAAGCTTGTGCCACCAGCTCACATTCCCATGAGCGAAAGGGTTCTCTTTGAGCTTCAGGATTCAGCTGTGTCTCATGGGAGACGTGGTATCGGGCTCAACATCGATGACAGGCATTCTGACCTGAGCACGTTTGTGGCTGCGGCTATTAGCCGCTGGAAAAATGTTATTGTGTCGACACGATCCTCCAGTAGCGGTATGGGTTCGCAGAGGCCGCTCGACGCGCTGACTGCCATCAGCTCGGTGACGTCCCCAGTGGGAAGCCGTAGCAACCAAGCGTCATCTTTGCCCCTAGCAACGCCCACAACTCTATCATTAAACTCACCAAAGCAAACACGAATAAACCTACGAGCTTCGCCACAGCCACCAGCTCGCGCAACCACAGAAAGCTCATCAACACGGACAGCCCCAGTGGAGATGGTCTCGCAGCCATTGCCTCCGCCACCAACCCGAGCGCCTGAACTACTGGCTGGCGAAAGGAGGGAGGGGCAAAATGACGACGAAGATGCCGAAGAGGAGGACGAGGAAGAGGAGGGGGGCGAGGACAACAGTGGTAACGAAACCCCGGCTGCGCAACTTACGCGGCCCTCCATAGCCCCGGGAGCAGCTGGCGGCAAGGCACCTGGAAGCCAAGATGCCGACGACATAGGCGACGACGACGACAACGAAGATGAGATGAGCGACAAAGATGCAGACGCAGAAATGGAAGACGGCGATGAGTTTGCTCACATGCACACGCCAATCTCAAGGGGCATGTCCTTGACGGCCGTCGGATCTTCTGTTTCTCAGTACATGACAACCCAGCTGAAGGTCCCCAGAACACGAGCAGCCGCCCAGCGACCCTCGCCTTCGTCTGGTGGCGGCCCTAATGGACTGATAAACGCCAGCCGGTCGATGCCCAACATCAGCGTGACCATTCATGGACACACCGCAGGGCAGAACATGGCCCGACCAGCGGACATTGGTCTTCCAATGCCAACCCTAGGCGGCGATGCTATGTATATGGACTGAAGGACATGGATGCCTTTCTGTGCGAAGTTTTCGTTACCTTTTTTGTTATTCTCCTGGTACCCTTTCCCCCCTTGGCGCATGCTGTCAATATTTCTATTGTATATATAATAAACTTGAACTCTGGTGTTTTTAAGCTGGATGGCAGCTTCAAACAGCCATGGTATCATAGGTTTCCTTTCTCGTTCGTCTTCTTGCCCTGACCTTTCACTCTGTGTCCTTTTCTTCTAGTCTTCTAGTGCTGTGCGATAATATCCTACCGTAACAAGAAGCACTTGCGGCATATTCTGATGCGGAGCAGTGGAGGGATATCGCCTTAGTTCCAAGTTGGCGTGCGGTGATGGCAGCGGTACGGCGATTTCGCTTTTGTTCAACGAGAGGCCAAAATATAATTTCTCGTCTTGGTTGCCCTGGAGGAAGATACGACCATTAAATCTATGCCACGAAATCAACTAACGGCGCAAAACCAGGAAGCTGCGTTACAGGAACGGAAGTCGCAAAGGAACCAGCTTTTCGATTTGAGCTTGTGGGAGCTCTCAAGACTCCTTTCCTATTCTGGAAATAAAGCAAGCCTCGTCATATTACGGCTTGTCCTTCTTCTTGCGCATAGCCCACCCTTGTCCATACAAGGCTAAACCCCGACCCACTTTCTGCTTCCTGTGGAAAATTTTGTTCCTTTTTCTTTCTGACGCTCTGGTGGGTGAGTCAACGTCTACAAACCCCGCCAAATAATTTTGGAGGCAACTTGTATTTTCCTGCCCCCCTCTATACCACCACACAAACACCCCATCACGCTCTCTCCAGTGCAATTGGCGTCGACGGGAGACTTCCAACTCCACGATATTTTTGCGCAACTACAGCTCTCGCAAAGCGATTGACCATAATGGCCGACTCAGTGCCCCAGCCCCAGGCCCCGGCCTCGGCGGCCGCTGATCTCCACCTTGACGAGGTGACCGGAGAGCGCGTATGTATAACTGCTTGGGCTTGTTGCCGGCAACATCGAGGCCCGCAAAGACAGCCATACCAAGGGGCTTGTACAGTCAGGAGGCGGTCGGCCGTAGATAGAGGGGATGCTGATCTGCTGTGTCTTGTCTCTAGGTGTCCAAGACCGAGCTTAAGCGCCGCCAGAAGCAGCGCCAGAGAGACGAGAAGAAACAGCAGAAGGCCGCCGAGGTTGCCGCTACGGTGCCCAAGAAGACGTCCGGTCCCGTTCCTGTCACGGCTGAGAAGGACTTAGACCCCCGCGAATACTACAAGATCCGCTGCCGGCAGATCGAGGGTTTACTCAAGACGAACGACCCCAACCCCTACCCGCACAAGTTCCTCGTCGACTATGACGCCCATAACTTCGTCAATGATTTCAGCCACCTCGCATCGGGCGAGGTCGACAAGACGCGCGAGCTGCGTGTTGCTGGTCGCATCTTCACCACGCGGCGTGCGGGAAATAAGCTGGTATTCTACGACATCCGCACTGGTGCCGATACCAAGACAATCGGCACGCGGCTGCAGGTCATGTGCCAGTCGCAGAACGTCAAGGAGGACGGAGTCCCCTTTGATAAGCAGCATCTTAACTTGGCCCGCGGCGATATTATTGGCATTGTCGGCTGGCCCGGCCGGACGTCGCCCAAGAGTCGTCTGGAGAAAGGCGAGCAGGGAGAGCTCTCCATCGTGGCTTCCGAGATCGTGTTGCTGTCGCCCTCGTTGCACATGTTACCTACTGAGTACTACGGCTTCAAGGACTACGAGCAGCGCTTCCGCTCCCGGTATCTTGATCTGTTGTTCAACGACTCCTCGCGTGAGATTCTCTGGACGCGCAGCAAGATGATCAAGTATATTCGCGACTTCTTCGACTCGCGGGAGTTCATCGAGGTCGAGACGCCCACGCTCGCTGCTATTGCGGGCGGTGCTACTGCCCTGCCCTTTACTACACATCATAACTCCCTCAGCCGCGACCTGTACATGCGCGTCGCACCCGAGCTGTACCTCAAGATGCTTATCGTTGGTGGCTTTAACAAGGTCTTTGAGCTGGGAAAGAACTTCCGAAATGAGGGTGTTGACTTGACGCACAACCCTGAGTTCACCAGCATTGAGTTCTATGCCGCCTACTTTGACGTCTACGATGTGATGGCACTCACGGAGGAGCTCGTGTCCGGCCTGGTGAAGCATCTAACTGGCTCGTACAAGACAGCTTTCACCACGCAGCACGGCGAGACCTATGAGGTGAACTGGGAGGCACCGTGGAAGCGAATCGACATGATTCCTGAGCTTGAGCGCATGTACGTTTTCTAAACGCCTACTTCGTTGCTGTCTTAATCGAGAACCAGTTTACTAACTGCAAACAGCACCGGAAAGAAATTCCCGCCTGGCGAGGAGCTGCACACGGATGAGACGAACCAGTTCTTGAAGGATCTCCTCAAGGAGAAGAAGCTAGATTGCCCACCAGTATGCAACACATCTTTCTTGAGCCAGTCTTGGTGACTCATACTAACTGCGGTTTACTTAGCCTTTGACAAACGCGCGCATGCTTGACACCCTCTGCGGAGAATACCTCGAGACCCAGTGCATTTCTCGTATGTTTATGACAGGATAGCTTCTTCGGGTTCTCTCGCCTTGAATTTTCTCGCGTAAAATATACTAATATAGGTGTTTATAGCCGGGTTCATCTTAAACCATCCCCAAATGGTACGCTGTCATTGCACCTGACCCATCATTAGAGACGCATGGCTGACTAAATTTCGCAGATGTCCCCCTTGGCCAAATACCACAGAGACCGTAAGGGTCTTTGCGAACGATTCGAGGCATTTGTATGGTTTCAAATTTATATGTTGTGTTGTCTCAGATGGACAGGTGCTAATTCGTTGTAATAAACAGGTCTGCAAGAAGGAAATTGCAAACGCCTACACAGAAGTATGTGCAACATTGTCAACCAGTACCTTGATTTTATTTTATTGGTCTCCTGCTAATTCTCACTTCCAGTTGAACAACCCCTTCGATCAGCGGCTGCGCTTCGAGGAACAGGCTCGGCAGAAGGCTCAGGGTGACGATGAGGCTCAGCTCGTGGACGAGAACTTCCTACGCTCTCTCGAGTACGGCCTGCCGCCGACGGGTGGCTGGGGCTTGGGCATTGACCGTCTGGCTATGTTTATGACGAATAACTATGCCATTCGCGAGGTCATCTCGTTCCCCATGCTCAAGGAGGACAAGGCCGGCCCGTCAGAGAAGTTTGCGGCCGAGGAGGTTGATGTCCCTCCTATCCCCGAGGAGGGCATTGCTCACAAGTAGATGGTCTTTGAGCTGGAGCTGTACCGATAGCATTCGCGGGTGATTTTTGCGTAGAGGGTTGGAGAGGATCGACACGTATTTGATGTCACCGGATTACAACAGGATTAAAGGAAAGAAAGAAAAATTGACAGCTAAGCATGTCATACGAGTAGTTTGGAATCGTCCTGCGCTTTAGGTACATAAGGTTTCAATACTGGTATTGCACAAATCAACAGCAACACACCAACGAGGGCAAACAACACACCGACTTATAAATTATATAGAGTTGTTAATTTTTATTTGAAACTTCGGAAACCATGCTACGTCAAGATAAAAGGGCCAGAGGTGGAGATTTTATATGTACAAATAAATAGAACAATGGCAAATTCCATTTTGCGCCATCACATGCGTCTATAATTTAGGCGCAAGCCGTGAACCAATGTTTGGCTGCTGGGGATTCTTAACAAGGTACTTCTGGATCAAGCGGAGGCTCGACTTGGGCATGCGCAGGCGGTGGCCCAGCACCAACACGCCCGTGAGCAGCGCCAGGCTACCAGCCTGGTGCGTGGCCGCGAGGTGCGTGGGCACCATGTAGATCAGCGTGCAGATACCAAGGGTGGCCTGCAGCAGCACCAGGTGCACGACGCCTGTTGTGCCGCGCTTGGCATTCTTCGGCAGCACAGTGGCAACACGGCCGCTGCGCGCAAACGCGAAGAGGGCCAGGATGGCACAGAACGTGGTGGTCGCCAGGATGCGGTGGTCTAGCTGCACAAGGGACGGGTTCTCAAGCATGTTGCGCCACCATAAGTCGCTGTGGTCTGGCTTGCGGCTGTAGTGGGCATCCAAGAGCTCGGCGCGTGGCGGCGTGATGCCGCTGCCCATCATGGGGAACTCGTTGTAGATGAGGCCGGCGTCGAGGCCAGCCACGAGGGCGCCCGACATGGCCGTGGTGAAGACGAGGGCGGTCAAAGCAGTCACGGCTAGGCGAAAGGGTCGCAGCGCGGGAAGCGCCAGTGTGCTAGCCAGGCGGGCAGCGGCAGCGGGATCTGCCCGCAGGCGGATGTCACGCAGGATGGACAAGCCGGCCATGAGCATCCAGGAATAGCAGACAAAGGCGGTGGCCAAGTGGGCGGTGAGCCGGTACTGCGACACGCGGGGCGGCTGGGCACCGGGCGCAAACAGCTCGTCGCGCAGACCGGAGGCCACCATCCACCAGCCGATGAAGCCCTGGAAGCCGATTAGGCCCGCAATGCCAAAAAGGTTCCAGGCGATGCGCTTGGTGACGCGGCGGCGCATGACAAAGTAGACGGCAGGAACGACAAAAGACAGACCAATGAAGCGGCCCCACAGACGGTGCGACCACTCCATAAAGTAGATCTTCTTGAACTCGTCGAGGTTCATGTGCGGGTTGAGGCGGGCGTACTCGGGGCTGGCGCGGTACTTGGTGAACTCGGCCTCCCAGTCCTCTTCGTTGCGGGGAGGTAAGGCTCCGGTAACGGGGCGCCATTCGGTGATGCTGAGGCTGCGCAGCGCGTTAGGCATGTTCATATTCTCTTACGGCGTCTTTACTCGCGTATTGAATGTGCTACCTACCCAGACTCCGTCAGGCGGGTCAGGCCGCCCCAGACTACGATGCCAAAAACACTGACGGCGCTGCCAATCAGCCAGTATGCGGCAGCCTTGGACGACGTGTCGGGGAAGCTGCTAGTTTTGGGTGACGAAGCGCTACTCTCGGCTGAGGCTGCCGGAGCTATTGTGGCACTCTCCGCCGTGGCTGTGGTTGAGAGGGGCCGAGACGGGGTGGAGGTTGTGGGAGCCGGTCGTGCTGTGGAGGAGAGACCGCACAAAGAAGGAGATACGCGATAGATGCGGCGATAGGCGGGCACAAGAAACCGCGCCGTCACGCCGCTGCCGGGTTTGGAGCTGGACTGGGCGCTTGTACTGAAAGAATTGTTGGATCTCGACAGCAGCGGAACAAGGTGCAGCCTCTGCTGTTGCTGGTGCAGGCATTGGCGGCAGGAGAAGGGTGATCTGGGCACTTGGACAAGTGCCCTCCGCAGTCCAGCCTGGAAGAAAGCCATTGTGTCCTCAAACAACACAGGAAGCGAGGAAGCGAGGCTGTGTTGGGTGTGTCGTGGACGGGCACAATGGCCTTTATCGTAAGATGCACCAGCCAAAATTTCCAGGACCGGAGTGGCACCACACCGACCAAGGACCACTAAGACGGCTCAATTTAATCAGCGATGGTATGCAGTTATGCGGGCGACTACCCCGCGTAGCGAATGTGACACCTCCCGTAGGGAACCACTGTCATTAAGGCTGGCCGCGTTCGCGACCAATAAAAGTGGCTTCTGGATTTTGGTAAATAGTGTAATACGACGTACCCTTGATCTTGCCTCCTGTCGTTACGACTGCTGCTTGCTATGGCACATCGGCCGCCTAAGCAGTCAAGCTGGAGACTCGCCTCAAGCTTCCAAACGCCGCAGAAGGACCCAAGCATGGGCAGGCGCCAAGGTAACCAGGGCCGTCTATGGAGTAAATGTATATTTTCTTATCTTATCTCAGAAAGCAGAATGGTTTCTTTCAGCACTTGTACTCCGTATGCGGAGAACAAAGGTTCTTTACGTCTGTGTCTCAGATGGCTCTGAAAATAGTAGCGCATTTTGGTGCGGCGAACAGCTGCGATAGCTGTAGTGCCTTACATAGTGCCTGCGGGGGTGGAGCTGTGCACGGAAAGGCCCTCTGCATGAGTTAATGCCGCCTGTAATTTTGTGCCACGCCAGGTGATCCCAGATTAGGACAACGTGCTCCCCTGCAGGTGGGCTAATGGCATAGTGTGCTGCTCCTACGCTAAAATCGGCCGCTCGGGGCCGCTGGACGGCTGGGACGGCTGAGCGATGTGCTTGCCTGCTGTATCTCGTTCCCAATGGGCGTGCTGCATTGGGACACTCTGCCTTCTTCCTTCCCTTCTCTCCGTTTTCCATCTAACCGCATCACGCATTCTCGGAGCCGCAAATATTCCACTATTCTTCGACCTCAATCTCACTTCGGACGTCCGTACACCTCTTCCTGCAACACCCTCCGCGCGCTGCCCACCGCTCTCAAGAGCGGTCGACAGGTCCGTCGGCGCTCGATAGCTCTCCTTTCCCGCCTCTCCCTCCCTCTCTCCCACCGCCGCCATGGCCTATCCGCCAGCCCCCCCTCTGCTGCTCGCTCGCCGCCTCTCTTCTTTTCTGCACTCCAGCCTCGAGTCTCTCCAGGAACACCAGGACCAGCAGCCCACAGCGACTGCGCTGCAGACTGCGCTGCTCGTCACGCCGTCAGGCAAGCTGCTCGCCTACGAGTCGCCCCTGCCCGTGCGCACGCTGCGCACACACTGCTCCGTTGCTGCGTCGCTCTGGGCCATCCACGCCTCGTCGTCGCCTTCGGTCGCTGTCGCACTTGGCCAGACGGCGCCCATCAAGCCTACCCCGCCCGCGTCAGTCTCTTCGCCGACCATCCTGCCTGCGAGATCTGCGGGCGACATCGCCAGCCCCATAGACGACGACGAACAGGAGCCGTACCACGACGGTAGCGCGCCCGTCAGCATTGCCGCGAGCTTCAATGGCGGTGCTGTATTTGTCGTTCGACGCTTGCGCTGCGGACTCCTGTTTGCATGCTCGACCCCTTCTCCAAATAACAGCGGATCGCGTCCTTCTACGGCATCCGACCCGACGGCGACATCGGCCGTCACAGCGCCCCCAGCCGCTTCACCTTCTGCCGCGCCTTCTACCTCGACCCTCCCAGCATCCGCCATGATACAGTCGTCCTTGTTGCCGCAATCAGCGCTGCCAATATTACCACCCCCTCTTTCAGACACAGCGGCATCCTCCCATAATCGCCCCTCGGCCACAGCGGCTGCACCTTCCACTATGGCAGCGTCTCACTCGTCAGCCACACCCGCCCCCATCGCAGTGTCTTCACAACCATCCGTCGACTTAGCTGGTAGCTTAGTACCGGCCGCCTCTGTCCGAACGACGGCGACCGCGGAGACTTCCGAAACCGCGCCTTCGGGCAGCGGCCAGGGCGCCGAGGCAGACGCAGGACCAGACACGGATCGGGACGCAAACGCGGACGCGGCGTCGACAACGACGACAGCGACAACGCCAACAATCGGTGGAGGTAGCGGTAAGAACGGGTCGGTGGCGGCGACTCTGGCGATTGCGCGACGGCAAGTAGACGAGCTGGCCCGGCTGCTGGACGAAAAGCTAGGATCACTGTCAGTGCCAGAAGAGAACATTGGTATAAATGGGTTTTGCTGAAAGCGAGAGAGAGTGAGAGGGAATGTGTATGTGTGTGAAATGAATGGGCTCGAAGATGATGTGGGAACATCCAACATGAACGAATCGAGTCGAATCAGAGAACGGTGGCAAGAGAGATCACTTGCACAGCGATTTTTTCATACGCGAGGGACGGAAACAGGAAAACCCCTGAAGGATAAGGGGCATTACAGAAAGTCATAATCACGCATGCAGGAGTTTTTCTTTTTTCATCCTAGTGGTGTTTTCATTGCTTTTCTGAGTTTTCTGGCTGTTAAATAGAAGATATCATGTCGCTCAGGCGAGAGCGTTGAAGCACATTTAAGCTTTGCCGCTGCCTCATACTATAACAGACGCGCAGCTTCGAATCGCGGGAAGGAGATCAGATTCTAAAGAAGTGAAAGCTTGCCAAAACCTTGAGTTCACACATGGCTTCTCGAATATATACCCATGAAATAGAAATACGCCCCCAAATGAAACCCCCTACGTTATTCTATGCTTAACCGTGTAATGCTGTCGTTGGTGTCCACCATGGCCTGGAATCCAACACGGCTCTTATTGGGGCCCATCCGCCCGGTGCTATTGCTGTTGTTATTGTTGTTGCTGTTGCTGTTATTGTTCCCGCCAACTTCAAACAGCCCCACGTTTCCGATTCCACTACTAGGTCCGCCGCCGCTGCCTGGTCGGGACACCGTGGATGACGTTCCTACGCCGGGCGCGCTCCAGGGCAATACGTCGCGCTGCAGCGGGCTCTGCATGATGGGGCTGTTGTGCACACTCATGCCAGGGCTCACGGCGCGGCGCTTGAAGCTGACTGGGTCGAAGTCGTCGTCTCGGCGGCGCTTGCTATTGATGCGGCGCGTGATCTCGGCGGCACTCGGCAGTTGGGGCTGTTGTTGCTGCTGCTGCTGCTGCTGACTGGCCCCGCCGCCACCAGAAGACGACGTGACTTGACCCGGTTGCGGCGTGTCTCCGCCCGACGAACTTGTTGTGGTCATGGGGAATATGGCGCCGGTGGGGAACATGAAACCGCCACTGCCGCTGGCACCGCTTGCAACAGGAGAGTCCATGGACGCGTCATCGGCCATGCTGGAAGTCGAATAGCTTCGGAGCTGCGGTGGCGGTGGCGTGGTCGCCGCGCGCCCGGGGGTGAGACTTCCGGTGGCTTGCTGCCCGATCTTGTTCCAGAACGGCCGGACTCCTGCGGTGTTCTTTTCGGTCTGCTGCTTGCCAAAACCAGCCGACAGTCCCAAGCCCGTCGAGGCATCCATGGCCATGGCGTCGTCTGCGATATCATCCAAGTTGTCAAACAAACTGGGGCTTGAGTTCGCCGTTGTGGTTGCCGAGCGAAGTGGCGGGGGCAGGGGCAGGCGATGCTCTGCCGGTTCCATGTCGCTTTCAAGGACCTGGCGCACAACCTCCGCCTCGCGGCGAAAGTCGGCTTCAGCAGGTGCGCTTTCTTCAGCAAGGGCAGCCCGAATACGAGCAAATCCTTTCGTTTTTGGCTGATTTAGCTGATTAATTTGCTGCCGAAAATCAAGAGGAGATGAAAAGACAAACGGATAAACATACCAAAAGATTCCCTCGCCGCGTCACGGCACGGCGGATCACACCGCGTTGGGTCCCGATAGCATCGCCAGCGTCCATCTGGGCCTTTAGGTTATCGTCACTCTCGCTGCCCGAGATGTGCAGCTGGTTGGCTGCCCAGCTGATGCTCTCTCGCCGTGAATGCGGCTGCTGCAATGCTTGATTGCTGTCTCGGCCCAGGAGGAAACCCGAAGGGGGCGACTTTGACACGTTGTTAGCACCGACACCGGCGGCGGCGGACGCAGACGAGGTCGAGATGGAGCTGAACCCTAGGCCTAACGGCCCGCGCACTTTACGTTTGGGCTGTCTGCGTGGACGCTGGCGGTGCGTAAAGGAAAGTAGGCTGTTCATGGCGGGCGAGCTGGGCATCCACGGCATGGTCGTCTGGGGCCCATTAACCATGCCCTGCGTGTTGCTGGTCTTCCCGACCTGTGGCGTTGTGATAAAGGGCTCCTCGGTATCTTCGTCCATGGACTCATCTTCGTCGGAGCTCGAGGACGAGTCCGAGCACGCCGCAATGTTGACGCTCCCCAGCGAGCTCGACGGGTACAATTTTTCCTGGCTCCGACCCATCATGGACCATAGTGACGTCGACGACTCGGTCGCACCGCCGTAGTCACCGGGTTTTCGTCCGGGTATGTTCATGGCGCCGTGGCCGCCGCTGCCGCTACCGCCGCCTGCGACGGGTGATGAGTCCGGCGACGACTGCTCGGCAAGCGTCGAGTGGTGCAAGCTAGTAGCTGCTCGCGAGAAGTCGAGGCCGCGAGACCGACGAGGTAGAATGTTGGTGGGCGATGCGTAGATCTGGGACGGATCAAGTTTCGGCGAGAGCGGCGTAGGTTTGGACATGTACGTGGGCTGGTTATGGTAAAGATTTTGCTGCTGCTGCTGCAGCTGCTGGTGTAATAAATAGGCACCGCTGTTCGCTGAGACGGGTGTGGAGGGGGGCTGCGGCTCTTGTTCTTTGGGTTCTTGGGCTTGTCGCTGCGGTTGCGCCAGCTGAATAAGCTCGCCAGGCAGCTGGAAATGAATGCCGCGGCTCTGAAAAGATGGAGGCGGCCGTCTCGGAGTCACGGGAGCAGTGTCATTGCTGGAGCTGCCGATGGAGCTGTCGTCTTTACATGTTGGTCGATTGGAGGCGCCAAGAAGCAGTGGTGAGGGAGACAGCCGGCCGCGGCTCGGCGTGCTGCTCCCGCCATCAGACAGCGACCGCGTCTTCATCAAGGGCGAGGGAGGGATCGCGGGAGCAGGCGTGCGAGAAGCGACAAGTTCGGGCCGGAGCTGGCCGACGTCTTTCACATCATCGAGTACGGCGATGTCGTCACAATCCATGGTGGGTGCGGTTGAGGACGATGCCTCGCACCAGGCGGTCGAAGAACGACCGCTGTGCGAGAGGAATGGCGTCTATGCGAGGAAGATGCTGTTGCGAGTAACGGGGTTGTGGCGCCTAGTCGAAAAGAGGTGAGACCTTGGAGTTGAAAGGTGAGGAGAAGGAAAAGCGACGCGATTTTTAGATTGTCAGCAGAGAGGCGGCAGCTCATTTGTGGCGGCAGCTAGATTGCTATGTAAGAAACTGGTAAAAGAGATCGCACTGAGAGAAACACATGGCGCAGAAGTGTCGCCGGTCGATGGCGAAGAAGTAGAGAGAGGAAGTTGGATCAGGTGCAGATCAACAACCTGCAGTTGACGCGGTCGCTGAGTTGCTGTGCTATAATTGGCAGAGCTGAGCTATAACTGCATACGAACATAGTAATACCCGCCCATGGGCACCATGCGGCTGTGGGACCTGGGCGGTGAGCAGCACGGCTTGGTGCGGGGCGCCAGCACTTGGAGTCGATTGGCTAGGCCCGTCGAGAAACCAATATGGCTGGCGAACGGGGGCCGTCCGAAGCGCTTCCTCGAAGAAAGGATCTTGCACATGGAACGCTGGAATGTGAGCCAGAGGTTTGTTTGGTCTGAGTGGCTGGCATTTTCCCCTCTCAAACAGAGGGCTTTGTCTTCTGTTAAGTGTCGTCTCGTGGCTTCAGGCTGCTTGTTGATGGAGTCAAAATTCAGATTCTACCAATATTCCGAAAGTTTTCGTTCTTTTCCCCGTTGCTTCCAATTCCCTCTCTCCTATTTCTTCCTCTCTGGTACCTAGGAAAGAATCCCGTTGTCTCCCTCCAAGCTGGGCGTCTCGCTCTTGACCTCAGATCCCTGGCTGACCCCACTACAATTCTGCCGGCAGTTTAGTCCCGTCACGGCTCGTCATTTCACACCGCCTTCCACGATGGTGGTCCTATGAGACATATCCGGCTTTCTGCTCTCAATCGTACCAAATCGCATTCATGCCAAATCCTGGCTCGGGGATCCGCACGCGCGCAACCCGGGCAAGGAACTCGTCTTTCCAGCGGTACATCTCCACCCAGCCCTCCTGGTCATCGGTGAGGGCCAACCACTCGTCGGAAAAGTCGCAGGGTGCCACGGCATTCGAGTGGCCGCCGCTCGTCGGCGTCGGGCTGAGGCAGATCTGTGTCTCGATACTGCCGCAGTCGCGCAGGCGGAAGGCCGCGATATAGCCCGTCAGGGCGAAGCTGTTGGCGCGCGAAGTGGCAAAGAGGTAGCGGCCGCTGCGGTCGAGCGCGCACACGTCGCTGCGGTAGAGGCCCTTGCCCGTGGCCCGGTCGTGTGTTTCGATGCCCGGCGGGATCAGCGGGAAAACGTGGTGGGTATAGACGGGCATGTGTGTCTGCGGGTCGACCACGTACTCGCACAGCCGGTTTCCGGCCTCCATGAGCGCATACAGATACTGCCCGGACGGGTGCATGGCAACCCAGCGCGGGTGGTCGCTGGGTGCCGGCGCGTCAACGCTGCCTACTAGCTCGACCTGGCCGTCGTCGCCGTCCTTGGTGGACTGGGCTTGCCCTGCTGTCTTCCGATGCACCCAGAGCTTGTTGGCTGCCAGGTCGGCCGAGTACAGGTATGTCTCGGTCGGGTCAAAGACCATGCCGTGGATGCCCGTGTTCAGCTGGTATTCATAGTTCTGGATGTTCTCAGCCAGGGTCCCAGACGGCCCGACGTTGAAGACATTGCCGCAGCCTGCGTTCTTGTAAAAGGGGTTGCAATATACTGCATATGGCGGTTTCTTTGCCGGCAGCAGGAAGATGGCTCTGGTGTTGGTTGTGCCGGAGTTTGCATCGGCTGCATATTGTCAGCTACGGCACGCACATACACCATGGAACGCCGTGAAGCCCTGGATATAAAAACTCACGGTCGCTGCCCATGGGATGGGATGCTTCGTGCACAATTTCTGTCGGGCTCTTGACTGCGAAACTAGACCATTTTTTCATCGCAGAGCCATAGAGGTTCTTCTTTGCGTGCTGGTGTTTTGGGTGTGAGCGTGGATTCCACATCAATTATCCCCCTTCGCCATCACTTACATCGAATGCCATCCATGATATTGGCTCGTCGTGCGCAATCTCAGTCCTCTTCACCAGCCGCAGCTCCAGCGCCTCGTCGTCGAACTGGACCGTGAAGATGGCACCTGGCGGCGTCCAGGTCCCGATCATCAAGTGGTGTAGAGGCATGTTGGCGACGGGGGTGAGAAAATCAGCAGGGTCGGTGAGGCCAGCACAGCTAGCAGGTGCCAGGCTTGATCGGCGATGGAGCAATACTGCGACGTGCGCGTTCCTGAATCGTACGACTCGAAGACGGAGGAGTGAAGCGAGACCCTGCTCTACTTTCTACTCCCAGGACAAGTCGCGCTCCCCTGTAGTACCCCCGTGCTCGTATCTTGTACACGTCCGCTTTCGCACTTTGATGGTGTCGCTTTGCGAACAGCGCGCCGTGGTGCTCGAATGAAGACACTTGCAACATAGGCTCAACGGTTAATCCGCCATGGTTACAGTAGTTGCAGTAGTTGCAGTAGTTGTAGTAGTTCGTATTATGGGACTTCGTCACCCCCAGTTAGCTCCAGTAGATCGGGCGGCGGAGGCCAGATGTGGGGGGCGGCGAGAAAGTGGCGGCAGTCGCATCGGGAGGAGAAACATGGCGGCAGATCAATTGATCCCATCGGCGGCGGCTGCTTTGCGCTGCCTGCGGGTCTTTTGCCAGAAAGATGTGAGACTCGTTGGAGATCGGGTGAAATGGCGACCTTGAAAATGGATCTAAAAATACGCCCGATAATACACGGCCGGGGCAGGCCATCCTGCAAGAGCCGAGCAGGACAACCGTTTGCTGCCCGTCACCTAGCATGAGGCCATTCAGAACGTGGCGCTGCCGGAGATGGTGAGATATGAAATATGAACCTACGCGTTCTCTCTGTGTCTGGCATCAATAAGCGGAAGGCACACGTAGACTGCACCTTCCTGGACGCTTACACGGGCGATAACATCTTCCCTCCTACGAAGTACAGCATCGGACAGCACTAGCGCGCCGGACTGCTCGTACATGGCCGCATCTGGGAATTTCCCCTGTTGCTACTCCTCTTTTTCTCCTCTTTCCCCACACCTTCACAGGGCAAAGTTTCTTCCGACACCAACCTACCAACATGTCGTGCCGGCTGGCCGGTCGCTCTATACCACGCCAAAGGAAACCGGAGGACGTGTCTCGTCGCAATTGTTACGCTTGTTTGTGCATTGCCAGGTCAGTCCTGCTCCCTGTCCTGGTTGTGTCCGGCGGAGTGGCTAGTCGTTTCGCGTGCGCACATGGACTCTTACTACGTGATGGCGCCTCGTCTCGCCGCCCGCTTTCCGGGGCCTGGATGAAATCACGACGTAGTGATTGGTGCCGGCCCATGGCCGCTTGTGGACAGATAGTTGGCAATGGGGTCGGTACTGGAACAGGTGAGGAACCATGTCTGCGGATGAATGCGCTGCGAGAAGCAGTGCGGACACCTTTGTCGCATCTTCTATTCCGGAACTACTTGCTTCCACTCGCCTGGTCTATATAAAGAGCCGCAGATCGCTGTCGTAGCGTGTGATTCTACAATGCATCTCTTTTGCTCTTCTTCTTTACTGTCTTTCGTCATCCTTGTAGTTTGCCCCTGACTACCCCCTTTTACTTTCTCGGCATCTTTACCCTGTCCCTCACTCCAGCATGGCTACCAACGGCTCCCATGGCTCAAACGGCGCTGCCGCCGCCGATGGCCCGAGCCACCGGTTCGATCCGACGTTCACTCAGCATGTCCTCGACACCATGGGCCCCAACACCACGGAGCGCAACCGGGTGGTGCTCGGCGCCTTGATCCGGCACCTGCACGACTTTGCGCGCGAGGTGGAACTCAGCATCGACGAGTGGATGGCTGGTGTGCAGTTTATCAATTCTGTGGGCCAGATATACACCAAGACGCGCAACGAGGCGCACCGTTTGTCGGACATTCTCGGCCTAGAGTCGTGAGTCTTGGTCTCGTCTTTACCCCTGCCGTAGCGGCGTTGGTTGCTAACCGCCAACTCCTCAGCCTCGTCGACGAGATCGCCCACACGATCGTGGCCGATGGCAAGATCGACCCCACGTCCAGCTCCATCTTGGGGCCCTTCTGGTCGCCCAACGCACCCTTCCGCGAGAACGGTGGCTCCATCATCCAGGACGCTGTGCCGCCCGGCGGCCGTGTCGCCAAGATGCACGGCGTCATCCGCAATATGGTCACAGGCGAGCCCATCCCGGGCGCCGTCTTTGACATCTGGATGGCCTCTGCCAACGGGAAATACGACTTCCAGGACCCGGACAACCAGTCGCCTAACAATCTACGCGGCAAGTTCCGCGCCGACGACAAGGGCGTCTACGAGCTGTACTGCCTGCACCCGACCGCATACTCGCTGCCCACCGACGGGCCCTCATTCCAGCTGCTGAACCTGATGGACCGCCACCCGATGCGGCCTGCGCACATCCATATCATGGTCACGCACCCGGACTACATGGGCTGCACCACGCAGCTGTACCCCAAGGACGACCCGTGGCTGGAAACCGACACCGTCTTTGCCGTCAAGGACGACCTGGTCGTCGACTTCACACCGCTCGAGGGCGACGACAAGGCCACGCTGGAGCTCGTCTACAACGTGACACTTGCGCCCAAGGAGTATCAGGGCCGGGTGTAAGATGCGTCGGCGTGAAGAAGATGGACGTACTTCAAATTGCCGTTGCGTTTCCATTTTGATTACATGTTTGGCGAGCGCTGCGTTTTGCGTTATCATTTGATCAACGCTGCTCTGAATGATTTGAATTTAATGTTTCGTTCTCTCCCTCCATTGTTTACGACTTTAATCGGAGGCAGCGTATGGAAATTGCAAGTTTGTATGATGCATGAAATAGCAACCAATGTTTGTGTTACCGAAAACGGCCTGATCAATAGAACCAATTATAAGAGCCGTATATGCAAATCCGTACACAGCTATCAATCATCCTTTCACTTCAAGCTCCTTATATCCTCCAAATGTTCCAATCTGCTTTCCATGCGCTTCCCTCCACAAATACAGCAAGATCCAGACGCCCATGGCGAGACACAGTTGTGTGCGCCTTAAAATAGCAATATTCTTTTATTTAGTGTTCTTCCTCTTCTTGCGGCGGGTTTTTTTCTTTGCGGCACCGCTGCCGCCGCCATTTGCGGCGCCATTGTCTTCTTGTTGCGCCGGACCGTCCTCTTGACTGCTGCTCGACGCTAGAATAGACGCAGATGATTGGGCTGCTAGTAGTGCTGTCTCGAGCTCATTCTTTTTGTTAGCCTTATCTTCTGGGTCCGACAAGTGAGTGCTGCGCGCTGCCGGGCTCTGAAGGCCGGTGAGGGGGCTGCGGCGATGAGGAAAACTGATCGTGGTCGCAACTGGAGTTTCCTCGTCGTCCTCCGCCGAGCTAGTTGTTTCCAAAATAACTTTCCGAATGCCCCGCGTCTCAATCACATTCTCCGTGATGCTGCCGCTGCGCACCAACGACCGCCGGGACACCGGGGAGTTGAGATCCGGCATCGACATTAGGACACTAGCCCGATTCGGGCTGCTCTCGGAACTTGAACGCATGGCGCTCTCAGTTAGGACAGGGGCTCTGCTGGCATTGATCTCGCCGCTGATGATGCTACTACCGCGGCCTAGGCTGGCGGGGTATTTTTGCTTCCCCGAGTCTTTGCTTGCAACGCTTCCGCTGCTGCGAGTTGCGATTTTAACGACGGGAATGTCGACCGGAATGGTTGGTGTGGCATCATCTCCTCTTTCTATAGATTCTGCGTCCGACTCTATAGCAACGCTACGAGTGCCGCCATAGCCGTGCCGTGGTGATCGAGAGCCGTCATTGCCGTTGGATATCTTCGGTGCAAGAAGGAGGGTAGTTTCCCCGGCATCGATTTCGTCATCGGTTTCATCGTCGATTTGGGGACTGGCAACATCGCCTTCCACAAGCACCTGGTCAAGGGCGGCTTGATGTCCGGCATGCGAGTGTCCTTGCTTTATCTTTACTGTCGACAGCCGGGTGTTCTTGGGGTTGTTGGCTCGGTTCGATGGCCCGAGATGGCGCAGGTGCTGCCACATCTCGTCGATATTGGCGCGGACAGGGACCGTAGATCGAGTCATGCGTCCATCGGCGCCTGCTGAACAACGCCTCATCATGACTGTCGTCGTCTTGGGGCTCGTCGACAGGGCACGGGCATCAGACTTAGATAGAGCACGCAGAACCGGGATGGTTTGTTGCTGCAATGATGGGGCGCCTTCCTCGTCTTCATCGGCCACTCTCGTGGCTTCGGTCGATGCCGTGGCACCAAACTCCGAAGCAAAAGATCGGTGACGCATCGGCCGCGCTCTGGGGGCGGGTTGTAGCCGGCGGATGGCTTTGTGAACGTCGATGTAGACGTCCGATTCGTCGATAATTTCCCTGAACGTTGTTAGTAAGCCTGGAACGCGAGGGAAATAGTCGACAGAGAGACAAGAGAGAAGAACATACTCTCCAATCAACTCCTCAATGACGTCCTCTAGAGTGACAACGCCGAGTGCACCGTGGTCTTCACCAGGGTACTGCGAAACAAGAACCATGTGTGACTTGCCCTCCTGGAAGAAGTTGACAATGTCCAAGCAGCTCGTTTCTGGGCGTGTCTCGGGGAGGGTGGCAAGAGGAAATTCGCTAACGCGCATTTTGTCGTCTGGATCGTAGGTAATGAGAATTTTCACGAGCAGCATTCCGACAAAGTTGGTCGGGTTAAAAGGCTCGTGGATCGGAATGCGGGAGTAGCCGGCCGAGAGAATCATATCCATCATCTTCTCGTCCAGGATGGTGTCCTCCGACATAGTAAAGACGTCGCCCATGGGGGTCATGACGCTGGACACCGGCTTCTCCTTGAGGTCCAACACAGCACTAATGATAGTCACTTCATCCTGGTTCAGCCGCTCCGACACCTCACCTAGAGACCGGTGCAGCGTAACCAGCGTCTTCAGGCCGCTCTTCTTGTAGACGGTGCCGTGGTCCTCGCCGAGTGCGTGATCAAGAACCTTGGCCGTGGGCCAGGCAATCGGAGCCATCAGCCACATGAGGGCGAGAACCGGCTTGGCCATGATACCACCAATCTGCAAGCCATAGCGGACACAGATAGACTGAGGTAAGACTTCACCAAAAACAACTGTAACACGAGACCATTAGTTCCGAATGTTCAAGGATGACGGAAGGACAGCCAAGTTCCGGTCCGAGTATTACTTACCGATCAGCAATGTGCTGCCGACCACGGCAGCCACGCCGCCTCCGAGACAGCGGTCGAGCACGACAGGAAGGGTCTCGTTGACAATGACATTGGAGAGGAGCAGTGTCACCAGCACCCAGTGCTTTCCCTTTTGTAGAAGGTCATGAACCCTCCTCGCGTTGTTCTGTTGCGGTTCGGAGTCGTCACGGGAGACCACTTGGAGATAGATGCTATCCTGGCCCATCAAGCTGTAGAAACACACGAACACGTCAGTACTAGCCAACCACTCTAAAATTCGTACCCTGACCGAATCACTTACGCAATTGTGAGGCCGGCAAAGGCGCCCCCGAGCAGAACGAGCACGGCGGACGCGACATAGAGCACCCAGAGGTTGGCGCCACTCGCGTCTGGGTCGTCCGCGTCATTGTGCTCAAGAGGCCAAAACACATTGCCCCGCTTGTTTACGGCGTCGAGGGCGGACAGCGGAGCAGCAGACACGGTCGCTGCTGGGAGGGTAGCGAAGAGGACACGCGAGAGGCCGAGCACGAGCGTGCGTGCGGTGCCGAAGCCATTGAAGGAGCGGTTGGCCGAGGGGCGCGTGTAGGTGCCAAGATGGCGCTGTTGGAGAGGGGGGGCCATGTGGTTTGGGGCTTGTCTGCGATGTTAGAGGGAGGAAGAAGAAGAATATCGGATTATCGAGAGGGGAAGAAGTCGGAAGACGAAAAAGACGAAAACGGGCGAAAAGGGCGAAATCGCCAAATTTTACCGGCACGGCAGGGCCGTTCTCGCCGGAAGGGAAGTCTTCGAATAGCGTCCCGTTTGCTCAATTCGATGCTTGAAAAGAAAAAAAACGAAGCACAATCTCAGCCGACACGAAAGACACTGCAGGAATTGCGTCGTCAGAGTCTAGCCATGCTGGTGGCTCGTCAGGTTTGGAAGACGACGAAAATAGTCGCGTGGTGGAAGCTTCTCGCAGATAAAGCGAGATTGACGACGGATGGAATTGGACATGGAAGGCAGGAACGTAGGGGCACGCCCGCACCTGCTGTATTAGTACGCTTTCATTCGCTGAGCAACCATTGAAGAATCATACTAATGGTGGCGCTGTGCTAGGCACGTATGCGGTATTGTGGGCAGAGCTGGATAGTGACTAGCGTGTGCAGGCCCTGGCCGAAGCTGCAGCCTTTTCGTCGACGCAACGACGTGATTCTCGATGCAGATGCGGCGAACCGATAGCGGGACAACTACGGCAGACGAGCAATATGGGGCACACATGGCAAAAGCATTATGAAGATCGGGAAGGCTGCGAGAGCGGAATGGGGCACACTGCAGTTGCCGATTCTCCGCCAGTGCCGCAGGGCGACGAACATAATTGTCTTACTTTGGTGACAAGCCGGACAGAAGAAGGGATTCAATAAGAGAAACAGGCTCACATAGCCAATTCCGCAAGACAAGATGTGGCCTGGCCATGTAGACCAAAAACCGCCCACTCAACATTTAGAACGCTGTCGGCGACCAACTGCTCCCGTTCCAGGCTTGCCACCTTACACAGTTTGCGGCGCCGAGAATGCAAAATGGAACGAAAAAAACTTTTATTTTCACTTTCTACTCCGTACTTTTTATGTTGCGACAACGGAGCCGATTCGGCTAGAGGGACCAAAGTCAACGCCCAAACATTGACTAACACAGGGCCGGTATATGAGTGCGTGCGCGGGGTTGTGTGGATGCACGCTGTGAGTCTTTGGAATGTATTGCTAATTGCTGCATACACTGCACGACTTTGCTGCATGGCACGCAGAGCGTCAGCGGGACGGCGAGTTACCACGACCACACCGATATTCGCTTCGCCAGATGCACGCCCCCACGGACCACTCGCGGTGCTGCCGTGCTGCCGGCGGGTGGACTACCGCAAAAGAAGCTGCAGAGACGGGAGCAGATCGGACGCAGAGACCAGAAGGCTTTTCCAGGGTTCAATCCCGGCCTATGGGGGCCTGGAAAGTCCAATAGGAGTTGTGCCAGATAGTTCTCGTAGTTGTGTCGCGTGCCGCTATTGTCTTCTTCTCTTCAACCTCTTGGCGAATAAAATTCCCCTTTCCTTTGCCCTACACCTATTATAGGTCGCTGAAGAGCCTCTCCTCCTCTCGGCCGAGGGATACCGAATGACGGTTGATATCCTGTAGGGTCCAGACACCTTGTTCGGTTACATAGGCATCAACCAGGTCGGGTGGTACCCACTCGAAGAAGACGTTTCGTACCTTGACGTGGACAACGATTCTCTTTTCGTTATTAATACAGGCGGCGGTGGTGGCGGCTCTGTCCAGGCAATCTGCTGCGTCTAGAACGCGCTGGCTGTTGAAGCTGCTGTGCCAGTCGCGCGTAAGCTGCGTCGGATCGTTGTCTTCGACGACATGCTCTTGTGGGTCTCCCGGTGTTGCAATCTTTTCAGTCTCGCCTAGCACCACAACTTTGGCGGCGCGGTGGTTCGAGATGGAGTCGCCCTCCTTTTCGAGAAGGGTGCTTCTCTTGGCACCGAGCACAGCCGGAAGCGAGCCGGTCTTGTTGCTGACGGCACCCGACGACGCAATACGATCGGCACCGAGCAGAACAACATTGACGCCCTCGGCGGCCAGTGCGGCGCTTGCGTCTGTGTAGACGGTGATATTGACTGCGGTCAACGACCTCGATGCAGTAGCAGCCGTAGACTGGGCATACTGCACCAACGAGGCAGCTAGGGAAACGCCTTCAAAAAGCGGCCGCGATTCTAACACGTGGAGGTCAATAGATGAAAAGCGTGATTGAGATACGAGCTGTTGCAAAAAGTATGTGATCGTTGAGCTTTCGGACAACGTGAGGATTGAGAGAGCTGTCCGCAAAGATGTCTCGGATGTAGAATCTGTAGTCGGCTCTGGCTTCAAGAAGTGGTTTTCCAGGTACTCCAATAGAGCGGCTGTCACCGGCCCGGCTGAGGACGAACTCTCCCTCTTGGCAATCCGTTGTTCGAGATCCTTGACCGTGCTGTCACGTATCTGGGCGAGATTTTCCTTGTCCGGAATGCCGACGCCCCCTCTTCGTTGCTGCTCCAGCAGGCCCTCTATGCTCTTGAGCGCACCCAAAAGCACGCTTAAAATGGCTGCACCCATGCTCTCGCGGCCGTTCTTCCAGATGTGCCAGGCAGCAGAGCGCACCTGCGACCACCAGGCCTCCACACCTACGGACGACCCAGAATCTTCAATGTCAAGCGCCTGTACGACGTCCCGCAGCACGCCTAGCGCCACGCCGGCCAGTTGCCGCGCACCGCTCTGGTGGTCGTTCTTGAGCCGGTCGAGGCCGCGGGATAGCACACTGCCCGCGCTGCCGGGACCTGCACCTAGATCTTTCTCGAACCAGGCCCGGCGCAGGCTCTTTGCGAGACGCGGCACGCCGCCAAAAGCATCGGTATCTTGGACGTCGAGCGGGTCGAACCAGGCCCAGTCCTCGTGCTCCCAGTCGATCTGGATGGCCGAATCGTCTGTCTTCAGGCGGTACGCAAACGGGTAGATCGTCCACTCGCGGCCCACTGACGGGTCGGCAAAGACATAGCTCTTGCCCTGGCGCACGAGCTCCAGTGTGGCCGGCGTCAGAGTGGTCTCCTCGTTCAGCTCGCGCCAGGCGGCGGCCAGAGGTGACGTGTCGCTCGGGTCGATGCTGCCCGAGATGGGTGCCCAGTGGTGTCTTGGGGGGAATATAATAAGCCTGTGCCCTGCAGATGCTCACGTGGATGGCGTGCACTTACTGATACGTGCTCACTTTTCCGCTCCTCTTGAAGAGGGCTACCATGGGCCTTCTTCCTTCACCTTCTCTCGGATCTTTAATAATAAAGGAAGAAACCACAGCGCGCCTTTTAAGAGGCGGGTTTCCGATTTTTGAGTTGCTCGTCATCGTTTGCAGGCGCCGGTGTCTTTGTTTTGCCGCAGCGAGTCGCGTATTTATGATGTGATTCGAGGTTAACGACTGGCAGCTGGCAATTCCGAGATGCGCAATATGAGGAGGCCGGATTGCTTGTACTATCGCGAAAGGCCAACCATCGAACGGCATTATCTCAAGCATGCCGCCTGTGGGAATAACGTCGAAAGGCGGATGATCTGACCGTCATGATCTTTCCCATCTCGTCTCAATGCCTGAGATCACTGTAAGCACAGCGCCTTGGAGAGGATCAGTCCACTCGCCAAAGAAGCGCGTTGCAGAAACGGTGGAACAATAGCGGGGCAAAACGGCAGGAGTCTCAATCACCCGAAAGTTGGGCGAGACACTCGCGTGGTTCTCGGCCTGCGTCTGATTGGCTAACGGGTAGTGAATTACACGGTGTAACACTTCGTACTCTGAAAAACGGTACAACTTCCAAAAACGGAAAGAACTCGCCCAGTTTCTCATCCCTTCATTTCTCGCTCTCCTTGCGACATCTCTCATGAGAAATCCCTCGTAGATGCGAACCAGTTGTCCCAGTCAATGTTGGGCTCAACATCCATCTCCACATCGAGATCTTCAGCAAACATCAGCGACGTGTCGTTGACAATGTTGCCGCCGCCACCGTTGCCACACGACTCTGCGCCGCCCCAGATCCGCCAGGGATCAAAATTATTCACAGAATGCGCAGAGTTGATATCATTATTACCCAACTGCGGATAGATTTGTTCCGCCTTCTGTTGCTGTTGCTGCTGCTGTTGCTGTTGCTGCTGCTGTTGCTGTGGCAGCTGCCCTGTGGAGCCGAAGATGAAAGCATCTACGCTATTCGGAGCGGGGAAGTCGAGGCTCGTATATTCTAGTTCTGTCAAGTCTCTAAAGCTGCGTAGCCCGCTATGGTTATTGGCCGCTGGGGATAGTCCGCCTTGAAAATCATGCGTGTTTATTGAATTGCTTGATGATATGTCTACTGCCGTTGTTGGTGGCGGCGATTTCGATTGTGAAGTAGTGGCCCCTCCTTCTAAGCCGACGAGGCGCCGCCAGCGGTCACGGAAGATATCCACAGCTCCTGGGTTGGACAGCGGTCGGCTCCGGCCCTCGGCAACCGCAATGTCATATGCTATTTCAAGGGAGCGCGCCGCCTTGGTATCGGCACGCAGGCGTACGAGCTCCGAGGTGCGGTGCCGACGGGCCCGGGCTAGCAGTCGCCGCAGAGGCTGCCAGAAGAAGTGGGAGCCGCTCTCGTTGGAACTCGCCTTGCTTTTGTTGGTGTTGTTGGTGTTGGCGTTGCTGGCACCGCCAGCACTGGCAGCGCTGATGCTCGTGGCGCGGGAGGCTGAGGACTTGGACTGGTTTTGCTGCTGCTGCTGCTGCTTCTTCGAAGAAGACGGCGGCGCCGGGATCAAGTAAGGGCTGTGCAGAGCAACCCAGGCACGCTCGACGGCCGGGTCCCATGGCCGCCGGCCCGTCTCCATCAGTAAGAAGGCGATGGTGTGCCACTGGGTGTACGTCTCACATAGCCAGCGCCAGCGACGACAGGCACGCTCGGTTTTGAGTGCATCGTTGTACTCGGACACCTCGATGGCCGACGAGAGCAGGCGTGTGCGCAACTCCTCGCTATCACTCGGACCGACGCCCTGTTGGTATTTTTGGTCATGGAGCAGCCTCGGCAAGTTCAGAATGAGGGTCATCTTGGCCATGAAGAGCCGCGTAATGGTCACACTTGTCCAGTAGATGACGCTGCTTGTGTCGGGCGAGTGTCGCAGATAAACAGATTCTAGCTTCTGGTACACTTCGTCGAGCATACGGTTCTGTTCTTGCAGCAGTTGGTCTCCCTGGGGTTCTGCTTGCTTCGAGGCTGCGGCCGCCGAAGCCATCATCCGCTGGGCGAGGCCCCCCACCTCAAAATTGAGCAGCGCATATGTCATGTCGGTTAGTTCGTTGCGCTCGGGCGGGGTATCCTTTGTGTCTGGGCTGATGTCGCTGTCGTTGATATTCAGGGGAAGGCGTGTATCGAACGAACTTGGCGTGATGGTCAACTCGGTGCCTTGGTCCTCGGAAGCGCGGATGTCGAGAACACAAAGGGTCCACCACACCCGGCGTCGGATCTCGACCTCGTAGGGACTAAGCGATTTGCCAAAGTTGCTGCCGTCGCGTTGCAAACCCAGAGACTGGGCCATGCGGATGACCAAACCCGTCATCATCCAGACAAAGCGCGGGCTGTCGTAGCGGCGACACAGCATCAGAAAGATGAGGAGAGCTTGGACGACTTCCAGATCGGGCGTGTTGAGGAAGTCAGCCTTGGCGAGGGACATCTCGAACCCCATCCGATACTTGAGACTCAGCTCGGAACCAGACACGGCAAAGTTCTTGACGACCTGTGGAAGGGGAGGTGTTAGATCTATGAGCAACGAACAATGGGCAAAAGGGACGAGGGTGACATTTTATGCAGAGTAACATACATCTTCGTCTTCCATGGAAACCACGGCGGCATAGTAGATGGCAAACATCAAGGCCTCGGTGGCCGGTGTCAGCTGGTGCACTTCCTGCTGATCAACCTGGGCGGTCGTGTGGCCGAGCAGACCGGAAATGACCTTATTGATGGTGGGCACATGCACAACCTGGCCAAGCATGTTGACGTTGACGATATAGACCTGAAAGAGGAACGGGATCTGCGACGGCAACGGCCGGTAGTCGGCGGCGTCGCCGAGGGCCGGCTGCAGGTTGTGGCCGAAGAAGAAGGCGCTGCGCTCGGCAGCCGTTTTGTATGTGTTTTCGTGGGGCACCGACACAGGCCACCTCGCTGCCGCCACAGCCGGGCTGAACGACTGCGGTTCATCTTCGTCGTCAAAATCCGACTCGTCGTCAGTCGAGTAGTGCCCGCCTCCTTCGGCGAGGTTGCCTGTTTCGGCGCGCAGCACGTCCAGTTCGTCGTTGATCTTGGACCAGAAGCCGCTGCTGACGTAGCGGCTGCGGCTGGAGGCGTCATCGTCGAGGATGAGCCGGCCGAACCGCTCTTGTATGGGGCCGGAGCCCAAAGCGGCGCCGCGGGCACCTGCCGAGGCGGCCGAAGTCGGTGCTAGTTGGGACGGTGCAGGTGTGGCCCTTACGGGTGTAGCATCTAATGCTAGCGGTTGATGAGGTGTGCCAGAGGCGCTATTGAGGTCTCGCACGAGAGCCTCCAGATGCTTCAGCCGGTCCAGGACTGCGTTGACATCTGTTGAGCTGCCAGAGCTCGGGTCTTGTGCGGAGCCCGGTGCGGGTGCATTGTGGGCTGTCAGAGGGCCCGCCGTAGAGAAGGCGGATGGGAAAGGTGCGGCATTTGACAGCGACGACTGCGTAGATGATCCTGCGATGTGTCCTTGTTGCTGCTGTTGTTGCTGATGCTGCTGCTGCTTCAGACGACGCGCCCAGCGGGGCGGCCGCTCGGCCGACGGCAGCACGCAGGGAATGTCTGCGCGGCGGCAGTTGGAGCAGGGCGAGAGCTTGTCGCAGCGCACCTTGCGCTGGCGGCAGGTGACACAGCTGCGCTGCTTGGCAGCGTTGGCAGCGGTAGTTGCGGCGGACGGCGCGTGTTTCTCGGCCTCCGAGAAAGGTGCGGCGCCTACTGTGGCCGTAGACATTGTGGCGTTGCTGTCGGGACGATCAGTGCTGGCGGCGGTCTACAGGGCGGTCGTAAATCCGTCCTGAACGCCGACGGGGAGACAGTCTACAACGCTGAGGCTTTACCTGTTCGTCTGGTTGATCTGTTCGCCGATGCTGGCGCAAGTTGGACATCGATGTCTGCCGCGATAAGGTCTGGGTTTGCTGACGGCGGGATTTTGGCTTGAGATTTCGGGACCCCGCGTTGGCTCTGGAGCGCCCTAGGCGCCACTCCACCTTCAAGGCTGATAATGTTCAGTGCCTTATGCCTTGCGTCGTTATGCGAGACTGTCGACTTGGCCAGGAGCAGACCTTCTCGGCGTCTTGCACTGGAGGCCCTGGACTGGTCCGACTTGCTCAGACAACGCTGGCGCGGTTTCGGGGCTGGCAGGCAGGCCTGCTCGGCGGGCCAACTTTCAGCCGCCCGCGTCTTTCTCGGTGGGAGCAAGAGATCTACACAGCATTCACGACTAGGGCCTTGGCGCTGCATCCTCAAACAGCCTTGCGCGCTTCATCAACCTTCATCAACAGAGCGAGGCTCGTCCGACAGGCAAGATCCTGGCCGTTCTTCAAGAAATGCACCCGCGTCCGAGATCAACTGACTCCGAAGATGTCGTCTATAAGATGCCGGCGCCGGCTCTCTCTTGGAGGGTTTGAGAACTCATCATCACTCGCATCATTATCAGAGACATCTACAACTATCACATCGACACTAGAACAAACATCACAGCTCTTCCAAGCTCCACATCCACCTTAACATATTCTACCCTAAACACTTTTGAGTACCACCACCACCACCACAATGCAACAATCACCTGTGAAGACCGTTGCCTTCCTCGGCGCCTCGGGCGGCCTCGGGCTGGCTGCCCTGCGACAAACTCTGGCCGCCGGCCACCGCTGCGTGGCGCTCTGCCGCGACCCGTCCAAGTTTACGGCGATTTTCCCCGAGCTGGATCTCAACGTTGACGGCTCTGTCGAGGGCAACAGCGCTGCAGCTCCCGACAGACCCTTGACTCTGGTGCGCGGCAATGCCCACGCCATCGACTCCGTGGCCCGCTGCCTGGTCGTGCCCAGTGCTACCACCGGCGGCTACCGCCGCCTCGTCGACATTGTCGTCTTCACGATCGGCGGCAAGATGCTGATGGCCAAGAGGACGCTGGACGACCCGAATGTTTGCGCCAACGGAATGGCCACGCTGCTGGCGGCGCTGGAGCGGCTGCGCTCCGAGGGCGTCGCCAACAGCAGCATCACCAACACGCCGCGCATTGTCGCCGTCAGCACGACGGGAATCTCCCGCTGCGGTCGCGACGTGCCGCTGGCCTTTTTGCCGCTCTACCACGGCCTGTTGCCCGTTCCCCACGCCGACAAGCGTGTCATGGAGGACAAGCTGGTGGCGTCGGGCGAGCTGTTTGCGATGATGCGCCCCAGCTTCCTGGTGGACGACGAAGAGGTCGCCGATAAGGACCTTCCCGGCAGTAGCAAGGAGGGGGAGGTGCAGGAGGGGGCCAATGCGAAGACCGCAGGAAACGCGGGCCAGAAGGAATTTAAGGACAGGGCAAAGGAAGAGCTCAAGGAGCGCAAGGAAAGGGCCAAAGAGGAGTTTAAGAGCCTCAAGGAGAAGTACAAGAAGGAGGGCGTGTACCAGTCCATCCGCGTCGGCATCGAGGACCCCATCGCGAACAAGCGCATCTCGTCGGCCGTGGGCTACACCATCTCGCGCGCCGACGCCGGGCGGTGGCTGGCAGAGAATCTGGTGCTGCCGGACGAGCTTCCGGAGGCCTATGCGCGGCGGATTGCGACGATCACCTACTAAGGGGGCGTGCAGTCATTACTCTTTTTAGTCTTTTGTTTGTTTATTTTGTGGCCTTGTGGGAAGATAGATTTTGGAATATACATCAATGCTTTTTCTTAGCGGTCTTTTTCTTCTTTCTGTTGTGATTGGATAGCGAACTTGATTCGCGGAGACTGGACTGTGAGTGCAGTGCATCCGGCACTAGCTTTATAAGTGGACATAGGGCGATTAAAATTTCATCGGACCAGTGGCGCAATGGTAACGCGTCGGATTCCAGTAATGGTGCTTCCCGAAGATTGTCCGTTCAATTCGGGCCTGGTTCATTTTCAACTTCTATTTTTGCCATTTTTTTACTGCATGCTCACCACCTTTCCTTCCTAGAAGGAAAGGCGATTTTTTGACTCTGCATTTTTTTTTTCTTTTTCGGTTTTATGTTTAGTTTAAATTTACTTGGCCCCAGGTGGCCATACGCTATCATTTTGCTCCTGCATCTAAACCTCTCTCAATGCGTTGTCACAGCCACACAGCTCCTGCAGCCAGCGCATCTCTTTCGCGCCTTGAAACGACAGGATGCAACAGCCCTAACTATAACTACCAACCACGAAACCGGTCGTGTGACAGCGCCTCGTGCGACAGCACCAACTATCTTACGCCTCGGCAATCTGACCGCGCTCCCAGCACCTGTCGTGTGCTCGCCCACACAGGGCAGCGCGCTGGAATCGTTGTAAGACAACGCGAGTACCGCAGGCACACCCGCTATTGGTCGGCCGCACCTCTCGCGCTCCTGCCGCAAATAGCGTTATCGTTGTAGCATGACACACCATCGATCGGGGTCCGGTGCTTAGCACAAAGCCAAGTGCATCATGGTACCCGCTTCCTCTGTACTTTTTGCCCTTCTTGGGCGAGTCGACCACGATAACAGTAGTTCTTCGCTTCTTCTGCCTTCTGTTGCTCTCGACGGACCCCTCTCTGACGTCGCCGTGCCCTTTCTCCGCCGGTGTGCTGTCGCGTGTCCTCTCCGGCGCCGCCTCTCGTGAAATGAAGCGATAAACACAAACCGCTTGTGTCTTCTTCCGGCCTCCTCCCACTACTTGTCGCTCCTTTCTTCCGTCTCTCTTTTCCATCCACCCTCCCTCTTATTTACCCGTCCATCCGTCCCTGGGTCTGCCGGGGTCCTGTTCGTCGATTGTTTCCATTTTGGCCCGCGTGGATCGCTCAGTGTCGCGGGGCGTATCGCTGGCAGTTTATTAGGCAGGAACGACCTGCACCTGCTCGCACAGCAGCTGCCTGCACCCGTCCTGCCCGCGCCTTCAACACAGGCGCCAACCACGCCCGCCTTTCTCGACGACAGTCTCCCTTTCTCCCCCTCCCATGGCGTCTGATCCGCCGGACGGCGCCGGTGACGGCGCCGGCATCAGCCGCGTCCACAGCAATTCGCCGCTCTTAGAAGCGCCGGCCGCGGCGGAAACTGCCAGCGCCAGCACGTCCGGTTTCCGTGCCAGTATCGGCCTTGCCAGCGTCGCCCGCCGGACACTGGGGATCAGTATGCTCATGATCACCGTCTTTCTGTGGACAGCCTCCAACTTTCTAGCTAGTGTGCGTCGTCTCTGCTTTCTCTGCGTGAAACGTTCTCGCGCTCTGACTCCCTCTTCTAGTACATCTTCTCCGACAACACATACAGCAAGCCCTTCTTTATGGTCTACCTCAACACATCCGTCTTTGCATTTTCGCTCATCCCCATGAGCCTACGATTCCTTCGCGTACACGGTGCTCGAGGCACGCGGCGCGCGCTGCACAAGCTGTTGAACGACCTCCGCCAGGATGTGCGGGACAAGGTAGCCGCGTTGTGGCGTCGGGGGCGGCGGGCTAACGGCGATGATGACGATATCACGAATAAGCTTCTGGAGGACGAGGACCTTAATGGCGTCCTGGGGCGTCACCGGAGCGCATCCGGCGCGGGCCTGCTCCGCGGAGAGGACGACAGCGGGTATGCAAGCTACCCAGCTGCGGGTGGGGAGGAAGGCGAGGCGGGCATCTCGGCCGACCGCGATGCGGTCACTGCCGAGCGCCTTCTAGGAGACAGCAGCGGACCATACCGGGGCGAAGACGAGGACGGGTATGGGAACGCATCCGCCGTCGTCGACTTGGAGGCGGGTGCAGAAGCAGAGGCTGCACTAGGCATGACTGCTAGCATGATTGCCTCGACCGGCAGCCACGAGATGCTCAGCGTCCGCGAGACCACCTGGCTGAGCCTCGAGTTCTGCATGTTGTGGTTCTCCGCCAACTACCTGGCCGTCGCCGCCCTCGAGTACACGAGCGTCGCCAGCGCCACCATCTTCACTTCGCTGAGCAGCATGTTCACGCTGCTGTTCTGCGCGCTAGCGGGTGTCGAGGGGTTCACGCTGCGTAAGCTCGCTGGCGTCGTGGCGTCGGTGGTCGGTATCGCCCTGGTCTCGTCTATTGACCTGTCCGGTAAAAGCGACGAGCATCGCGGCCAGTTCCCGCACAAGACGCCCGGCGAGATCGCTGCGGGGGACGCCATGGCCCTGCTGAGCGCCGTCGTGTACGGCGCCTACGTGACTGTCATGAAGCAGCGTGTGGGTCACGAGGACCGGGTCAGCATGCCGCTGTTTTTCGGCCTCGTGGGCCTCTTCAACGTCATCTTTCTGTGGCCCGGGTTTGTGCTCCTGCACGTTACTGGCTTGGAGACGGTGAGTTCACCAATCACCAATCTTCGTCTCATTCCCCCTCCTCTCCTGTCGTCCTCCAGCTGACTCGCAGTGCAGTTCGAACTCCCTCCCACCGGCCAAGTCTGGACGATCATTCTAGTAAGCTGCGCTATCGCCCCCCCTACCTCTTTCTCTCTCGCTAACACCATCCTCAGCTCAACTCCTTGTCTTCCTTTGCTAGCGATATAGCGTGGGCCTACGCCATGCTGCTGACCACCCCGCTCGTCGTCACCGTCGGCCTGTCCCTGACCATCCCGCTGTCCCTAGTTGGCGAGATGATCCAGTACAGCAAGTACTCCAGCGGGCTGTACTGGGTGGGCGCCTCCGTCGTTGTCGTCTCTTTTCTATTTGTCAACCACGAGAGCCACGAGCCGGACGAGAGCCTTCTCGAAGAGGAGGTGGCGACGGCTCGTCAGTCAGAATTCTAACGGTTTAATCTTCGCTAGAACCTGTTGCTTTTTTCGTTTCTTTTGTTTTGGTTTGCTATCTAGGCATGGACAGACGTATTAGATGTTTCACGACTTTGGGTATAGGCACGGGATTCATGAACCGGTATATGTGTTTTGGCATAGATTTCTTCTGTCGGGTTTGGCGGTATCCGTCGCGTTTTGATATGTTGACATGCGTTGCGAAGACAAGAGTGTTGTAGATAAGCTCTTGCTTCCAATTCGTTACCTGGGTTTTCTCGTCATCACAGAGCATTGGTTTTAAGTGTTTTGATAACTTTCAATAGAACACAACACAACAAACGCGGTGATGAACCTGCCAGAAAAAAAAAGAACCATGCTAAAAGGGTATGCGTCTAAAATGCCAAGTGCGCAGCCAATGATATGAGTGCAAGCAAAACGAAGTGTAATAAGAAATGGAAAAGACGACAAAGACGCAAATGCAGAAACGCCAAACTCCAGTCCCTGCTAGGAACCATGTAATAATGCTCCTGGTACCGGGTCCCAACGCCTTTCGTAGACAAAACCGCAAAAATCAGGACTATTATAAAGGAATAACACCGGCCTCGCAACTTATCAGTCTTCCAACCACTCGTCCTCGTCTTGGTCCCAGTCTTCACCCACATCCGCCCACCCCGCGGCCCACCGGCGACCTTCACCTTCGCCTCCTGTGCGAAGGTCTGCCGCTCTGTCCCGATCCTCACGCCAACATCGAACGAGATAGTCGTCGCCGACTGAGATCAGGCTACCCTTGTTCGTCCAGCACACTGCTCCAACCTCCTTCTTCTCGTGCCCACGGACCAGAGCTGTGCCGTTGCGCACAATTGGAATTGTATCGACAAGACGGCCCTGAACACTTGACATGCTGTTTGTCCGGAAGAGGCCACCGGGCCGGCGAGGTGCTATGTTATTTCCGCCACCGGTTGTGGGCTGTTGCTGCGCTCGTACCGTTGGTTGGGAGGAAGAAAATATGGAGGGCATTGCGCTCTCTTGACTAGAGGCACGAGCATCACCATACGCATTGGTAGCATTCATGAAGTATCGCTCGTCCGTTGGGAAGAGAAGGGCACATCCATCGCTACTGCCAACTGCCAAGAGCTCGGGGCGTCCATCCTGAGCAGGACGGACAGCCGTCTTGACATAAAATGATGTTGCATGGAATTTTTCGTGCCTGAAGCCGTACAGTGGCCCAAGGCCTTCCTGCACAATACCGTTTCTGCGTCTGGGATGGTCACTCCCCTTAGATGAGAGCTCGGGAGCAGATCCAAGGACGAGATGAGAAGTAGAGTACGCATATACAGTGTTATCTTTGCAGAGGCCATAAAGCCGAGCTCCGTCTGTACTCAAGCTCATAGAAGACATGCCAAACGGTCTCCATTGAGAGTGGCTCTCGGGCGGCGCAGTAATTGAAATTGGGGCGCTGGATTTTTGCCGCGATGTATGAACATTCCGGATGTCCCACAACTTGATGGAAGCGTCTGCCTCGCAGGCCGAGAGAAGGAGATGCTCTTTTCCGGGGGGCAAAAACTGGATGGCAGTGACGGACACTTCGCCAACACGGCCAGGCGCTTCCCACCGCGTGGTGACATCGGCTGCCACCGCCTCCTGCATCATTTGGCGCATCTGACGTGTCGGACGTGTAGTTCGCGCATGGGCATCATAGATGCTATTGATCACACAGCCCTGGTTGACTTTCTTCGGAAGGCTGTACTGCAGGCCCGTCGCGCGCTCAACAGTAAATTCTTGAGCTGGGCCTCCCTTGCAGCGGAGGTCCCAGATTTTCACACTGCCGTCGCGGCCAGATGTCGCTAGCACATTTCCCTCTCCTTTTCCCGGCTGGAAGCGCACTTGCTTTAACGAAGCCGTGTGGTGGTCCAAGATCGATATCGGTGTCTGTGTCATCATGTCGATGACCTTGCCGGTTTGATCGCCCGACGCTGTAGCCAAAAGATAATCGTCTTCTGAAAAGGCAAGATCAATAACAGCATTGCCATGAGCAGCAAATGAGATGTAGACTTTGCTAAACCCGTCGGAACCCTGCACGCCCGAGTCGAGAAGCCGAATCCGGCCCTCTTCGTCGCCAACCGCAACCAGTCCGTTCGCTTTATAGATGTCAGCTTGGCGCAACAAGAAAAGGGGAAGTTAGGTACTTAGAAGCACGTACTGTTACATGCGGCAGCACAGAATGGTATACAGCGGCCGTTCTCAGTTTCATGGCTGGAACAGAGATGAACGTCGTCAGATGAGCTACAGAAGTCGGCGGTCTCGATTCTCCAATCTTAAAAAGTGACGAACATGTTAGTCATAGAATGTCGAGGGAGAAACATGAAAACACGTTAGGCTCCTACCTGCTACAGGGCGGGGAAGAAGCCGGTGCCCTGCCCCAGATACGGTGCCAAACTGCCGCTGGAGCAGCTGGCCAGCGGATCCAAGCTCGGCCAAGGGAACAGTCCTCTTATAAGGTGAGTTAGAGAAAGGAAGCTCCGGCTCGCAGTCGTCGGACATATTGCAGTCGTCTCCATCGGACATCATCTCGTCGACAGTCGCAGGTAGTGGAGACGAAGCGAGAGGACTCAGCAGCATGGAGACAGCTGCCACCCTCAACGCATGCTCTGGTGTGACTGTATCAAGAAATATGGCTGAAGATGGCCTTAGAGGAGATGTCTCTGGTGTGTGATGGCTTGTCTTGCGTCTTTTGACCGACCGAGGCGAGGGGAGTGCATTGATGCCAGCATCATTCTTGTCGTGGGCCGCCAGCGGGCTAGAGCTGAAGTGGAGTGGGCTGCTGGATGGCGTCTGGGAGTGATTTAAGGCACGAGCAGTGAGATCGCGGAGGGCTCGCCGAGCTGCGCTAGGGTGGGAAGATACGCGGGACCGAGGCGTGAAGAACCGGCGGAACTTGCGTGGCGTGATGGAAGGCTGACGACGCTCTTTACCGCCTGGGCCGGCAATCGACTGTGATGCTCTGGGTGGTGAGGATAGGAGCCGGAGATCCTCTCGGGATGCCAGGACAGGGTCGACGGCAGACGGGGAGAAGCTGTTGTCTGCCATGATCCCGCCCTTCCACAACAGCACCACTTCGCATTAAGGACCACAGGAGGAGAAGATGAGCGTGAGAGACAAACCGTGTAGAGAACAGAATGGTGAAGACGTTGAAGAGGGGAGATATGGTAGGTTGAGGAATGAAGTCGGGTTAGAGAAGAGGCGAATTGGAAAAGATGGGCATAAGAGAACAGGCAGGAGAGAAGAATGGAACACGGCGAGTTTTACACTTAACGCGGCCGGCCTATGGCCACCGCGGAAAGTCGTGTGGCGGGGAAGGCACGACCGGCCTGGCGTTCTATGGGGCGAGGTTCTGGCATGGCAAGGACGCGATGACCACGCGCGCGCTCACTTAACGATGTCGCGAGCACTTACAGGGCTAGGCCAATCAGAGTGCACCATTGCCCTACGGAGCTGCTAAAGTGCCCATGGCGCCTTCCCGAAACCCTGCCGATTCCCTGAGCCCCGCTAGTGTCTCTTATCGACACCGCGCCGCCCCATAATATTCTTATCGCGCGCGTTTATTGGCGGATGGCCGAAATATTAGATTCAGGAAAAAAAAAATTGGCAGGAAAATAAGGGCGGAAGGAAAAATTAAGTAGACTACAGCTTCTTCCGCCAAAATAGCATCTTCTTTACCATCTTTTCCAACTTCTCCACGACAGGCCACCGCTGCAGCAACTTCGCTACCATGGCTATACAGAAGAAGCACGGCAAAGGCCGTTTGGATAAGTGGTACAAACTTGCAAAGGAAAAAGGCTATCGAGCCCGTGCGGCATTCAAATTGATTCAGTTGAACAAGAAATATGGCTTTCTCGAAAACAGCAAGGTCCTGCTAGATCTCTGCGCCGCGCCAGGAGTAAGATTCCCTAATTTTCTTCAGTGTTTCTGCTATTTTTTTTTTGGTCGCCTCCGGTTAACAACAGTAGTCATGGTGCCAAGTCGCGGTCGAGACCATGCCGACGAGCAGCATCATTGTCGGTGTCGACCTTTCGCCTATCAAGCCGATCCCCAAAGTCATTACCTTCCAGAGTGACATTACGACGGAGAAGTGCCGCGCCACGATTCGACAGCACCTGAAGTCATGGAAAGCCGACACGGTCCTCCACGACGGTGCACCCAATGTCGGTACGGCCTGGGTTCAGGATTCGTTCAACCAGGCAGAGCTGGTGCTTCAGTCGATGAAGCTCGCAACGGAGTTTTTAGTCGAAGGTGGCACTTTTGTCACCAAAGTCTTCCGTTCCAAGGACTACAACTCGCTGCTGTGGGTCTTTAAGCAGCTCTTTGACAAGGTCGAAGCGACCAAACCGCCGTCGTCTCGTAATGTGTCCGCCGAGATCTTCGTGGTGTGCCGCGGATTCAAAGCCCCGAAGCGCATCGATCCCCGCTTCCTCGACCCGAAGGCAGTTTTTGCCGAACTGGCCGACCCAACGCCGAACAACGAGGCACGAGTCTTCAACCCCGAAGTGAAGAAGCGCAAGCGTGATGGCTACGAAGAGGGCAACTACACATTATACAAGGAGATGCCGGCGAGCGAGTTTATCCAAACCACCGACCCCATCGCCGTGTTGGGCCAGTACAACAAGTTGACGTTTGAGCAACCCAAGAACGGGGACGTGGCATTGGCTGCGCTTTCGAAAATGGTCGAGACGACAGAAGAGATTCGGAGACTCTGCATGGACCTGCGGGTGCTGAGCAGGAAAGATTTCAAGATTCTACTCAGCTGGCGTCTTCAAGTGCGCGAGCGCTTTGGATTTCCCTCAAAGAAGACGGCAACCAAGCCCCTATCGGAAGAGGCCCCCGAGATTGACACCATGGACGAAGAGACCCGCATCCAGAAGGAGCTACAAGATATGAAAGACAAGGCCGGCGCCAAGAATAAGCGGAAAAAGCGGAGAGACAATGAGAAGAAGCAGAAGGAGATCGTCCGGATGCAGCTGGACATGACCGCCCCCATGGATATCGGTATAGAGCAGGCTGATGCGATGGGCGAAGGGGCCATGTTCGGTCTCAAAAAAATTGACGAAACTGCCGCGTTGCAACGGATCGCCCGCGGCAAGATGGCGACGCTCAACATTTCTGACAAGAGCCAGCAAGGGCGGAGAGGTAGCGATAGCGGCATTGGCTCGTCCTCAGACACAGACGATGAAAGCGACGATGAAGAAGACCGGCTAGAGCGTGAACTGGACGGCCAGTATGACGACTACCAAAGTCGCAGGGCAGCAGTGGACGCAAAGCATCGCGCCAAGAGAGCGAGGGAGGAGAATGACGACGGAGAATGGGAGGGTGTTTCTGCGGGCGAGAGTGATATCGAAGACAGCGATGGCGACCTTGAGGAGGATAGTAGCAGTGACGAAGACGAAGCGCCAAGTGGTCGTGGAAAGAAGAGCTCAAAGTCTTCGGGTGCTACGAAATCACTTCTTACGGATCTCGACAACGACACGCCAGACAAGGATGGCCTGTCCAAGCGTGCGCGGGATTTCTTCGACCAGCCCATTTTCAAGGAGGTCTTTGGTGACTTGGATGGACTAGACGAAGAGGGTGATGAAGAGGAAGACGAAGGGGAGGAGGCAGAGGAGGAGGAGGAGGAAGAAGAAGAAGAAGCGGACGATGACGAAGAAGAGGAAGAAGAACCCCTCGAAAATGGCAATGTAGACTCGGAGAGCGAGAACGAAGGAGGTTTCGAAGTGGTCAAGCGCAAGAGCAGCGGAATTGAGGATGACTGGGAAGACGAGGATCAGCGACGTCAGACTGATGGGCGGGTCGGTAAGTTTTGCATGGATGGACCCCGTACTTTTGACATCGCATAGCAAGCTAACATATGCATACACAGCCATCGACATCGTCACGGCGGAAGCAATGACGCTGGCACATCAACTGGCTTTGGGCCACAAAACGAAGCAGGATTTGGTCGATGACACGTACAACAGGCGCTCGTTCCGCGACAAAGAAGGCCTGCCTGACTGGTTCCTGGACGATGAGGCCCGGCATGACAAGCCGCATCGACCTGTGACCAAAGCGGCGGCGGATGCCATTAAAGAGAAACTGCGGGCTCTCAACGCTCGGCCGATCAAGAAAGTGCGGGAGGCGCAGGCGCGCAAGAAGTTCAAGGCGGCGCAGAAGCTAGAGAAGCTCAAGAAGAAGTCGGAGCTCCTGATAGCAGACGAGGGCATGACGGAAAAGGAAAAATCCGACACTATCAGCAAAATGCTCAACAAGGCGGCCAAGAAGAAGCCGCATATTCCGACCAAGGTGGTGGTGGCCCGCGGCTCGAACCGCGCTATCAAGGGACGGTATGTTACCTCCCCTGCTCTGCCCGTGACGTTTTACCCCGTTACTAACTCGCTCACACAGACCCAAAGGTGTTCGTGGCAGATACAAGATCGTGGACCCCCGCATGAAGAAAGACACCAGGGGATTGAAGCGGGCAGCAAAGAAGAGCAAGAGGAGGTAGGCGCAACGGAAGGGCGGCAGTCCATCGGGTGCATACAGTTACGGCATGGGATTCAAATCTTTTTATCCAAGTTGAGGCATTTACTACATTTACAATTTATATTTTTGTGTTCATTCCGTGTTCTATCGACGGTGGCATGCTCTGGCAGACCGACTTTACGAACGACGTTAATGGAAACAAGGGGCCGGTGAAGTCCATGTCGTACCTAGAGAGGCGTTCAGTGTTATAATCATGAGGAGGGTCATCATCGATATGATAAAAGCCTTACCAATAGTTGACAGCCACACAGATGCCCTCGTCCGAGGAAGATTGTGATACTTTGTGATACCTAGGGGGGAGGGAGTCAGCAGTCCGAGCCCGTTGAATAGAGCCAACTTGCCCACGACAAGGTGGGATAACACACCACATTGCTGGCAGGTACAGCATATCGCCAGGGTCCAGTGTGACGCGCATGGGCTCGGCGAGTCGGGAATACGCCGTCGTGTTGTCCTCTGGCTTGTCGGGGTCCCAAATGGCAAAGGGGACAATGCTGTCCGTCTCGTCGCCCAGCTGGCGCTCACCAGGGTCCAGTTTTTCCGGCACCAGTTGCAGTCGGCCGCCGGTCGCCGCACTACTACCGCCGTCAGACCTTACATAGCTGTACGTCTCCAAGGGCTGCTCGTTGACACAAGGCTGGCACAGCGGCGGCATCAGGACAAAGTGCTTCTGGCCGAGGACCTGCACGTAGATGTTCTCGTAGTTGTCGCGGTGCATGGCCGTCACCGAGTGGGAGTTGCCGATCCACAGATTGATCGCCTCGGGCGACCGCTGCAGCGCAATACGAGCAAAGGGTATGTCTTTGTGGACGTGGGAAAAGACAGAGACGTACTCGTGGCGCAAGTTGTCGTTTTCTGAGGGAGTCAGCAAGCATCGTCTGTAGCAAAGCCACGGCCTCAGAGGTCGGCCTTACGTGTCTGAGCATAGCAGACCTCGGCTGCGGCGTCCAGCTGGCCCTTTTCCTGCCGCACAACGTAGTCGAGGAACGCCGGGAAGGCCTGGTCCTCTTCCCACGGCTTGGCAAATACGGCCTTGTCGGCCGGGCCGGCCGTCGGCGCATCGGCGTACCTACAGTGCATTAGCAATGTGGTGGAATAGGGGATACTGGCAAAGCACCCACCCATTCGGCGTCACTGCAACGTTCACGGTGTGCCCGGCCAGCGCATCCCGGAAAAACGGCACGGACCACGTCCGCACGGCCGGCCACGTCGCGGCGCCGCCCCGGACCACAAACGGCGTGTTCCGAGCGACATAGCGCATGAACTCGAGCGGACTCGGTTCGGTGCCGCCGTCGTCGAGCTCGTCGATCGTGCTGCCGTTGAGCTCGAAGTAGTTGGTGATGAGCTCGGCGACCGGATCCATGCCGCAATGGTGAAGATGAACTGCACTCTCCAGAGCGGGCGTCTCGGCGACGTTCAAGGCGCGGGGCCGTGAGGCTGTCCAATTGTCGATCTGCCAACGAGTAGAGTGCGTTGCAGATCCTCAGCAGCGCTGCGTTTTTCGCTCTTGCGGCAACTTAGCCGTCTTTGCAGCTCTTCGCTGCCTGGCGACCCCGCTAGCCGCATAGTCCACATACGAGTAATTTACACGACGGGCTCTGCGAGCGGTGACACACGGCTGCTAGCCCGGGCAGACAAAAGGACTGGGAAAGAGCGACAGAGCTGGGACGAGAAATCAGCTCTTTCGAAATTCGGTATACGACGCATGTACGGGGAGTATTTGGTCTGCGGGAGACCCAGAATGCAAGCAGCTGTGCCCCAATCCACCCGTGTCTGCCGTTTCTGCCATCGTTTGTCCGCACACTCGCGTCCGCCCTGCGTCACCACAGGCCGCATCAAGGTCTACTCGCTCAGAGCTCGGCTCGCCGCGCGTGTGCCCCAGGTTTCACGCTCTCGCTCGGCCATGTTTCAATTTGTCGTGGCTTGAGCTGAGCAACGTCTGAGAAAGGCCTGGCCCGCAGAGGGCGTCGCAGTGGGCGTCCTCCTTTCCTCGTTTCTTACTGTTCTCATTCTTGTCATTTTTTGGTCTGCTCGTTTCTGCCTCTTCCCCCGTTTCATTTCGTCCGGTTATCCGCCTCCTCCCCTTCGTGCCCTACGCTTCTTCAGCTCGGCCCCTCTCCCAGTGGTCAGATCCACCAAATATTACGTCGCAACGGCCTGCTGGCTCGGCGCTATCGAGTTTTGCCATCGGAAACTGCCAAATCCCATCCTCCTGCCACGGTTTCTCGCCCACCCCTTTGTTCTCCGTCATTATTACGTTCATTCTATATATCCTACCTGTCGGAGTGGCACCACCTCATCGCACAACAGACAAAAGCAAGCTCCTGCGCGGAGGAGCTGAGCAACAGGTCGAGCCACCGCCAATCAACGCCACTTTGCACTCACCGGCCTCGTCGCCTCGCTGGTTTCCACACGCGCCTTTTATTCTTTTCTTTTTCGATATTTCCTCCTTTCTTCTTTCGGCCACAAGCCGAGCCACGCCACGAGCTTCGACTAGAGAACGTGAAAGTGAGACACGGCTAGCCCGATCACGAAGCTAGCGGGCGAAGGCGCGAGGGATTCGCGGTGGCATCCTGGGCGCAATACATAGCGCTGCTAGGACAAACTGAGACCGACAGCCTTCGCGCGCAAACAGACAAAACCACGCACGCCGACCACCAAGCCGCACCACCAAGCTCGCCTCCCCTCGGCCCTCGTCCACCAACGCCCGTGCCCCAGAAGCAGTCTGCACCCCCTTGCCTCCCTTCTCCCCACTCCCTCGGACTTGCACCATTAGGCCACACCGCGGAATAGTCGACCGTCTATTGAAACGGCTCGTTGGCCAGCCCAGCCCTCCTAGCCGTTGTTGGCATGCCCTACCGGTCCTCCCGTTGGCTTGGTCTCGCTGGATCGCCGATCGTTCGACGGGATGGCCTGAGCTTGACACAAACCTGCTTCGGCCCTGTCCCCTCAACCTCTGTTGCCGACCGGATGCCCTGCTCTTCCGGTTCTGCTTCCCGTCGTTCTCTCAATGCCCGCAGACAGCGGTAGACCGGAGTCTCCTTCAATGCTTCTTGGCCTTTAGGGTAGCCTGGTGGTCCCTTTCACCTCCCCCACTCCTCTTCTTGATGTCGAGGTTCGCTTCGTCGCCGCGTTCTCCTCTTCCTGCTGCTGGCTCGTCGCCACCGCGGTGATGCTCTGGTACTTTTTGTATCCTTTTCGGGGGTGCGCCTTTCCCCATTTCCCTCGAGATTTTTACCTCTCTTTTATCTTGGACATAGCAGCACGCTGACAGCTTCTTCCTTTCTCTGTCACAGGACAACCAGCGCCCCAAATCTTGACCCCGACCATCCCCTCCGGCGCGTCCTCACGCGCTATGGGGTGTGCGTTGCACGGAATGTTGCGACCACCCTTCTCATCTCAGTAGCGGCAGCTACTGCTCTCATCTATCCCATCCCCTTTCTCTACACAAGCGATTTCACAAGCGGCGCCTCGAGCCTTCCACACCATGTGTGGACAAACGCACAGCCAATCAAGGGTGGGCTCGCCGCTGAGCCTGACGTTATCATGCGCTCCATATGGGTGCATGGCAGCTACATGAAGGCCTTGGAGCGTGACGTGCTCCTTGGTGCGTTGGACCTTCAGGATGAACTCCTCGGACCAACAAAGAACTTCAACCCGCGTCGCCCGTCGAACAACATCGCCCTGGACGATCCCCTGGCAGACCTCACCACAGTCGAACGGGATACGTTCCATGTCGTCAACGGCCTGACGAACCAGTCCTGGTTCTTCCACTCGCCGCTGCTCTATTGGTCGGGCGACCACGAGGCGATTCAGTTCGACCCCGACATTCTCAGTACCGTCAACGAGCACAAGAAGCAGCATACCTCCGTCAACGTTACTCTGCGTCACTCGGTCGTTTTCAGCGGCAAGCGGTTCGAGGACCGCGCCCTAGTCGCGGCAGATGCTCTTGTCATCACCCTGATCCACCTCCGAGACTCGCCCGTTGGCCGGCAGTGGGAACGAAAGGTAGCAGACCTTGCTACTCATGCGACTGACAAATGGGACGTATATCCGAAAGACGCCCACGATCTGTCGAGCCAGCTCTACGAGTTCCAGTTTCTCCCCATCTCTCTACAAGACTCCATCATGCTCGCCCTAGCCTATAGTGTGACATTCGTCTACCTCATTCAGAATCTCTCAAAGCTGCCGGCGATCAAGTCGCGGCCCGGCTTGATTATGACGGTTGTCGCCCAGATCTTTGTCTCAATCATGTCCAGCTTCACCGTCTGCGCCGTGCTTAAGATTGACCTTTCTCGCATTCCGCGGGCTGCCTATCCGATCGTCATTGTCTCCATGAGTCTGGAGAATATGCTCCGGCTGATCAAGAGCGTCATTGCAACAAACCTGGAAGACAGCACAAGCAGCCGCATTGGCACAGCCTTTGGTAAGACTACCCACGTTGCGTTCGCCAGCGTCATAGAGCACCTCCTGCTCCTTTGGGGCATCTCCAAGCTCGTCAGTTCTGGCCTTTCGGATTTTTGCGCTTTCCTCGCCATTGCTATCGTCTTTGACTTCTTCTACCTGTCTACGTTCTTTTTATCCGTTCTCAGCGTCGAGGTGAGGCGCTCCGAGCTTTCCGAGATCATTGAGAAGTCGTCGTCGATGCGGCGCAGTCTTCGATCGTCCAGCGAACCGATATACCCGTCTGCGTCCTCATCACAGCAGGCTATGTCGCGGCCTTCGTGGATTGCTGCTGTTCTGCAGGGCCGCGTCAACATCTCCACGCGAGTTGCCGGCACGATCATCATGCTTGGCTTTGTTGTCATAGCCCAATGGCACTTTTTTGAAAACGAAAGCATGTCTCGTACGCTCAGCCGACTGTTCATGCTTGACACAGGGGTGGGCGGCTACGGTAATAATCTGACGGCGTGGGACAGCGCGTCAGCCCAGTTTGAAGAGTTGCACCAGGCTCGCAGCCCGACTTCATGGCTCCGTCTACAAGACCACGAGACGGCGCAAGAAGTTATCAACGTTGTGAAGCCATGGTCTCACAGCTATATTGCCCGCGTCTACGAGCCGCTTATATTGGTGTTAAGGGGCAGCGACCGCATGCCGTCCGTTACCGAGCGCCCGTTTCTCCCAGCAGTCTATGACTTTGTGCGTCACCAGTCGAAACCATTCATCGTAACTATTCTAGTTCTTACGGCTGCAATGCGCATCTTCGTGAACTACCTCCTGTGGGATGAGATGGGCGAGTCAGACGGTGAAGATGAAACACCGAATGAGCCTCTTCTGTCGGTGAAGACGTTGGATCAAGGCCACGCCCTCGATGTTGCTTTGTTAGCTGCATCTTCGGACGGCTTGGTTGTTTCGGTCGGGCTGGATCGCTGGATCCGCGTTTGGAACGTACCCTTTGGCGGCATGAGCTACCTTTTGACAAAGCACGACGCACCGTCCGATGTGCCCTTCCCGGTACTCGCCCTGGCCATTGACGACGACTCGACATGGTTGGCAATTTTGTCTTCATACAAGGTCATGCTGTGGAATTTGGACTCTAAGCAATGGGGGCCATCCATCGCGGTTGATTTATGTGGGCAAAAGCCAGAAGCCTTTTTCTTCACAACAAACCAAAGGAGCACGCTTCTACATTCACTCGTTGTAGTCCGACGCAACGGCACTTTGGTCGAGCTCTGGGCAGATACGGGCGAGTCGATGGATCACCCGATCTGCAAAAGCCCGCTTCTTTGTGCGATTCCCCTGCAGCACTTGAATGCCGCGACGGCACCATACGGCCGGGCATTGGCTATTATCACAACCTCACGAAATGGCTGTGTCCACCGGGTCATGCCGGTCGGTGACGGGTGGATTTCCGAAGAAATCAACCTACGAGCCAGAAATGAAGAGCACGCCCATTCTTTAGTTGCGCTACCGCTCTTTTCAGCTTACCTTGTCGTTCGATCACGGTCTGTAGACTTGGTAGACCTTACGGCATCCAAGACGATTCACACATTTACGACGACAACTCCAATCAAGGCGCGATCGTTACGGTACCTGTGTTCGGCCCGGAGACAGTCCCAACGGGGATCTCCCGAGCTGGGCTACTTCGGCCTCGTCTATACAAGCGCCGAGACCGGAAATTGCGTGATACAAACCTATCTGCCCAAAGACGACGATGGTTCTATTGTCTTTTACCCCAACGATCAGGCAGCGGGTGCATCTGCTGCCAGCGACGCGAGCTGCACATGGTATGAGGCGCGACAGGTAGTCAAGGAAGTACCGAATCCTGGTGTATGGGAGGCTCTGCCCAATGGGTGTATAATTGGAGTACGACAGACCGTCGTTGTCACCCAGGAGCACGCCAGGGACGGCGCAACGGGTTTTGATGCGTCGATAGGAAAAGGAAACGGCAGTTTCCGGCGCCGCGGCCTGCATGTGCCAGTGGCTACGGAACAATCAGTATCTACGGGAAAAGCTGCCGCCGCGATGAACAATCCATCAGCGAAGATGTCCACCCCACGGAAACCCCTATATTCACACAGCCGGGGCAGCTGGGAGGCGTGGTCGATATGCAGTGTGGTAGGCCACACCGGCAACAGCAGCAGTGCTAGCGGCAGTGGTAACGGCAGCAACACCAGCAATACCAGCAACAGCAAAGACAAGAACTACGTGACGCGACCACTCGGCGTCGACCAGGGCGAGCTTCTTGTGACTGAGCCCGGTCCGATCGCATGTGTTGGGGCTGGCACAGTGGCGCTAGGGCTAGGAGCGGTCGTCAAGATCATCACGATGGGCCAAGAGCGCTTTGGCAGCCCAGCCGAGATGCTTGAGGCAGCTGCTGGACACATGATGGGAGCAACCAACGTCGGAAGCCGGCGGCGCAAAAACCGGTCAGTTCAAAAAGGGCCAGCGATATGACAGCGGTGTTTCAGGGGCATTTTCTTTTATTGTGTGACAAAGCAAGGCAAAAAAACGGTGCAAGAACAAGGAACAGTGGGACCTGGGCGACATGATTTTGTATAATACGATACCACGGCTTTTATGATAAGCATAGCATGATGAAGTTACCGGGCCCCTTTGCTAAGGAATAATTGGCGTTGATGGGCATAAGGGGCGCTCTGTCGGTCTCGCCTTCTGTACAAAATTTAACAGATGCACCCATCTTCACCAGAAACCACCACAGCTGCAGTGTAACAACGGCTTTCGAAACCTGTGTCGCGAAACTGCCTCACTAAACTGCAGCGGGGGGAAAGGTAAAACAGAGGTAAACCAGCCTGGCAAGGCGGCCTTTCTCTCTTCTCTCCTTCGTTTTCCCCTCTCGTCCCACGTATCCCCCATTCCTGCACAAAGATATCGTCCCTCGCGTGCCTCTTGGACCGAGAAGTGCATCGCCGTGCAATAGCCAGTTCTCACCGCTATTTTGGCCTGTCGTGTAATCGAGAGCAAGTGTGACCATCTCTTCCATGCTATCTGTACAAGTATGCCACGTCTAGGAGGAGTTTGAAAATGTCAAGAGGCCGCCTGGGCGGGACCGCTCAGTCGTCGGTTTCGACTGAGAGCAAATCAAGTCGTCTCCAGCGCATCTCACACGGTGAAGAGACGGCCACTGGTATTGACTAGGATGACGGCCGCCGCGCCAGCGGCCAAGGGCGCTCTCTCCTGTTTCTCGCGTTGGCCCTGTCCTATCCGGTAAACGCAGGCCGCGTCGGTGTTTCTTTTATGACAACTTTTTGGTGTCCCATTTTCTTCACTAGTCAAATCACGGGCACGAATAATACTGCGAGTAGACGTTGGCGCAGTGTCCTATTCATGGCACTGGCTGAGCTGGCACCAATGGATTTGCGAGAAAAATGAAGAGGCTGGGGAAAATCGACACGCTGCAGAAAGCTTGGAATGAAGCTGACGACGCCATCCAGCGGCAACGCCGAGTTGAGACGAGCGAGCGATCAGTAAGATAGTCGGAGGCAAATGGACAGAAAAAATCAAGTAAAATAGGATTGAGAAATTGATCTTTCCTGCCAAGGATTAGCACGAAGCAGGGGCGGCAAAACCACAAACAGCCCACAGCCCACAGCCCACAGACCGCAGACTGCAGACTGCAGACTGCAGACTAAGATACAGAAACCCCCTGCGTGTTTCGCGGTTTGCTATGTAATACGGGGCATCATCACACCTGCACGAGAAGCCCGTCCCAGCCCGCAGTCCCCCCCTCCCCAGTCTCAAGAAAAGCCCGGCGCCCGGAACAGGCACCAAATCTGTGGCCAGGGGGGGCGAGAATGGGATCTGGGGCAAGATTACCCAAGATTAAGAGCAAAGGAAGAGATCCTTGGACTACGGCAATCGTGCGTCACCATGAGCGGCAGAGGAACCTGTCGCATGCGTCGCTGTACCTGTACTCGCAGGGTGGTGCAGGCCAGGCGCGTCAGAGACCGACACACGGCGCACGACCACGAACAGAAAGATGCCACACAGCTCGCAAAGCCTCGCACAGCTGCCGGGACTGGCGCTCGCGCCGTTGCGCCCGCTGTCTAAGACACGACGCGGCACGTTAGGGCTGTCTGGCGAGACGTCAGTCCCGCGCATTTGCATTCCAGGAGGTGCAACGGGAGGATATCTCAAGATACGAGGTTCGTTGTGCCTGTTCGCCCAGATGCATCCATGCGCCTTGCTACTATGTAGATTCTGTCTTACCATGTCCGACAGCCGACATGCCTGGATCTCCTTGGTATTGGTATTAGCATTGCCTCGCCCGCGTCGTTTCCAGGCATATTAATCCCTCGTGGCTGCGCGCTGGGTCGACGGGCCCATTTCAGCCTCGTCCAGCCCTCGTGCGCGGGAAGGAGCGCTTTGCGGGCGTTTTTTTCGCCCGTCTGATTTTGGGCGTCCCCTACCCGGAAATGGATGTAAACAAAGGGAGAAAAGAGACGAAAAGGAAAGAGCCGCGTCCTGCCCGCCAGCTCGTGCCCCCTAACTCTAGCGAGTCGTGCCGCGCCTGCCAATTAATAAAAAAGCCACGGAAAGCGCTCTTTCCGAGTGCAAAGGGAAACGAGACGATTTTGTTCGTGTTGTCCCTGCTTTTCTCGCTGCTGTCCCACAAGGACACACGCCGTATTTTGTCACCTCAGAAACAGGATGGCAGGCCACAAGGACGAGGGTACAGAGCCACCCGCGGGAGAGGGCGCGTCCAACTGTTCCAGACGCGCTCTTTCCTGGTCTCTTATCCTGCTGCGCTATATTACTCCGTATGCTGTAATCAGTATTGGATTATATTTACGATGCTTCCTTTTTCGTCTCTTTATTTTTCTTTTCGTTTCGCTTTCGGTCTAGCTGGGCTGGCACCTGCCTTTCCACATAGTATTTAATTCGTACTCGTAGAACCGGTCCCCTGCACTTTCCCGAGCCAGCTAGCTGCTCCGTAATTAGCTCCCAGAGCTCCTTCCCATCTCTCTTTCTCTCTGCTCTCTGGTTCCTTCCTTTCTCCTCTTTTTCCCTCCTTTTCGCGTTTTCTATTTGTTGTTTCTTTTCGTCTTTCCTGCTCTCACGCTCGTGCTTGCTCTCTCTTCTGTCTCAGTCGCTTTCGCTCTCTTTATACTCTTTGCGTCTTAATGCCTTTTCTCCCTCTTCCTCCCACTTTTCTCGCCTGCAGCCAGCAGCTCACTTGCAGCTCCGTCCGTTCCCTCTCGTCTCATTCGGCCGTTCTTCCTGTCTCCTCCAACGCGACGCATTCTTCCTGCTCTCTCCCACCTCCCATTTTCCAATCGGCGCTCTTCCCTTTTCCCCTTCCCCTATTGCCTTGCCTCTGAGAGCTCTCCCCTCCAAAGACGACCCGCATTCTTATCTTGCACCCACCAACCGGTTTGCTGGGATTTTACCTTTGCCTCTGCCATTGCACGGCCACCTGATATTGCTGCTGCAGTGTAGGCGTTGGTCAAGTGACACCAGCAACACGCTGCAGCAATTGCGGTCTTCGGCGATTGGCGCATCTCTGGCTTCTGTTCGCCGTCGTCTCTACGGAGTACGTCACTCTTCTCCGCACCACGCAGCCCGACCGGGTTGACGCGCTCGTGTGCGTGCGAGAGTTGAGAGGGCGCGTACAGACTGGCCATCCCTGCGCCTGCGCGAGACCTGGTCCGAGCCTGCAGCTTCTGCAAAGTCAGTGAGCAGCCGAGGCCCACCGCCCGACGCAGGACGACGCAGCAGACCAGCACTACTGCAAGGTGCATCGGCTGCATCGGTGCTGCGCTGCTACGCCCACCCACAGAAAAAAAAGAAAGAGAACAACGAGAGGTGAGGCCTGCTGCAGGAGAGGGGGCGAAAAGAGGATCGAAAGAAATACAGGCCGCCACCAGGTCGGCCGCGGCCCAGACACGCGCCGCTCACACAAAAACAATTCCTGCCTTTTGTCCAATAATTCGGTCGACCCTCACCGTCGTCACTCTTTTCTGTCAGCTAGCCGGACTAGCCTTTCACCACGGCCGTTTGTTTTCCTTCGGGTTTCTCTCCTCTCTGTCGGTTGGCTTGCCTATCCAGTCCACTCGCCGTTCTGTTGTGCTAGCACACGTGGATGTCTCACCGCCACGAGCACCCCCCCTCTCAACGTCGTGGTCACCCAGCGGCCAGGCCGTCCAGGCCGTCCAGGGCTTGTTTTTGTCGGGCACGGGCTGTACACACGAGAAGAGAAAGAAACTAAGACAGCACGATATTGGGGGAGAAAGCAACAGACACCGGGAAAAGGAATAACCACAGAGCCGCCAACGGCCCAATTCGACCAGCCAGACTATGTCCTTGGAGGCGGCCGGCCATTGCTGTCTATTTTGTGCTGGCGCCTTTTGACCGGCAGTCGATCTCAGAGGACGATTTGGCCAGTCGGGTGTGTGTGTGCAAGTGAGCCGTGACAACGCATCGTGCAGCAGACCAAGGAGGTAGAGGAGGAGACAAGACAGGGGAGACGCTCGTTTTTTTTCGTTTCGCTTGCCCAGCTTCCGTCCGCCACCGGCACTGATACGACGTCCGCACACCTCATTCTCTACTTTTTGGGTTCTTGTTTTCTTTTGTTGCTATATTGTCTGTCTTTCCCGCATCTCGATCCAACGTTTCGCACCCATATCGTCACTCGCTTCGGCTTGTCTATCTTCGGCAGATTTCTCGCCCTTCCAATCTTTTGTTTCCTTTTTCCTCTCGCTGCTTTTCCTGGTCTTTGCAGCCGTTTGTCGGATCCTGCTGCACGTCTCCCACGGCGCTGGCTAAGGTGCTCTAAGGCTCGCTTTTCCTGCAGGATCGTTTTTTCCCACAATCGTCTCCACCGCTACCGCTGCACTGCACTGCACTGCACTGCACTGCACGGAAACCGTGGCTGCATTGCACATCCGCTGGAAACAGGGAAAAAAGTGCAAGCGCCAAAACGAGAGAGAATTACGCAGGAAACCTATAGGGCAAACGCAGGACCGGCGCCTCCATCACACTCGTTCATGCAGCCAAAAGGGACGCCGTTTTAGAAGACGAGACGAAAAAAAAACGAACAGGATATAATCAACACGAGAGGTCTACCGAAAGGTCTACCCGAAGTGCATGCGGCTTGTACCACTCTGGCTTGGTGCTGCACAACCCCCTTTTGCAGTTGCTCCCTTTTTCGCTCCCTCGCCCACTCTATTCTCCTTTACTTCTGTTCCCGCTTCTCTCGCACACGGCCAGACTTTGTTTACTTTGCACAACCATATTTTCGCCGTACGACCCAAAACACCACCCTTTCGCCTTTTACTTCATTTCTTACTAGCTTCCTAGCTTCCAGGATTCTTCCATTCTTCTTTCTGGAAACTAACCTGCCCACTTAAGTTTACCCGCTCGACTGGACTACGACGGGCTGCCTTCTTTCTGTCACAACTCTCAACAGTCCATTGGTTCCCCGTTGGTTGGCTCCACTTCCTGTCCCTTGGGCTATTTGCTGTCCTCTTCGGTTCCCTCTCGATCTGGGGCGAAAGCACCAGGTGCGTCTTGTTCTAGTCCTGTCCTTTTGGGGCGTCTAGCAACACCATTGGCTTCTTTTCCGCCTCTCCAGCCACCTTGCAAACGGCGTAGGCTTACTTGCTTTGCTCCGTCTCTTCTGTACATAGCCCATGGGTAGTTCCTGCAACAAAACGTACACCTGTCGCTATGCTCACGGTCCTTTTCGTTAAGCCAACCCATATACCGACTCTTCAGCTCAACACGCTCGCTTTAACACGGCCATAATCCCGGAACCGCTGTGGTTTATCTCGCCCATCCATCTAGCCACATTGCTGCAGACCTCTTGGTCCATTCGACATTTTCTCAGCCGCCGACGAACTGCGCATTTCTAACAAAGTGAGGCTAAGCTCCTATCAACATAACTTCCATTACCACCTTTCCTCGGACTTTGATGGGTTCCCTCTTTCATTGAATACTTAGCCTTTTCTCATCATACTTTGTATCAGGTAGGTTCCATTTCAATTTCACAAGTTCTCTCCAGTCTCCCTACTTGGAGGTGTCTAATGAAAAGTTTCCGTCTAGTCTCACTATTTTACCCTTCCTCCTTTCATCTCCCTTCATCTCCCTTCATCTGCCTTCATCCACAATACACACACCATGGCTTCCTCGGAAGTTGATCAAAAATTCCTCGGCAAATTAGCCAAAGCCGTTGAAAACGACAACCCATTGCTTGCAACCATGCTGTTCAAAATCTTGGGACTGTCCATCAACCTATCTCAACAGCTTGTTCAAGCTCGAAAACAGCGTCGGCGAGACCCCGCAAGATCACCACAATCTCTTGAGCTCTACTTCCACATAATATGGCTGTCACGTGAGGGTCTTGTTATGCTCGAGCAGTACGTCTTGCCCGTCGTCGGCAAGTATGTCGAGTTAAAAGTCTTGGCCTATAAGCTGCGCGCTTCCTTCTACCACATCTTCGTTCTCTTTTACAACCAACCACCCGTCTCGACCATGGGACTGTCCACTCCAGATGCCCAGGGCTCGTCATCTGCCGAACAGACACCGCCGCGCGCAGACAAGGGCAAAGGCGTTGCCCGTGATGAAGACCTAGAAAGTACTCGGTCTTCCCTGCAGCCAACGCATCCCATGGAAGGCGGGCCCGTCAATCCGCCTCCGGGCTTCGGGCCCGAACCACCAGCCGCCTTTCTACTTCCGACTGCCGACTATCTACCCCTTGCCAACCGCTACTTTAAGGACGCCATTGCCCTAGCCGAAGGTTTACTATGGGGCTCCCACTCGTTGCGTCTCTCCGTCAAGACCGAATATGCCGCATTTCTCTACGAATGCGTGCATGATACCGACGGCAGCCGCAAACTGGCCAAGGATACAATTGCTGAAGTGTACGAGGCCACCGAAGGTATCGACAACGACATGTTCAGTGACGCCTGTGAGCTGGTGACAGTTCTCGGCAAGATGATGAAGCGCGGTCTTAACTCCAGCGCCTCATCACGGGCCAAGGGCAGTAACCGGCAGGCGCAGTCTTCGAGCACCGCATCACAGCAGCAGCAGCAGCAAAGCAGGCAACAAACATCGGCATCAAGAGCAAGCGTACCACCGCCAATACCGCCGACTACAAGCGCTCCACTACAACCAATACATCCAGACGATATGGTTGAGTTTATTTAGGCTGCCACCGCTCTTGTTATTTTCTCCTATTGTTATTTTTTTTGCCAAATAATTACCCTTGTTTTACCAGCTATAACTATATTGGCCTAGAAAGTCTTTGGCTGGTCTGAGAGTTAGACTGCATTATCAGGGAGTTTCTTCGGGTCGGGGAATCTATATCAGTATCTATTTTTGGTCTTCTCGTCTGCTTTTCGTCTCTGTACTTTTACATTAAGGGGGGATACAAAAGGGCCTTACTATTATTTAGGATTTGCATTATTCTTTGGTCCTTCCTCTGATTTTCTTCTTCTGGGTCTCTTCTACTCGTCAAAGGCGATATACTACTCTTGGATCGATACCCAAGCAAATTATTATAATTTATTCGCTACTTTGACAAAAAAAGTGTCTATGAAGCTATTGCTCCAGGTCTTGCTGTGGAGATTTGAACATCTATAATTCAATTGTCACGTGAAAAGGTCTCAGACAATGAGTGTTGGTAACTCTCCTCGGGGTTTCTAATTGTATATTATAGCCTTTTTTCTACATGCTCAGAAGACAAATAAGGTATTTGTCATGCCACCAAACAGACCAAAAACACATTTTCAAATCAAGAAGGGAAACCGGGAGGGGGGTTTTAGTTTACCGAATCCTCCTTGCGGCTAGCCCTATGCCATCCTGCTTCTTTTCTTTATCTCCTCCAAGCTCAATTGCGCCGTTTGCCAGAGCGTTTGCCCGTGGCCCGGTACGCGAGCTCCTCCAGGCTCACAATACGGCCGGTCTCATCGAAAAAGGCCGTCTGCAATGCGCTCCATCGGTCTGTCGAGGGGTCGGCCGCGAGCCGCGAAGAAAGTCGGCGTAGAAGGGCCTGGTCCGCGGCGGTCCAGGTGCAGGAAGAGCTACTGCCTCTAGTATTGCCGCCAGTTCCGTGACCGTCATAGCCGCCGTGGCCTCCGTGATTTTTGGAGCCGCCACGCTTGGCGGTCGAGTTGTTCTTATGGCTGCTTTTGTTATTATTGTCTTTCCCGTTGGCATTGTCGCCACTCCATGCACCCCACCCGCCATCTTCGTCGTTCTTGTTGTCCTTGTTGGCATCGTCGGCGTCCGCATTTTCCCAGCTCGCCCAGATGTCTTTGTAACCGGTGTCGCTGCCGGCGGTGTCTCCGCCATTGCCCCAAGCTGCCCAGCTGTCATTGTTGCCGTTGTTGTTGCCGTTGCTGTTATTGCTACCGCCGCCATCGCCCCAGCCACTCCAGTCGTTGTTGGCATGTCCACCACTCTCAGCATTGCCGACATTGTTGTCGGTTTTGTCATCCCAGGAACCCCAGGCATCACCTTTTTCATTGTCACCGTCGTTGCCGTTGTTGTTCCCGGAGCTCCATGCGTCACCCTTTCCGTTGCCGTTGTCGGTATTCTGAGCACCCCAACTGTCGCCATTGTTGTTATTGTTACTGTTGTCATTGCCGGCGTCCCAGTTGCCCCAGTTGCCCCAGCTGTCATTGTTGTTGTTAGTGTCCTGGTTGCTGCCCTTATTGCTGCCGTCGGCATTGTCGTTCCAGACGTCTGGTTTGTCGACGTTCCCGTCGCCAGAAGTGTTGCCGTTGTTGTTGCTGTTCTTGTCAGCATCCCAGCCCCAGTTGTCGTTTCCGGCATCATTTCCTGCGTTGCCTCCCCAGTTGTCATTGTCATTGTTGTTCTCATTGCCACCCCAATTGCTGCTGTTGTTATCGCCGGCGTTGTCGGCCGGATTGTCACCCCAATTGTCATTCTGGCTGCCGCTGGCATCTCCTAGACCAGAACCCCAGTTGTCATTGTTGGCAGAGTTACCAGCATTATTATTTTCGCCGCCATCTCCCCAGCCATCATTACCGGTGGCATTGTTATTGTCGTCGTTGCCACTTTTGCCGTCACCCCAGTTGGCACCGCCATTGTTCTCCCTCGCACCCCAGCTGTCATTGTTATTGTATCCACGGCCTGCCCAGGTATTGTCCGCGTTCATGTCTTGATTCGAAATCCTATTATCCCAGTCTCTCGGTGGGTCCCCATACGCATCACAATGTTGCCGGCTCGGGTCCCTTCCGTGTCCATATCTTGCCTTTGGGCTCGAGTCCGAATATGCCCGATCGATGGGCCAGGGCGACGACGAATGGACAACCGGGGGCGGTGGCACAAAATGTGGATGATGCGAAAGATGATGTGCTGGTGGGTATGCGAAGTCCCCTTGCGGGAGCGACAGTGTAGGCCACTGTGGGTGCGGCGTAGGATAGGGGTACGTGAAAGAGAGGAAACCGTAGGGAGGGTATCCTTCGTAAGGGTGCTGCGAGCCGTACGGCGTCGGATATGGCAGATGGGGTGCCTGCTGCCGGTGATTGGGATAGGAAGGGGCAGTAGACGACGTGTCTGCGTTGTAATGCTCGATTGGCGGACTGGCAAAGCGAACCTGTCGTCTGTCTCGGTTCGGCACAGGACCGAAGAGGGCAGTGACATTTGAACGGCTGTGCTGACCGCTAGGAGAGGTAGTCTTGCCCAGCGCGGGATCACCATCGTTGCCTTTGCTCTCTCCGTTTGACTGTTTCGTTTGAGTCCCTCTGCTGTCTTCTTCCTCGCTGCTACTCTCTCCCCAGTTGTCTTCCTTGTCCTTATGCTTCTGGTGTTTTCTCCTCTTGTGAGTGGACCGCACCTGGGCTTCTCGGTTGCCTTTGCCATCGTCGGTCACGTCAGAGTAGACATGCGATCGGCGTCCGCACGAAGGGCAGCGCACGGAAGCATGGTGCCTCTCCCGCCTCGTAACCCTGCCTCGTCTGGTCCGAGATGTGTGGGCTTTATCCCCATCGCTGCTGTAGTTGCTGCTGCCGGTATCGCCATCGACGTCAGCGTGTGAGCCGGCGCGGCAGCAAACTTTGCTTTTGTATAGCTTGCGAGCAAGGCGGCTGACTTCGCTCTCCATGCCGCTGTTATCGCTGTCGTAATCTCCCGACACCTTCACGCTCATCTCTTTCTTGGACTTCGCCTTCTTTTTTTCTTTGGGTTTTTGGGTGTTGCTTTCTTCCATTTCTCCTTCTTCTCCCTTTCCCGCCTCTTTCACGTCAGCTGTAGCAACTGCTAATTGCTCCGTCGAGTCTTTGAATTTCAGCTTGATGCTTGCAGATTCAAGTGCATCCGACGACTTTTCAAGCGTAAGAACGGCGTACGGCTTCGGGCTAGCATTGATCTCGCCCTCACCTTGCTCCTGGTGCTGCTGCTGCTGCTGTTGCTGCTGCTGCTGAAGCTGTAGCTGCTTGAGCAATCTCCCCTCAACCTTCCGCCGCTTTTTCTTCTTGTCCACGATCAACGGGCCACCCCAGAGAATGTTCAACGGCTCGAAGCGAAGGTCGCGGGGATCGCTCTGGCTGAGGTCAATCACGCTCCGAGGCATGGCTCTGAAAGGCAGAGGGCCGCAACCCGGAAACTGGGCAAAAAAAATGTGTCAACAGGTTGATTTGGAATCTCAAATGATAGTGGCTCTTGTTTCTGAAAGAGAGGGGGGTCCCCGGAAGATGCTATGTATTGGAAAATAATACTGAAAAGAAACAAAGGAGAGGAAAGAGGAAGACAGCACGGCTGATATCAAAGTAGCCGCCGATCTGAGTTGGAGTTTTCTGAAGACCAAGGTCCACAATAACAAACAAACACGTTGAATGGGGGGGGTATCGGAGGGCCTTACTCTTTCTTCGCACAGAAGGAACTCCCGTGAACACGGACCAGAGCAAATATTTCAGTTTCAATGCCTCGATAATCCTGGCTTTAATTTATGAATCTATTAACGCGACTCTCCACTATTGCTCATATATGGCAAAGCGAGGCCTGGAGGACGATGCGTAGAAGCTGAAAACAAATGGAAGGAAAGAAAAAAAAGAATGAGAGAAGTAGAAGCTGCCTCGAAAAGCCCAAAAAAAACATCACCGGTACTGGGAATCGAACCCAGAGCCCGAGAACGAGAGTCTCGAATGTTAACCGTTACACCATACCGGTCTACAGAGAAGGCGCGTTCTCGGTCCTGTGGCAAGGCTTGCTCGCTGATTGCTTTAAAAAGGGCTGCTCTTTCACTTGGAAAATAATCCAAACGAGGAAGGAAGAAACCGGAGAGAATGCAGGGTGCGGTCCAAAAGTGGCAGTTGCAGGAGGCAGCAAAGGGAAGGCCTGATTGTGGCTCGTGATATTCGCTGTGTCGGGGAAGGAGAGAAAATCCGCACCAGGAAGGAACGACGGACATTGTTTCTGTGTCAACGGCCCATGGCAAGGAAAAGGCTTGCTATCTTACAATCTGGTAAATCCCCCCACAGGCAGTATTAGGAAGGGCTCACTAGTATTGCATTCTGGCTTCATCTCAGCGGTGCTCGGTTCTGCTTTATGCTTCTACCGGTCTACAATCTGCCCATGCCGTTTTCATTATTGAGACGGCCATTTTGCGAGTGGACAGTCGCTTCTTGTATTGGCCACACATTTGCTCTACCCCCCCCCCCGCTGTTGATTTGGTATCAGCTCGACGGAAAGGCAACGTCCGAGCCGCGAGGCGAGATGGCGCGAGGGAATCTGTGATCCTTGCTGATTTATCTACAGAGTAGCATCGCTTCTACTCTTCGCAATGGTTGTTTGCTGTTGCTTTTCCTCAGTTCCTGCAGGCCTGGCCGTTGGAGCGGACAACGGCTCTACTAGCGGAAGGGCCGGACCCGACAATCCAATTTAATGGACAGGAACGCCACACAACCTTACTCGCACGCGGACCGATGAGTTGCCTGGGCTGTGATAAAAGAACATTCGCAATTTGAGAGTGGCTTTCCGTCCGGTCCGCGGCTGTTCCCTATCGCCACGGGTTGTCAAGAGCACGTCAAGTTGAAGACCAACAGGGGAACGGGGGCCAACAAGGGGAACAGGGGCGGCGGGATCGAGACAGGGACTCTGATCTGTTGCATCGTGCGTATGCACAGTAGATCCAACATGAGTCGTGAACGTCCATGGAAGCTCTTTTTTCATGTCTGGAATGTTCGCCTGTCCGTTTGGAGGCTGTTTGGCGAGACTGTTTCGCAGCGCCGTACAAGGTAGTCGGTCCCTTGCTGTCCACACACCATGAGGTCATATTCTCCCCCCATCGATAGAAACGACCTGCGGAGAGTTCTCTCCTTGCTTCGCACATGACGCACGATACTTGTCGTCCATCTGCTTACGACATCGGCAACAAAGCTCATGTGGCTTTGCTCCAAGAGATTACGCCCAGAAACATTGACGTGGAACTACCCAAGAAGGAAAATGACGTCGTAGCTTTGCTGTGGTCGCGACAGGCAGTTATTGGGCTCGAGGCCCGCGTCTACGAGTACGAGTACGGGCGTGTGCTGCACGCCCATTAAGCTAACAAGCTAAATGATGTCGATCGTATTCTCTGCCCTTACTCAGGTCTGGAAGTCGTTGTCGTCATGATTGGCTTGGGTATGGAGCACTCTAGTTGGCTTTCCGGCCAATCAAAAGCCGGCCTGCCCCCGCCTCCACAGCTCTCCACAGCTTTCCAACGCACAAGCACAGAGCATAGCTCATCAGCAAACAACGACGTCAGGGACTTTCTAGCTTAGCCACCGAAGCCAAGAGGCCACCGCCGTTGGTTCTCGAACTCCGTGCATGTGGCGCCCGCTGTACTGTACATTGTCCTCTATGCTGCACCGAGAGCGCAATGTACCCTACCCGTGTTTCTGCGGCTGCTGTACGAGCACGTTGCGTGCGCCGCTGGAAGGCCTCATGAACGCTTCCTGCGTCATGCCTGGCGCGCTCTTTGCCCCCCGGTGCAAGGTAGTCGTGCGAGTACTTGTACAAGTACGTTAGACCCTTCCACCTACTCGTACGGCTTCTCTGCCTAGCCCACTCTGATGTTGTGAACCCGGAGCTTCAGCTCTCCGTCTCCATGACGTATTGAACAGCTCTGCTCGTGCACATGACAAGGCACCGCGGCCTGCCTCGCGAGGTGTATATAAGAGCCTGTTTCTCCTTCTCTTCCTCTGGTCGTCTCTCTCTTTTTCTTCCAACAACAACAATCTTCAAACTTCAAACACTTCAAACCTAACCATTCCAAGTCTTTCTTTGCTTCACGCAACCAACCACCACAAACCAAAATGGATTCTCTCAAGCAGGCCGGCGAGTTTGTCACGGACAAGGTCAACTCCGCCACCTCCGGTGCCTCCAAGGAGGCCAACAAGCAGACTGCCAAGGACAGCAACCAGTCCATCGGCGACCGGTATGTGCAGACATCTGCCTCTTCCCCATCTCCTGATCTCTCATAACACAGACTTCCATGCTAACAACCCATGCAGTATCAAGGGCGCCGGCAACGCTGCGAAGGATAAGGTCGACGAGTCGTCTTACGATGCCTCTGCTGAGGCCAACAAGCAGGCCGCTACGCACTAAGTGCGCTCTGCCGCCCGCAGACGACGCGGACAGCATGTTCTAATGAGCAAAGCTGCGTGCAGGGTCGGGGAAATGGTTTTTTCGGCGTACGGGTTTCATTAACGTCGATGTCGGCAGTTGTCGGCAGTCGTCGTCAGTCCGGGCCGGAAGGGTTTTCATTCTTGCGATCAAAACTTCAATACCCCCCAACGTGAACCGTTGGGAAATCAGCTTTCTTTTGTTCGACTCTTTCAGATAGGGAATAAAACACATAACCAAACCAAAACTGTGCCATTGTGGCATGTGTGACCTACGAAGCAGCCAGATCAGCTCGTAATTCTCAACTCATCGCTTGCTTAATACGAAATAGATTCCAAATGAGATGTTAACCTAAAAAATACTCCGCAGCTGCAGAGTCGACAAGTGCGGAGAACTAAACCAAGCTGGTTGCATCGGCCAGCGCACCGGCAACGGGAGACCCATAATTAATTCGAGAATACGGCGACCCCTCGAAATTAAAAGGGGGCGAGACGCGGCCACCACACTTCTTTTCCGGAAGTAACAGGGCATCCAGCCATCGCGACACCGATACATCGACACCTCGACATCGACACCTCGCTGTACATACGGTCGACTTATCTGCCTTACACATTCTCCACCACAAGACATACGTCCACTCACCCCCATCTCACAGACGCAATGGCTTCCGCCTCCGCCGCGGCCGCGGCCTCGACGCTGCCGCCAGACCTGTTCGACCAGACGACGCTGATCTCCCTTGCGTCCACCCTCGCCATCCTGGCCACGGCCTACGGCGCATCGCGCCTAGCCCTGCCGGCCGCCACGACCAAGACGAGCACGCGCGTGCTGTTCATCTGGCACGCGTTTGACGCCCTCATCCACTTCGTCCTCGAGGGCAGCTTCCTCTACCACTGTTTCTTCAGCTGGATCCCCTTCTCCCACCTGACCGTGGGCGACCTCACCAGCAACCGCTACTACCTGACCCAGCCCCATGCCTTCCTAGGCCACAAGGACCGCGTCTACGGTCCGCAGGCCGGCGGCGCCCATCCGCTCGCCCAGCTGTGGATGGTCTACGCGCGCGCCGACCGCCGCTGGGCGGGCGCCGACCTCGGCGTCATCAGCCTGGAGCTGCTGACCGTGTTCGTGGTGGGGCCGCTGGCCTGCTGGGTCTGCTACGACCTGGCACGGGGCCGCGCGCGCGCCAACGTGCTGATGGTCATCATCGCGACGGCCGAGTTGTACGGCGGCTTCATGACGTTCTGCCCGGAGTGGCTGACGCAGAACGCGAACCTGGACACCAGCAACTTCATGTACCTGTGGGTGTACCTGGTCTTCTTCAACATGCTGTGGGTGTTCATCCCGGCCTACGCGCTATGGGTGGCAGCTGCGGACATCTCGGACGCGTTTGCCGTGCGCGACGCCAAGGCCAAGACCAAGAAGTCGAAATAAGAAAGAAAGAGAGGGAGGTAGTGCGGTGCGGACATCTGCGGTGCGGATGCGGGGGAGGCTGAGGGAAGCAAGGGAAGCGAGGAAAGCGAGGAAAGCGAGTACGCCGACGAGGAAACGGGGTAGACTCCGACGAGCTGCACATGGCGGCGTATCATATGGGTAGCGGACGGCTGTTTTGCCGCTGCTGCTGCATCTGTTGTTTATACCCAAAAGTTGACTTTTATTGTTCTGTTTTGATCTTGGATTTTGCTATTCTTGTTCTCCGCCTTTTGCCCGTTGCGGTGCGCACAGTCGGGAGGGAAATGAAAGTAGACTACGTCTGTCATCCCCGTGACCAACCGACTTGTCTTGTCCAAAGAATATGCATGTGAACCTGATCATCGCTTAGCGAAATCGTCTGAGCTGATATCTCGCTTCGCATTCTTTTAATTCTGCGCTCTGCCCTCTCTGAGCCTGGTTTGATCTTGTCCCCTATTAAAGGGGTAATAGACCAGAAATCAAAACGAGAAAGCGAAATGAGACGCTCATGTCCTTTCATCTAATCGACTAGGCTTTTTGTGTCCGACCGGGGAATGTGATGTCCCTACTGGGTATTCCGGGTTCTGCAACTTCCGTACGCAACAACTATATGGGGAGCGGAGTAGTGGTTTTGCTTTTCCTGCGTTAGCTATGCTTCTCACATGACAGGAAGGACGAATGTCAGCTCGTGGGGGTCAGCGACACTTTATGGTGCCATACGGGCGGCTGCATTGAGCAAACCCGTTCCGAACACCAGTACGACGTAGAGGAAGCTCTATCCGAAGGCATCAACGGGATAAGATAGAAAACGTGAGACTGGCAATCACCGGCCAAACTCGTCTCTCTTCTCCACTGTTTTTACTCGTACAACATACTCATACTCCGCACAAGTACGACGTACAACTAGTTCAGACATCTGCGCTGTTGTTCGATGTGCCTTGGCATGTTCACTCCCCCTCTCTTTTCTCGACCTTTCCCCACTAGCAAGGGTCGACGATCCTCGCCTCATACACTTGCGAAAGTGGGTGCAAAAGGACTCCCACACTTTTTGCTGGTGACAGGGGAAGCGTCGTTAAAAGGAGAAGAATGCCTTTGGCTCCCCTCTCCCCTCCCCTCCCTTTTGCCCTCCTGCTATCTCGACAAGGGCTCCCAGCAGGAGGGGTAGCAAGACTAGGATGGCCCATACACCGGCTCCCGGGTCGAGACCAGCATCTGGTTCGTTTTTACAAATAAGCCTTCGTTCGCTTTCGCTTCCTAAAGGCCCACCCTATTCCGTAGTGCAATGCTACCTTGTCAATCTCTCGGAAGCGCACTCTCCCAGACTTAGTGTGACGTGTTGCGCGCAAGCTAGCAGCGTCATTGAGGACATGGAGTTTCTATGCAAGCCGCGTTTTAGTGTAAAATACTACTGCGTCCATTCCTTCCCGGATCTCGACCCGTTTCTTGAACTGCTCCGAAGCCACTCCGACATTGTAAGGAAATTAAGGTTTGGTTTCGCTGTCTGCACGCTAGCGGTCCATTCTCCTACACTGAAATTCCTTGCTTGCTGCTGCCTTGCAGCGAATCCTGGGATGCGGCCCTTTATAACTTTAACGAGCGTTTTACATGTTGAACGTGTTATGATAGCTATTCGTATAGGACGCTGTAGGCCGGCCATTTCTCGGGTTTCTCTCCTACCCGGAATACTTCGCTGCCGAAAAATGGAGGCCCTCATTTCAGAAGATCAATCATATTTTGTGATCAGGACAGTTCGGAACCAGACCAAGCAGCATCTTCTCCATCCAAAAGGTAGACAAGAAGAACTGGGCACAGGGGATTACGGATTCACGGCAAATACTCCGGCATAACGGGGTCTTTGGGACGGAAACTTGATTTGTGTGTTTCTTCTTTTTGGTTTTTTTTTAGAAGGCGCCAAATCTTAAACTTGAAAAAAAAATAGAATAAGAAAAAAATACATCAAGCAACTGCTGTCTTGGCTCTTAATTTAGATGGCCCATAGCCGTAGAATAAAAATTCTGGTTTTCTCTGCTTGGTAAAGAACCAGAGACTTGGGGTACTCAAAAATTGGTATGGCTAAAGAGAGCAAAATATGCACAAAATGTTATAGATAAAGACGATGAAAGATCCGCCTCAACATGTTCAGGTAGAGTGTCGATGATACACAGGCTGCCCCAGGAGAGCCGACCACCAGGAACTACTCTCATAAAAAAGCGGGATGCGCGAATCCCCCAGTTTTTTATCGCATGCCATTTGGGAGGGAAACTCGAGCCTGAGTAGGTATTACGGAAGTATTTGATGTTCTTAATGGCGGCAATATTAGACACGTTTTGATGGCGCGTGGCTTCCCCTTCACTTCTCTCGTATTAATCTATTTGGCAATGTCGTGAGCCCGCGTCTGGATTTTTTTGACTGCTTCGATCATAGGTTTCTTAAACCTCTCAAACACAGCGGCTCCTCGTTACTATTTTCCCACTGTTTCGACAAAGAGCCTGAAAACAGAAAGACTGCAGAGAGGCGGTGTTGACCTGTAAATGAAAAAACGGCCACAAGAAACAGAAGTGTATGCAGGACTCGTCAACATTGCCACTCTAGAGCTAAAAAGAAAGCTCGTATATATCCCGTCTCGTCATCCCATCCGCAATGGTGCCCACAGTGGAAATGCCTCCTGTTTGTTCGTCTTGATCCTCTTCCTCCACGTTCCACAATACTGGGATCGGCCGCGTTGGACCACTCTACACGCTGAAATGGGACCAGTTTGTGCTGCGAAGCAAGGACGCGGGCCAGGATGCGACAGAGAGGGAGACGGAGGGAGACAAGACGAGAGATATGTAATGTGTATGCTGTACGAAGTACTCCGCATCGGATATCGAATTGCAGATTTTGTGTTTCTTGAAGTGTGCTTCACGAAGAGCGAGAAATGTGGCTTGACAACCGTGGCTTGCGTCCATTTGTTAGGGCCCTGACGGAGCAGAGTGTGGTTGTTGTACTTCGTACCTGGCCCCGTTTGATCGACGCAGGGGAAAGCTTCAACGCCAGTGTTCACTAGGACTAGCGTACATAGCTTGTTCGTGCCTTCCCTTGCAGCTGGACCCCGCCGACCAAATGGCAGTCTCCAAGTGCGCCTTCCCCCGCGCAGGGGCACCGGTTGCGAAACTCGCAGACGTTACAAATTTGCTTCATCTCCCCCGTAGCCTCAATGCTTCAAACTTTGCCTTGCCCTGATCTTCTGACCGGATGAATGCGTTCCATGCCCACTCTTGCTCATCCACAGCACCACCATGACCACCATTTGCCATCACCAACAGCAGCCACCATGCTTCACGACAGCACTAGCGTGTCTGCACTGCTGCTACGCCCCCCCTCGCCTGGAAAGCTGGGACCGAGCCCGGGTCGCTCTGGAGCTTGCCGGTAGCAGTCCGGGATGGCCGGTCTTCTGTGCTCGCGGGGGGGTGTTCCTCTGACAGGAATGCAGACTGGCCTCGCCATGTGTTCACGGCCAAAGCGCCTGGTCTCATGTCTGTGGGAGCAGCCTGGTGCTCCGTGACGGTAGGGGAGATGCTGGTCTCTTCGGCCCATCCCAGCGAGCATCTCGTCTTATTTTCGAATCTAGGATGGACATTTCCTAGCTGGGCACATCTCATCAAAGATGTCTTTTCTTGCTAGCAGCCTGCAGGCGGCTTGCTTGCCGTCAACACCAAGACGCAATTGCCAAGAGGCCAAGAGAGCGGGAGCTGGACAGAAGGGCGGCCGAGGGAGCTATCTTACAAGATCAGGAGCCTCGCTGTGAAAACCGCCCTTTCGTTTTGCAATATTTTTCAGTCTGTCCACCAACATACTGCATCACGAATATGGGCTTCTCTGCCTCTACCTGCCGTGTCGATGCCAGCTCAACCAGGATCGCGCAGGTCGGGTCGGCGCTGGCTTTATGCAACTATCTGTGGGCCTCCGATCACACCTCTTCTGGAAGGCATTTGAGCCGTGTCTCTCGAGATCTTTTCCCCACATCGGCCTCTCTGCCTGGCTGTGCTAGACGGCTGGCTCTTCTTCGCAAGAGTGCTGGCGCCCTCGCCCCGACGATAGCCCGTCTTCCCTCTCCTGCTGTGTGGTTGCACTTAGTCTCCTCTTGGCATTGGTCCGACGCTGTTTCGTCTTTTCCGTGGTTGCGTGCCCCGGGAGGTGTAATGCTGCTGAGAAGGGGAAATGGGAGAAGAAGGCACATCCGCGTATGATTGAGAAGGGGTCCCAGCGTGGAGGTGGGCAGGAGGGCTTGTCAGGGAGGATGCAGCAGGCCGCCGTGTAAGTGTCTGCGTCTCTACCTACCTCTGCCATCGTGGCCCTGCCTCGCCATCCTCGCCCTCGCGAGTCCGCCCGTCACTTTCTTCCCATCCTCTCCCTCGCTCTCTCTCTCCTTCTCATTGCTTTCGACGTCTACAAACCCTTGCCCCTGTTGGTACCCTCGCCAGTCACCCGGCTCTCCCGCACGACAGCGTGAAGTGTGCCCGTTGCCACTCTGCTCTGCTCCCGGCTTCCTCCTCTTCTTCCCTTCCGCTCTCTGTTTCTCCACACACACACACACACACACACACACTCTCTCTCTCTCTCTCTCTCTCCCCCTCTCCCTCTCTCTGCCCCCAAGTCCGTCCTTCAATATCCTCGACAAGCAATTACACACCAGCTCTTCACTTTTTTCCTTTCTCTTTCTCTCCCCACTGTACTCACTTCCTACCTTTCTCTTCCTCTTCTCCCCACCTATCCGTTCTATTTTCTCCTCCTACCTTTTCCCCTTTCTTTCTTTCTCCCTCTTTTCCCCCCTCTTCATCCTCTATTGCTCGACGACATTGCGATATCGACGACGAACGCGGATTAGATGACTTGACCGACGACACAGGGAGAGAGAAGGCTAGCTCGCCATCGACTCTTTGCCTACTGCTTGGCTCTCCCTCCTCGAAGTTCGACGCTCGGCGTCAGCCCGAGTCGTCATTCTCTCTCGCTTCCACACGATCTCGTTCGCGCTTGCTCTCCTACCTCCTCCACAACACGTTGCCGTCACTACACACGCACATAAGATGAACAGTTTACGAATAGGCTCGCCGGGGGCATGGCTGGCCGCGCGGGCGACATCCCACGCACTTTCAAACGACTCGACAAGAATTTTCCAGGCTGCATCCAACACAACTGCGCAGATGATGTTCATCAACGAGCTTCGGTTTGCGGCCGCCAAGTCCATTCGGACATCCACAATAATATTAGCTGCCTTCAATGCGGTGGCAGCGTTTGCCACGGCTTGCGGCATCTTGTATGACGCATACTCAACAAGGAAAAGGAACAACAGGCGCTATAGGTCGAGGTACGAGGCCACAACTTACAATGATATGCCAGAAGGCAGGAGGCCAGGGACAAGTATGCTGAGACCAAACAGTGCCGGACCACGAACCTCATTGATTCAATCCGCCGAGCTCTACCCGCTTGTTATATCGTGCGGCATAGCCATTCAGGGAATTGTCTTCTCTGTCGCCCAGGCCCAGGGTCTCGACAGCTTGTTGACCATAGGCTGCACTCTTGTTTCGCAGTTCATGCTGCCAGGTAAGTCTGGCTTTGGAAGATGAATGGCGCCTCAAAATGACCAGACTATCTAACTTGTTCACCTTTCAGCTGTCTTCATTGTTCCATACATACAACTCGTGTTTGGCATCGAGTTCGCCATCCGGGGCTTACGCAAGAAGCCCTTTCCTGAACGTGCAAGATACACTACGACAATATGCCTTGTCATCTTGGGCATGCTACTACTCACGAATTTTCTTGTAGCCGACTTCGTGCGGTCGCCTGACTTCTGCTTCGCCTCCCTATTTTGGTTTGTGGCAACCTACTCACGCGGTAGCTTTGCTGTTTTACTTGCCATCGACATTATCCTAGTGCTATGCACCGCCATTATCTTCATGCGCCTCACACGCAGCACCAAAATCGAGACCTCCGAGCGAGTGTCTGCCTCGCGAATGGTCTACTATCTAGCCCTGGCCATCGTCTCCAATGTGAGCATTCCTGAACTTACCAGCTTCTCTTCGTTTTCATGTCCGTGATGTCCTAACTTATCCCCTTTTAGACCCTTATCATACCGTTCTTTTTCTCGCTTGGCTTCCAAAATATGCAAGACGATGGGGGTCAGGCGATTACTCTTTCAATGGTTGCCTCTGTGGTCGCTAATGTCTCCGGTCTGATGACGGGTGGCCTGCACCTATTTTTGCGTTCCAACACAATTTCGACGATTGGGCCCCGTGACAAGGCCGGAGAGTATGAGCGTCGGCGAATAAAGAAAAGCATTCGCCGATATGGTGGAAGCGACCCGGATTTTGCTGGCCATATGATGGGTCCCGTCGGCAGCGGAACCGACTTGCGCCGCATGCTGAGCGATGCTAGCCTGATTAGTGGCGTCGCCCACGAGAGCAAAGAGGATGAAGCGGGTGTGTTGGTGAATCGTGGTGCGTCGCCGTCTTACGATACCTCATCTCGCAGGCCCAACCCCCTGCGGTCCAATGCCTTTTACTCCGGCGCCCTGAACATGCCGCCATCGGCCTCGGCGGCTGCAACTTCGATCCGGGCCCCGGAACCTGCACAAATGTCGGCGGCCACAGCAGTGTCATCATCAGCGCTTTCAATAGCTTCGACCCGGATAGTGCCGTTTTCACCGGAGACAACGAAGTCTCTCATACTCCTACCAGCAACAACCTACACGCCTGGGTCTGTGAAGTTGATTGCGGCAGGAAGCAACGGCCGTTTTGACATGAGCTCTCTAAAGCCACCTCCGTCGATGAACAACCTGACTTCTGGGCATCACCGGCGCGATTCATCCATGGCATCATCTGCGACTGTACAGATTGGTCTGCGACTCTCAAACGTTGAAGATTTTGCACCAATCAACACCCAGATGTTGGACAAGAAAGTCTACACCCTTGACCTGGCCGGAAACGATGATGCGACAGCAACGGCGACGGCATCGAAAGAGGCGGAACAGCAACGGTTGGCCGCAGCTTCCCTAGCCCAGCAACCCCTGCAAACTCCACCACAACCATCACCGATTCATCGGCCAAGCCCACTATCAAATGTTGACAGGGTGCCAACGGGAGATGATGAGCTGTCTGTGACTCTGGATGCCTCCCCGCGTCGGGATCCAATCAAGGATGCACGGATGAAGACCCTGCCCCCTGTTCCTCGACCTCAAGATAAGAACGCGGGGGATGACGATATCATCCAAAAGGGGAGCAAAGAGGGATACAAGTCGGACGACGACATTTTCGCTGACGGGCCGGCATTGAGCCCGTCTGTGTATAGCCCGCAACAGAGCCCAACAACGGCCATGATGACAACAAAGCTGCCAAGCCCGCGCGGGGTTGGTTTTGCGACGGTGTCTCGGAGCCATAGCTCGGCAGTGCGGTCTGTGACAACAACAGCAAACCTTCGTCGGGAAGCGTCATCGGCCAGCCACACGGGAGCGTCGTCCAGCAAGACCGCGAGCGATTGGATCTGATCGCCCGCACTTCCTCTTCTACACAGCTGCGGATGTCTTTTAGAACGTCGGCTTCCTTGGATACGCCCATAATGAATGATTCTGTTTTCTTTAACGAAGCGAGATATTTGCCTTTTATTTTTCCACTGGGTTTTACGGTGTTGTCGGGAACGACTTGAGCGACTTAGGCGATTTTGCGGGCGCAGGTAAACGGGGAGCCAACCTAAGCATCGGAAGCAAATGACGGGCGGCATTTTAGAGCAACAAAGACTTCAACATGGCCACAGCTTGATTTTTCCTTTCGGTTTTCTTCACTTCTTTACTTTTCTCCATCTTTTTTTCTGCCCTTTGGTCAATTCTCCCCCTCTACATCATTTCTTTATACTCGTCCATTTTCTCTTTTTCTTTCTTCTTTATCTTGTTTCTACAAACCCCAAGGAAGGGCCTGTATTTTCCGCATAGGTGAGGCGTCAAAATATATACAACGAGCCTGGTTTTTCTTTTGTCTTTCTCTTCTTTTTCCGTTTCTATTTTCTATACTTCATATCGGCGCACACTTGTTTTGCTACATCAAGCCAACACTTCTGAAAAGTAGCCAGCTACGAATACGTATATGCCAATACTTCGTGTTATTTCTATACTATGTGATACCTGATTCTGCCTCCACTTCTCTCACCATTTAACAAATCTCTAAAAAATAAATATGTACCGAATGTTCTCCCAAAAGCACTTGCTCTTGAAATGGTATTTGGGCTTTATGACCTAGCCATAGCACACAGACTATGCCGCTTACGGGCCAGCTCAACCGCCCGAAACTTGCCTTATGTCTAGGCTGTAATATAGTCATGATGATAGTAAGGGCACGCTTAAAGGGTAGAATCAAAATTGTTGATGTTCTTGCAAGACCTTCACTCTCCTCGCTTGCTTCTTTGACTTTGGTCCACATATCTCGTATGCTTCAAATGTTCGAATTTCCTCTTCTGAATGTGTTCCGCTGATTCTCCCTCTCATGCTTTCCGAGCCTCTGTTAGAAAGCATACAAAGGCAAGAAAAAAGGCAATAGTGCACTGCACAGGACCTCATAAAACTCCAAAAAATGCGCTGGTGATGGCAATGCCCCCCTCCCCCCAAACCTCTCTGCTGAACCTGTAGAGCTTTTTTCCTATCATGCACTTTTTCCTTTACGTAGCTCTCCGACTCTCTCATCGCCCATGGCTGTAATATTACACTTCACTTGTTTTTTGCCACGTCTTGGGCTGCCTGCCGTGCCTGCCACCTCTCCCACCCTGGCTGCAGCACGTCTTCTTCCAAGGCAAGGTCCCGCAGCCGCAGCCACTGCGCCGGCGGCAGCCGCAGCGCCCAGTCCAGCAGGCCCCACTGCCGCACCAGCGCCGTGGCCACGAACCAGCCGGCGCCTACGGCCAGGCCCGCCGCGAACCCGGCCAGCACCTGCCTGGGCGTGTGGTAGTGCAGGTACACGCGGCTCCAGGCGATGAGGAACGCCACGACGAACGCGAGCACGCTGGCGCCCACGCGCTCGACGCGCGACAGGGCGGTCCGCTGGTGCCAGAGCTGCGCCGTAGGCGTGGCTTTTCCGTTACCGTTTGTTGCCGTTCTCGCCGCCGACTTCCCCGTCTTCTTCTGCGCCTCGTACCGCACCAGCAGAAAGAGCGCAATGGTCAGCGCCCAGTAGCCGGCAAACTGGGCGTGGGAGCTGGGCATGCCGTAGCCGTGATGGACCGGCTGGCGATGGGCAGCGAGGCCGCCGTTCGGACCTCCTGTCGCCGCAGCAGCACCAGTGGCACTCGCCTCGCCGCCGTCGCCATTGTTATTGTTGCTTTCTTCATAGGCCCCTCCTAGCAGCGCGCCCAACAGCGACCCGTGCCGGTGGTGCTGCGGCCGCTCCTCCTTGATGATGCGTTTCAGCGCAAAGTTGACGGCTTCGCAGGCCAGCTGGCCGGCAAAGGCCAGGCAGACCTCGGCCTCACGGGTGCTCCAGATGAGAGTGACGTAGACGACGCAGAGGGCCTGGGGCACTAGGGCTAGGAAGGCGCAGAGGTAGGAGATGGGGTCGTTTGGGTCCTGAGAGAAAGAAGAGGAGACGTGTTAGAAGCCGGAATGGGGTGAACAGTTCAGAACACTGCGTAAATCATACATAGTAGACGTGTGTCAGAGACAGCGACGCTAATGGCGTCGGGTCGTTGCTCATGGTGGGTGTATTCGAGGGGAGCGGGGGGCGTGGCGGAAGAGGAACGAGGGAGCTAGAGCGGAGGGAGCGAGAACTGGCTCTCTTCTGGCGTGCTCTCTGTCGAGATTGTTATGCTGTAAACAAATCTAGAGACAAAAAGAAAGAAAGAATGGGAGGCGCTGTTCAAAAGATCGCGAAAACGTGCCGCGTCGCAAAATTACAGACACGTGGAGCCGAGCTGTAGGTATTGGCGTCGGGATGGGTCGTGGAGGAGAGACAATCTAGATCGAAAACGATGAAGTAATGACGGAAAGAGCTTAGAGGCTGCGGTAGCCAACGGACTGGTGGAGCAGTGGCGGTGCACGTTTTGCATGTGGCGGTGCGTATTTCGACACGACGACAATGACATCCAACACAATGAATGACGCATCCGGTGATGTGTGATGTTTTAAGTGGTATGTTCATTTCATGGTATATACTTGCTCGCTATTTGAATATACATATAAAAGATGGATAGTGTCCTGTCCTGTCTCGACCTAACCTCTGTCAAGGGCGTGTTATCGAGGCGATAGTGGTGCTCTCTTCTGGTCGTCATAGGTTCGGCAACGGAATGAAAGACTCGTTTTTCTCATAGTTCTGCGGCTTGGCTGAAAGGAGGCACGAAGTTTCGTATTCCCTCGGCACAAGCAGTGAATCTCGCTGGCTGCGCTAATGGCTTCCGCCGAAACTGCAGGCGTCGTCATGGGACAGCAAAAAACGCCGGCCTGGAATCGCAGCTGTTGAGCAAGAAGACCCTCTCCTGTGAAGAATACCGGAGCTGTATGACTGACAGCGCCTATAGCGACTGTCATAGCGTTTATGGTGCCTATCATGGCAGCACATTTTCCTGAACCATGCCCAGAATCCATTCATGTTCTTTGTCATGTTCAATCGCCGCCCGAGTCGTCCGCGCTCTCGTTGCCGTCGTTGCCGTCGCCGTCACCGCCCTCCCCACCCGTCTTTCCCACCCGCTTTTTGTCGCGCCTCCGTAGCTTCTTCGCCCGATTGAGCCGCTTCTTCTTTTCCGACAGATGCTCCTCCTTCGACTGCTTCTGGGCAGCTGCGGCGGCCTCCCTCTCTAGGCGGGCTTGTTCGCGGCGGCGCAGGATGATGCGGCGCTTCTTTCCGGGGCGGCAATGTTTTGTTTCCCGCTCGGGCTGCTCTGGCACACGGCGGGACAAAATCTGTGGTGACGACGGCTCCGATGACTGTGAAGACGACGAGAAGGCAGCTGCTGCCCAAGTGGGGAGGGCGTTGACCGCCGACGAGAGTGCCCGTGAGAGATCGGCCTGCACGGACTGTCCCGCGGGAAGCGCATTGGACAAGAGGGCTCGCAGAGCGCTCTTTGGCACCTTCACGACGGTCTGCGCCCGCCACGGCACTTCGAGCCCCCAGGCGCGATTGCTGGCCGCCGCCTGGGCCATCACGTCCTCGCCTTCGACAGCGGCCTGTGCATAGCGGGCTAGTTCGTCGGCGGTCGGCTCGCCGGCGATGTAGGTACTGAGCGGCCTCGGCGGGTTGAGAAGGCTACCAGGCCCTGTGGCTGAGCCTAGCGCGTCGTCGAGCAGCACAATTGCGGTGGGGACGTCTGCTGCTGCGGGTGTGTCTGCATCCATCTCTGCTGCCGTTGCCGCCTTGCCGCTCCCAGCAAATAGCCGAAACTCGAATTCGGTAGCACCGCCGGTCTGCGATGCTGGCGCCTTGTTGTCCTGCTTCTTTTTGGAGATCTTTTTGCTGCTCTTCTCTTCATCCTCATCGCCGTCTGATGACTCCATGGCCTCGTCGCTGACAGCGCTGTCGTCTTCGTCATCGTCGCCCTTGCGTATTATTGGTTTTGGTTTTGGCTGCGGTAATGGGAGACCAATGTCCAGTCCGAGGCTGTTCTTCATATAGGCATCGAGAGCAGCGCGGGCAGCGGCAGCAGTGGCGTCCTCCTCCTCGCCTCTCGCGTGGTGCAAAAGATTGTCGCCGGCCTGCGGCGCATCATCTTGAAAGAGGTCCTCACGCCGCACGCTGACATCATTGTTAGTGCCATTACTTTAAGATTGGGGTATGCTCCCTGATTTTATTCGAAAGAACTTACGGTTTTGTGTTGTTCAGAATAGTGGAAGACATGGTCTCATCGTCCAGTCTTGTCGCTAGTGGGCTGGTCCCATGCCGTCGCTTCGGACCTCTCAAAAAGCTTCAAGAAAAGCAAGCTAGATCAGAAGTGATTGAAATCAAGAAGCGAAGCGACCGCCTCAAACCAAGCGCCGGTAGGTGATTGTGTCGTGGTTGCGGGTTACCAAAAGTCAATGGTATGAAATGAGATTGGTAGCTGTGAAAGCGAGAGAGGGAAAAAACCAAAAATCTATGAAGCCAGGGCAGCTGCCAGCCAGCTGCCGATGGAGACACTAATTATTACTCAGTACTGCGTGCTGGTCGTATCTGCGGGAGGTCATGTGCCGCTTATCTTATCGCACTGTGGCTTCTGAGTACCATCACGCTACTCCTATGGAGTACTTGTATGAGTACAATTGTGATGCGTCACAAAATTGGAGACGCAGCTGAGAAAAGGGCAAGCCACCCGCCGGCCTACAGCATGCGACCCGACAAGGGTCTTCCTTGTCACAACGTGTCAATCAGGAAAAACCAGGCCACAGACAGTGAGATACAAGAGCGTGCAACTGCAGGAGGGTGGGAGACACTGGAGGCCGCGAACGAATCGGAACTGCAGCTTTCCAGTTTAAGGTTTCTTTTGTCTCCTTGGCTTTTCTACGGAGTACGAGTATTTTGTGTTTGACCCGCGGGCCGGGCAGCCCCCGCAGCCCTTCACATCGCTGCCTTTGTCCTTTGCCTTGCAACACCTCCCCTCTGCTTTTGGTTCTGGCGCCGTTCCTGCATTTCAACATCCGGCTGGCTACGGGGTAGATAAATCGGGTATTATGAAGGGAAACCTTCTTTTCCTGCCCTGACTATGCCGAAGGCAGGATCCATCTCTGGAGAATGGGCGGCGAGCGGTTTTTGTTCTTCCTGTGTCTGCCTCTTCTAAACTAGGGGGCAACGTCGAAGGAAAGCAAGAAACCGAAGCCCTCGGCTCCCGAGGAGCGTACAGAGGACTGGGGCGGGATTTGCAAGACAATGTGCGTTGCTTTGATGCCAGCCTCGTTTAGGAATACGGCCATCCAGCCTCACGCCGCTAGTGCGAGCGTGCTTTCGTGCAAGTCGCATTAGCACGTACGGAGTATGGAATATCGAAGTCGGTGGATGGCGCTGGAATGCTGCGATACGACACTATTTTCTCTCTCGTTTAAAGGGCGATCGGCCACGACCATTGCCACTTTCAGCTGGTAATTAAAGCGGCGTAAAAGATGAAAAAAAAATAGATAGAACAAGGAAGAAGAAAAGAAAAAAGGGCCGAGAACCGAGAGAAAAGAGACGAGAGACGAGGAACCCACGGAGCAGAATATGTGATAAACAAATACATGGTCGCTGGGAACTACGTTTTTTTGCTCGACCATTCCCACAGTCTCTCTACACCTTTATTCGTTCCTTGTGTCTGTCTGGCTTGAGTCTTTAATACTGTCTTGTTTGCCCCCCCCGTCTTTTCCTTTTCCTTCTCCCTCCCCATTCTTCCTGACTACTTCAACTGCCTCCAACCCAGCGTCTCATCGGCCTTTCTTTACCCGGCTGGACCGGTCGGGATACCACCCTGTTGGCTACTTCCTCATTGCCATATTTTCCCGAGGCTCGCTTACAGCTTTCTCGGCCTTGTGCAGGCACGCTCTCACAGATGACAGGCTGCTCTTTCCACGGTTTCACGTCAGGCACAGATTCGCAGATCACCTCTTTTAACGGATGGGAACATACAGGACAATTCATATAAATATAAATATAGGTCCTCACCTATCCCTGGACGCAACACACCAAGGCAATTACCCAGTCGGTCGGGCCAGTTTCCCTGTCCATTATATATGTATGTGTATGTTTCTCCTGCTGTCTCGCTCATTGTCAGGATTCCAAAAAAATCAAAAAATCGAACCGCCTATTTCAAAAGAAAAAAATCTTATAACCAATATATAAGTAAGTAGGTTGCCGTCTGTCTCTTTTTGTATCTTTCCCTCAAATCACAACTTGGCTCACCCAATAACGTATCACTTCCTCTATCTTCTTCCCTCGTTTCGGTCATTCTCACAAGGCTGAAAAAAAAGGAACGGCGTTCGCACAGGACAGTCAGAACGAACAAAAGATCAAACACACAGAAGACGAAACAATGAAAAAGGTAAAAAGCCAGGCTACAGAAGAATAAAAAAAGACACGCGGTGGTATCGAAGCGTGAACGAAGAGAAAAGAAGATAAAGCCAGATCAACGAACAAAAATGACACTCAGGAACAGGCCAACATATCAAGGGGAAAAAAAAAGAAAAATATGAAACAGAAAAAAAAAGACAAGCACCGTCCCACTTTGCGCCAACCCAATTGCTGTGCCGAATGGTCCTCATGCTTCCGCCTCCAGATATCCCAAACTAACAAAAAGAAGAAAAATAGATAACACAAAAAATGACAGCCAAGAAATGAAATTTGATAAGAAGCCAGAGTGCCACCGGCCGTAGCGTGTTTCGCTATAAGAATTTTGAGAATGGTAATGTCGGCAAGAGAGAAAGAACCCAGGTTGCACCGAGAAGTCGCCGATATTTTACGAGTTCAGGACTTGAATCGACACAATTTTCAGACGAGCCGGGCATTTTCGTTGTCCCCTTCTCCCGCAATCCTTACGCCGCACTCCAAGAATAGTGGTTCATCGTCGTGGCGTCAAACGAGCCCCGGGGTGCGGCATAGCCGTGAGGCTGTGGGAGAGCTTCGCCCTTAACATTGTGCCCAGCTTTGTACTGGTCCGGGAAGGAATAAGGCCGGGATTCGCCGTTGGCATATTGAGGAGGGTTCGTGTCGCCGGCTGTCGATGTCCATGAAGTCGAAGAGGGGAAGTAGTCGCGCGGTGGAGGGTGCACGACCGACGAGGCCGAAGGAGGGTTCGAGTTGTTATGGTTGCCTGAATCATGCGAGGGCGGCCCATAGGCGGATTGGGCTTGATGCTGCTGCTGTTGCGGGTGAGGCAGCGGCAGCGGCTGGGAGGGTGACTGTTGTTGTGATTGAGGCTGCGAGTGTTGCTGAGGGCGTGCTTGTTGCTGCTGCGGCGGCTGGGACGGCGAGTGCTGGGCGGCATGCTGGTGCTGCTGGGGGCTCAATTCACTGCTTCCGCCAACACCCAGATACGGCGCCGGGCCATATCGATACTCGCCGGGGGTATCGTTGCTCGTGCCAAGAGACACGGCACTATGCACGGAATCGTGGTTCGCATGTCGTGGGCTCTTCGACGGTCGGGCATTGTTGTCGACATACCTCGGAACGCTGAGGCCGCCATCACTGGCAGTTGGCAGCGAAAGCTGAGGTGGGGGAGCTGATGTTCCTTGAACATAGGCATATTGCGTCCGGATGTTGGATTGCTGGGGGTCGTTTGCGACTAGGGATAGCTGCACCGAAGGCATCGACGTCTGCTGCAAGGGTATTTCCTGCGGCTCCGCTGTATAGTGCGGAGAGCCAGAGACGGGCATCTTCTGGTACTGCTCGCTCGCCATTGTTGTCGTCGGGTAGGCTCCACCGCTCGCGGGCGGTAAGGGCATTTGCGACGGATTCCATGATGGATACGAGCTACAGAGGTCAGTGGTCAGTTTTCTTGTGTCTGATGGTTGAATTTTTCGGCTAATGGTTTTGTGCAGCAGCATCTTCAGGGCAAAAGCAGATGGCAACTTACTTTGATCGCATCGACATCGGGCTGGGAGGCATTTTGGGACCAGCTGTGAAGGTGAAAGAAGACCGGGGCAACTCCAGCGCCATGGCTCTCGCCTTTTCTTGAGTCTTGACGGTCAGTGGCCCGGCAACAATTCCCAGGCCAGTCTCGACAAGAGCCTGTCCCCGTGATCCTGCACTTGAACCCAACAGAGGAATCTCCTTTCTGGCCTGGAAGTTACGAGGACTCCGTCCACGGACGACAATCGGCGCCGTGGTCGACTCAGCTAAGACGATCTTCGATCCATTGGCCAGAGTCGCAATGGCCTTGAGGTGCAGCACAAAATGCTGCTGCAGTTCCTTCCGCCGTCCATTGTTTGCCGTTGCTCTGGAAAACAAGGTTAGCACCTCTGCTGCTTTGTGTTTCCCCCCCTCTTCTACTGCCTTTGCGGGGCAAGAATATTCTAAACATCTCCTTCGCCATTCATTTCACTTACATCCGGAACTGCAAACGGCGCCACCCGATGGGATAGACGGCGTATTCGCCTTCTGATTCCGAGCCATCGTCCTGGAAAGGAATCAACGGCAAGGGAGCCGGTTCCTGGTCCGGGCTCTGGGTAATTTCAGGCGAGTTAGGCGGCGGCGTTTTCCACGGGATGACAATTAGACGAATCGGATGCCCGTCGACCGATTCGATTGCAGAGATCGTGAGCTCTGTGGTGCTGACAGGCACGGTCTCACCGCCGTCTGTCACAACGGACAGCTGCCCCCGTGGTGTGATGAGTGTCCCGCTGATTTGGAACAAGTTGCGGCGGTAGCAGGTCAATTCTGGCTGCAACGCGGAGCTGTCGCTCGTGTTTGCTGGCATTTCAGAAAGGAAGAACATGCCATGGAGCTGTGCGGAAAGATCTAGTTGCTGTATACGGCCGTGGCGATCGACAACTGTGTGCTTGTCAGGGACGCGCTTGAACGACAAGAGCTTGTGGCCTTGGTTGACGTTCATCTTCGAGCTGTCGTCTCGCATGTCCTGTACCATTTCCGTGTAAGGAGGCACTTGTTGTGGTGGTGGCTGCGGCTGCTGCTCTGTTTGTGAGTATGTCCGCTTCAGGTTGGGGTAGCTCTGATGCGTTGTCAGTGCCGGGTGCGGCACGGCACCTCCGGCACTGGATGTGGAATGGTGTCTGCCGTACACATCGGCGTCGTCTTGCGGGTAACGAGCGTATGGATATGGTGTGGCGTCGGTCCTAGGCCGTGCCGAATGGGGCGACGGTGCTGGAGGCGCCGCGGCGGCCGCGTTGGCGAGGATGGGATCCAACGCTCCCGGGTGACTGAAGCGGCCTTGGGCCATCTGTACCGGACTGCCATAGTTGGCCCAGAGGCCATGTGCCGGCTCCTTCAGCTCTGCCATGGTGACTGTGTAGGTTGCGGTTGACATGGGAGCATGCCACCGTCAAAGTTGATCCAGAAAAGTTCACAGAGAGGACGAGGCAAAGGACACAGCAAGCGCGAAGCCGGGAAGAAGAGGATAGAAGAAGAAAAGATGCAGCGTCAAAAGCTGACAGATTCTCCAAGATACAGAGAGCGTGGCCAGAAAATAACGAGGGGAGGGGGAAAACAAGGGTTTCCTCCTATCCAGGCGTGGCCGATGGTCGTGAGCGATTTCGACGTTCTTGGAAAATCGCAGTCCAGAACGACCTGCACCTCGTTTTTGACGTGGCGACGGCTCTGATATCGCAGGTCCGGCCGGGTCGCAACAAACCCAAAATAGGACAAACGTGGAGAGAGACGAGACGACGCGGCTAGCTGCTCTCCTCCTTGTTTCGATTCAAAGGACGGGCGACGAGGCCGGGGGATCTCCCAAGTGGCGAGGTATCTGCCGTCGTCCAGAGATGAAGAAGGAGATCGGTCTGAAACGAAGAAACCTAGCCAGCAGAGGATGGCTTGGCCGTGTTGAAACGAGAATGAAGTCTGAGCAGAGAGGTGTTGATGGATGGCTATCGTTGCAGGGCAAGGTGTGCTCTTGTATAAAATGGAACGGCAGATGATGGAGGGGAGTGTACTATGAGGACTCTTTCGGCACTATCCTTACACGCAGCGGTAGGGGGTGGGTAGTGGGCAGCGGTGGAGCAGGGAGTATACAACTAGGAAGCACAGGACAGGAGGGGGGAATGGGAGAAGCCAAATTAGGTGGATAGGAAGACAAGATGACAAGGGTCAAACTCGGGTCGCCAGTAATCCTCCTGTCTCTCGCCGTCTTCTCGCGGCGCCTTGTGCAAGGCCAAAGACCAGGCCAGAGGCGAGTCTGGCAAGTCAGAAGGAAGCGGGGACGGGTTGTTAGACAGTCGACTTGGGGGTGCGCTCTGCACAGCGTTGCATACTGGAGTGCAGCAGGTGTAGCCGGACAGGGAAGGAGGAGAGATGGGAGGCGAGACGGGGAGATCGCGCTGGTTGGGGTCCTTGAGGGTTGCTTGTCTAGCTGGTGGGAGCTACGACGTAGCTACTCCCGTTCTGGGCAAGTCACGCCGGTCCCTATGGCTCTCTATTGTGCTGTCGTCTCTGGTGCTCTGATTTGCCCGTCGTTTCGATGAACCTGCGCCGGTGGACAGCTTCTGGCCGTCTTCTTTCTTCTTTGGGGAGCTCGTCGATGTGCTGCACACCCGGCGTTTCTATTCTGTGGTCCGCCGCCGGGTGTATGATCTTCTCTTCTAGGAAGCCGGGTGCCAAGTTGAAAGCGGCGCGAGGCAGATGACGAGCGGCTGGAGTGAATGCAGAAGGAGGCGGAGGATGAGGAGCAACAGGAGGATGCAGAGACAGGAATGGCGCCAGGAGGCAGGACGAAGGGCTAGGGGCGAAGGAAACGATCCAGGAGAAAAGAATGGAGACGATTGAAAACAAAGACAGGAGACGAAGGACGGCGGACTGGAGAAGGAAGCTTTTGAGGAGCAGCAACGAAGCATGGGCCCCCCTAACTGGGCAGCCCTGTTATCGGAGACGGTATCTCAAAAAGATACACAGCAGCAGGGAGGCCGGTACCACGGGTGGGTAGACGGGCAGCGCGGGCAGCAAGGCGACCTGAGCGTCTCTTTCCGGCCGTTTTTTCTTTTCTTTTTTTCTTTTTTCTTTGCTGTTTCTTTTTCTTCTTCGGCTTCTTTTGTTTTGCCTGTCAGTGGGAAACACCCCGATGAGAGACGGGCGAGACAGCAAGCACAGCAGGCGCAGCAGACACAGGAATGCTTCAAAAGGGCCGAAGGCTCGTTGACCGCTCGTGCTCTGCCGGCCTACTCGTACTTTTCTAGGCACACCCGTGGGCGCTGCCGGCTCCGTCGATATTGACGATGATGATGCTGCCGCCGTCCCTGCTGGTGCTTGGTCTGCCACACGAGTCTGCAGTCAAAGAGGCGCTCTTGTTGGCGGCGACGCATCTGCATGAAGAACGCCTTCACCTGAGCTCTTCTCGGCCGGCTGCTGCGGCGAGCCAACAAGAGCAGAAGAAGTACCGGGAGCAGAAGCGTTGCAGGCCACATGGATCGCACGCAGGTGGCGGTGATCGTGGTGGGCAAGAAGACGGAGAAAATGCACCAGTGGCAGCCGCGGGCTGGAGTCTGGAGTTGGGTGCAGCCAGCGTTGCGCCCCCATCTTGAAAAAGAAGCAGCAGAGAAGACACAGCTGCTCTGCCTCTCGCCCACTCACAGCCAGGACGGCCACACCATGGAGCAAACCACGAGCCTGCCGACGCATGCCACACCCACGGCCGTCCACACGCCATGGAAGGGACCACAGACGCATACAGCGTGCCTCCGCGAAGGCGAACCCTGTCAGCGTGGAAAGATGCTGCTCACCCTCCCCACCCGCCGTCCTGTCCAGTCCACGTCGTCCGGGAACAAAATTTCGAGCCTCACACCCCTGCCGTCCCTACCCACACGCCCCTCCCCTAGCCCCCCCCTGGACGATGGCCGCTGGGTGTTAGCAGTTGACATTTTCCTAGGGCCGATGCGGCTGCCTTTCGTTGCATTGCTAGGTAGAGTTGTAACGGCTTTGTCTTGCTAGGGTAAGGAGGCAAAAGCACAGGAACGGGACACGCATCCGCGCGGAAGAAGCAGAGGGAGACGAGAAGAGATGGAAAGCCAGACACAAGAGGAAAAAGGCGCGACGAAAAGCCCAAGGAGGACATGCAGACAGCGGAGTGGGCGAGAAAGAGGAGAAGACGGACAGAAGCATCTGGAGGAGGTCAAATCCCGGCCCTTGTCCATGTCGTTTCCTGCATTGTGATTTACCTACTCCGTAGTTGTATGGAGCAGGCTTGCTCATTTTCTCTCTCGCTCCTGTCTCGCTCCTCTCTGCCGCACCCCCTGGAGGCTCACCAGACGCTGGCTAGGCTGAAGAGCATTTACCCCGGCGTCTCTGGCGTCGTGCTGCTGGCTCTAGCTCCACGCTCTGCTTCTGGGCCCTCCCTCTGCTGCATTGCTGCATTGCTGCGTCCTCGCCGCCCACCCTTTTCTGCCGTGCCTGTCGCCGTGAGAAGAGCCAAAGGACGATTATTCGTAGCGGGCGAATCCTCCGATGAGAGCCCCATAAATTCTAGAAAGACCGTTGAGCAAAGACCAGCGATGGGCGACTCGAACGGGAATGGTGCGCGGGCTAAGAGTGGCGTGGGCATGGGCGTGCGTGAAGAGCGGGTGTGTGGCAGAGGAGAAGGGGGGGAATACTCCGCAACTACGAGGACATGCAAAGACGTGAGAGGACGAATGCACGAGAGGACGAATGCAAAAGAGGGGACGAGGCAGGGAAGGCACGCAACCAGAAAATGGGAAGGAGCAGACCAGGAGAAGCAGGAGAGTGCAAAACAGGCAAGTATGAGTACGGCGAATGCGTACCAGGCCGTACCCGCAGCCGGCGGGCAGAACAAGGGCAAAATAATAAAACCAAGCAAAAGGAAAGAAATAGACGTTGGGTTGAAGAGATTGGCAACGGGGGCTAGGGAGGAAAGACCAAGCCGCTACGACCCTGGCGGGTGGGTCCCCACCGGCAGCAACCCCCCTCCCACGAAAGAATAGTGTAAGCTCGGTTGCAACGTGCATACGGCCTACGGGGGAAGGGTGCTGGGTTGGACGAGTACTCCGTGCGTGGAGGGCGCAGGCACGGTGCCGGCCATGTGCTTTCTGGGCCCGACTCCAGAACAGTACGAGCACGATATGAACTCGAATTCAAATATGATGGATTGGGGGGGGTCTTTTCTGACACTAGCAGGGCCTCACTGAAGAATCAGAGACATGCATTTGGCCGTGGATGCGCGCTTCTGGACGCACACGTCCTGCGCTGCTGCATTCTGGTGCAGCTCTGCATGCACCCGCAATTGGGGCACAAAATGGAGGCCCGCCTGCGCATTTCGCTCTTTGGACGTCTGCCTCAGCTGCTGCTGGTGCTCCCTGCATGAGTATCGATCTGGTCGCCAGCCATTGGCGTTGTCGCGTTCCTCGGTGCCGCCGTCGACGGGTCCTTCGCCCAGCGCATAAACGAGCGGGCACGGGGTATGGCTCTGAGGAGGCCCGGCGACATGCCATTACGGCGAGACGAAGGCTGAAAACATGCAGCAGCTCTGGCCAGACAACCTCCCGGTTTTTCTTTTTGGTTGCTGCTGGCCTAGTCGGAATAAAATCCTGTTTGACGGGAGGCGTGGGCAAAAGCAGGTAAGCTGCCCACAGAAAGTAAAAATAGAATGCAGAAAACCGGGATGTGGTCGGCCAGAGATCTGGTGGCAGGCCAAATGTCTGAATGGCTTCACCTCTTTCCCTTTTTTCCTTCTCGCCTTTTTCGCCGTGCTCATTTCTCCCTTCGCACTCCCGTCCTCTGGGTGGCGGTGCGGCCACAAGGAAAGAACCGCCACTCTGCGCAAGCAGGATTGCGCTCGTGGTGTGGCTGGATGGCTCCGCGTGTTCTTGCCTGCGCGCTTTCCTCCTACCTGATTAGGCAGTTGCCGCCTTTCTGATAGATTACACGCATGCATTGGCTGGCATTTGCGCTGTCGCAGCCGTGCAGCCACAAACAAAGGACCGCCCGCGGTGGCCCAGGGAACCCACGTCGGACACGCTTAAAATAAAGATGCACATGCTGTGCAATATTACTGCGAAGAGCAAAATAAAATAAAACCAAGCGAAATAAGAATGAGAACTGAATCCCGAAGACCGAAAACTGAAAAATGAAAACAGAAAGAGCAATTGTTCTCACCTTCCGTCATCGCCTCCAAGATCCTAATCTCATACCACAACTTCCCAGTCCAGAAGGAGCATTCATCACCGTGTCTTGCACGACCAACCGGCCCTCTATATCAGACAATACAACGTGAGATACAGGAAAACGTGTGGGTGATTATCTCTGCCCGCCACCTATCAGATGGGCCAGCCGTCCCCAACAAGCTCCGAGGCTGCTGCGTTGCATTTCTCTGCGCGCATCGCCTGGTGTTCTTTTTCTGCCCCCAACCCAGCAACCTCGAAGAAAGTCTTCGCGCCCAGAATACATACTGTGCTGCACGCACCTGCGAGCACGAGCAATAACCGCAATAAGTGCGGTGTTCCGTCTCCTGGGAAGGAGCGGCCGGGGGGTCGGCGCTGTCATTCGTGTGTCATAAGCAAAGTGCCTACCCTACTGGCGCGACAAGGTTGTGGCTTCATCTATTTCTTCTTGGTATCTTATTATAAGAGGAAGGAGCGTGACGGCTAGTGCGATGAAAGTCAAGCATGGGGGACGCTGGCAAAAGGCGCAGGACGACTCCTGGGACAGGCCTCAGCTTGGTCGTTTCCAAAAACAACGGCTATCCCGGCAGAGTCCTTTTTTTTTTTTAATGGTAAAAATGTGGCGCCTCCCCCTTTCGTCCCTTCTTCTTTCAGTGCGCTGTAATAAAAATATGATATGGTGCGGAGTTAACGCGAGGCCCATAACTGCGCACTGCGTCTGGGTAGAAAATTGTCGAGTAATAATTACAGGTATTACGAGTACGAGAAATGGGGAAGGAGCACCCACGGTGGTTCTGACTCTTGGCGCGCCTGCTGGGCGGTCGCCAACACAGCAGCGAGCAAAAAGCGGCGCAGATGCCCGTATTAGGCAAGAATCGATTCGGGTCTCACAAGGAAGGAGGTCCTTATCTTACGAGCTCCGTAATGGCTCTGGCTCTGTATTACACTGTTTCCTCAGCGAAAATCGCCATGCAATAAAAAGAAGTGACAGGTTATCTGTGTGCAGCATTGCATGGAAAAGCAATAATGTGGAAAAGAATGGAACAAAGTCGCACAAGCAAATAAAACCACCACTCACGCAGTGTGGCCCGCGAACCGCCGCTGGCAGGTAGCACGACAGCGCTGTGTACGAAAGAAAAAGAGGGCTGACAGCTGGGGCTTGTCGGCTGCGTAATACAGAGTGGCATCCGTCAATGCGGCGCATCTTTGTTTCCGTCGACCTTATGCATGTACAGCACGAGCCCACGGCCAGATTGTGCATGGCGGAACAGACCGTGCAGGGCATGGCACAACGCGTCGAGGCACTGCATAGCGCAGAGCCGTTGCGCTGGCAAACCGATGATCAACAGCTGGACAGGAATGGAGTGATGCTAGACAAATGCGCAGAACACTTGGGACTCGAGCTGACCGCCTTCCCTCCACCGAGTCCATCCCCAAGGGAAAAGTGAGCCCATCTGGTCCCTCGCTGCTGCAGGAAGCCCTGGTCTGGAGAGAACGCGACCAGGGGGTGCTGGGATTGAGCGAGACAAGACATGGCAGCTCCGGTGATTGGGCGGGGCGCAGGATGGGGTGTGGCCCCGGATGGCACTCGACTGCTGCCGGTCTAACGGTCACAGCCACTTTCCCGCATATGGCTTTGGTCAGAGTACAGAGAACGAGCAAGTTCCTCGAACGGGGTGCCTACAACTGGCCACAGGAGTGGAGATGCGGCTGGAGTCTGTCGAGATACGGAGCGACATATTGCAGGGCAAGAGCTGTGTAAGTGGACGGAGGGGCGGAGGACGAGGCAGATGTTCACAAAGAGAGAAGAGGGATAAAAGAGCAGAGCAATTGCGAGGCTGGGTATGTTGTCTCTCAAAAGGGGGCAAAATAAACAGAAGAACACACACTAATACACCCTGCACAGCGTGCATGTGGAAAATACGCGTCGATGTTCGAGAACGGGTAGTGAGACCTGCAGGACGCACGAGGGCGTGACACATATCTGGACGCATTCGTAGCTTCGTATTCGAGATGCCTTCTCCTCCAGAGCTCTGCAGAGCGGGGACGGGGCCATGAAGAGACGCTGCTTCTCCGGTTTGTCTTTTCGAGAAACACGCGCGCCTTTCCTACTCTTTGTGCGATCGGCAAAAGAGATGTGCAGGGCCACTCCAACGCCATGTGCCGCTGCCGCTGCCGCTGCCGTCGCCGTCGTGGCTGGCTGTCACCGCCGGAGTTCTCGAGTCCCTCTCGAGTCCCTGGTGTATGTATTACTCCGTACTATCCTGACCTCCTCACGTCGTCTCTTTCTTTCTTTATCTCTTTCTCTGGCTCCTTCACCGTCCCCTCGCCTCTCCCCTCCCTCTTGTCCCCCTTCGCCCCGAGAATGCCATCGCCTCTTCGCTGCTTAGCTTCTTCTGCAGCCCGACAGCCAGCTCCCGCCAACCTGCCTCTCTCAAACTAGTGGCAAGGACCGTTGCAGGACGGCGGCCCCGACGATCCGGCGGCCAGTGTTTACAACAGAAACTAGCGCAGACGCTAGCTGCCTCGTGCATGTAAGATGCTCCGGACTTGGTAGGTGCTCTTTGTGCTTGGTATTACGGCGCATGCGCGACATGCGATGGCGCTGGCATGTGCAGCCAGCAGGTCAGTCCGCTCAGATACGAGACGCTTTCATGCTTTCCAGTCCTCTGTTTTGCTCGGGGTCGGGGTCCTACACGATCCCCCAGCCTTAGCAGGAAGAACCCCAGAAAAAAAACATCACCGAAAATACTGCCGTGGATGCATCCTTCGTGCCTCATCTCTCTTCCCCGCTGCTTGGTATTTTCCCTGTTCGTTTCCATCCCTCAGGAGACTGTGCACGTGAAATATTTGCAGCCCGGCCTTCGTCAATGCCCATGCGGGCAAACGTCGGGCAAGGTGTCAACTTACAAGTCACGGCTGCCACCCGCATGCTCGTCGGTCAACACGTATCGCCCAGTGCCTGGCTGGCCTGCCATTGTCCTGAGAGCCTACCGTCGCTGCAGCCCGCCTCGATCCTCCATACGCCATATGCCGTAGCTTCAGGAGCACCACCGTGCCATCCCGGTGGATTTCGAGAGCCATCCTTGGGCCTCGGCAGGCCGCCACCATCTTGTCGGCGCTGTCGCGGGAGGGTGGATGTGCGCGCATCGGCCATGGGCGGTGCCAGAATGTAACCGGAACGCAGAGATGCTGCAGGCAGATACATCGTTCAGGGACAAGATGGCTACATAGTAGACCGAGAAGGCGGAGGCAACTGTACCTCCGTACGAGTGCAGAGGACTCGGAGAATTTAAAATAAATCAAAAATAAAATATCAAAATCAATCGTAACGAAAGAGTTGTCAAAGCAGGGAAGCACGTTGCGTGAGGTGAGGAAGGCGCAATTAGCTATCCTGGACGGGAAACTCCATAATCGCTGACGAGAGCCCGTCAGGACGGGCGAGCCACGTCGCCTGGGCTTGTTTTTTTTTGGTGTTCTTTTGTTGTCTCGCTCTCCTTGCCTCATCCCTTCTATTTTCCCCTCCCCCCCCATGCTGCGACGATGCTAGGCTGCTCCGAACAGTGTTCTAATATGCGGTATTTTGCTAGAACCTCCGTCGCGTGCGAAAAGGACGGGGAGACGACGAAAAGAGGAAAGGTCAACAAACGAAAGGAGACAAGGACGACAGCTGGGCAAGGAGGAGAAACAAAAAAAGAAAAACGCGGGAGAAAAGCTCCCCTGGGGCGTCGCATTCGTCGATGCATCGGGCAAAGCCCAGGGGATTGTCTGCACAGACCGCAAACGCGTTTCTCGTCCTCCCCCCCCCTCCCCGCCCCCCAATTCCATCCTCTTTTACGACTACCCTTCCTGTCTTCTGCGATCTGGCTAGGGACCTGCGCAGACGAAGAAAGAGGAATGGCTCCGATGTACCGAACGCGAAGTACGGATGGTCGATGTGAACCTTTCCCTCGTCTGCGGAGTCGTGTCTAGTCTGCCTCTGTTCGCGTGCTTTGAGCTCCTGTTCTCGATCCCTGCCCATCAGTGGTGCTCGACACAGACCTGTTGCGTGAAACACCTGGGATCGCAGCCGGCCATGCTGACCAAATCGGGGCTCGTTCTCAGTCAGCAGAGAAGGGCGAAGGCGAGAACGAGCTCGGCATCTTCCTTCGTGACCGTTTGCTTCCGGCCATCTTTGAGGCTTGTTGTGTTTCTCTTGACGTTCTTTTTCCTCCTTTTTTTCTATTTAATTTTACTATTAGTTTTATTTTGACAACACCCCTTTCGTCTTACTCCTCTCACTTGCCATGTGCCTTTCTTCAACGGCCCATGAAAATCTTCGATTTCGCTCGTCCAATAGAGAAAGGGGGCGTGTGGGAAGGGGGGCCAGACCAAGAGACAAGCAAGAAAAACAAAAAACAAAAGTACCCTCCTCGAGCGCCACAAGGTTGGACCGCCAATCGCCATCAGCTAGTCTGCACTGATCTCCCTGGGCCCATGCCCACACGCCCCCCTTAACTTTCCCTCTCCCGCCTCGGTTACAACTACCCAACTGCCAGAGCTTCAAGAATGCGACCTCGCTAGCACTCTCGTTTCCTAGTGCGCGGGGCGCCGTTTCTTCCCCCCCTTACTTCTCTCGAACAAAGGCACGCGGTGCCACGGCGCGGCGTGAGGACCGGAGGTCCCTGACAGGACCACACTATGGCGTATTTCCCTGTACTCTACTCGGACATAGGCCCAGGCCACGAGCTTGCAGAGCTGTCTAACTTTGTAACGGCCAGGTGGGCGCTAGGCCAATAACGAAACTAACTCTCCAGGGACAACAAGAAAACAAAACCATGACTTCGGTTTAGTCTTCATGCTTCCAACGTGGTGCTCGTATATTTTCCAACGCCTAGCTCTACCGTCCACCTAGCTCCCGAAATATCACAAAGCATTTTCAACAAGCTTCGACGCGGCGTAGTGTATCTTACTTAGCAACAGGAGCGTTTTAAGCTATTGCGGCAGGGATAGAGCATAAATGCCTTTCGAAATTATTCTGCGTTTTGATTAAGACGCTTACCGAGAACTCGTGTCTAGAAAAGAAATGGGAAATGATAATACACAATGCCATACAAGCAAGGATGAAGGTTTAGTAAGGGGGAGGGGGACACTAAGGGACGCGTTATGATGACTGAGGCATTGTCTCTCTCCTATTTCGATATCTTACGACGTTTGACTTGCGCAGCTCATGCGAGAAGAAGAAGAAAACAAAACCGAATATCAAAGGGCGAATACGGACATGCAGCCTGGCTCCATCACATTCCGTTTTTCGTCGCGCCTGCTCCGCAGCTAAAAGCCACATGCAACGCAGAGCACATGCAATTCATCCTCTGGCAGCTAATCATACAGAGCAGCGTCGTGCACATCCACGACGAGAGGGCCACTGTTGGACGCGCGCGGCAACAATACACAGGGCGAGTGAGATACAATCTCATTTTTCAAAGTGGTCAACTAAAATTACAAGCACGATTTTGCGTCTCTTTCGCCCGCACGCTTGCCACCCATGGTTGTATCGAAACTGGGTTGCTGGGTTATATCTGCCGAGTATTATAGCCCCAACCCCTGTCATTCCCCCAATGCCTTCTTTTTGTTTTTGATTTTGGTAAATTGCCTGTTTTTCTTGCGCACTTTGGGCAGCCGAGTTCGAGATCGAATCCAAGCTCCTTGAACTGTTGCGTAATACTGTGTACGAGTCCGGGAAATTTCATCATAAACTTGATATCAAATCCCAACTCATACCTTCGCTCGCAAACTATTCCAGACATGGCAAGAAATGCGAACATTTGCTCCGTGATTTCTCATACACTCCGAACGAGAACAGAGCACGGCCTGCTAAAATGGGGGTCAGTACTTTTGTTTCTGGCTCCTCAACGTTTTTTTTTGGTTCTTGAATGGTGGCACCACAAAACGAAGGGCATTCGTCTCTGTCATTTTGTTCTATCCGTGCCACTTGCGCTCCCAAAGCGAAGGACCTTTTCCGTGTCTCGTGCAAGACACAATCCAGAACAATAGAAAAACAGGTTGAGAGGTTGAGGCCAGCACAGGAGGCGGGACGGGCTGAGAGAGAATCAAAAATGCCCTTCCCGACGGGCTGCAACTTTGGGAAGGACCACTACCGTATCTGGGGACTCCTATTATCCCCCCATCCTTCCAGCGTGACCTGACCCAGTGCCATCCCGAGCTTCCGTGGCACAGAAACCAAGATGCAAGGGGTCGCCTCTGGAAAAACAGAAAAAGCAACACCATAGAAAACCAAGATATGCCCACCACATGCAGTATCTGATGCTGTCTCCGTGTGTCGTCAGGGACAAAAGGAAAGACCCGTCGCTCTCAGAACTCCTTTTTTTTTTAAATCCTCTTTGAAAGATACACAAACTGGCCCACTACTGCTGCTGCTGGCCGCAAACCTTTAACTTTCAAAATTAGTTTACCCTGTATGGAGTGTCCCCCAAAATACTACATGCGAGATACTCCGTACAAGCGGACACAAAAGCTAAAGCATATATGTATACCTTACATATCGTACACCAGCACGAGCTTTTTAAGACGGCGTATATTGTCCGTCTTTAGCCCCGAGCCTAGCAGTCCACGGTGTGCCTCAAAAGAAAAGCAAAACTATGGACCAACAGCGGCGAGAGCTGGTTCGGTGCATCCACCCGGTATTAGTGTCCAAAATCACGAACCTGTACGGAGTACTCCGTACAAGACTTATACACATAGGTTGTCGTCCCGCGCATAACAAACATGCGTATTTATCACCTTACCAGAGGGGGAAAAAAGGAATGTTAATACAGAAAAATGGTTAGAAAATAAATAAATAGACAACCACTCCTACAAGCCACTAACTCAAACACACACAAGATTGCAGCAAATACCGAGCACCGTTCTGGGGTGATAGGTAGCATGCGGGCATGGCTCGGCTCTCTGAGCTACCATTCGTAGGACAAGATCACGACGACTGCGTCGAGAATCCAGCCGAGGTTATCGACCAAGACTTTGCAAAGCTCTTCGTCCATTACGGGAGAAACTCAGCATTGTCTCTCCGAACAGAAACAAGAGACGTTAAAAGGGAGAGAGAACACCAAGGGACAACATCTTCGTACTTGGGAGAGTCAAAGTCACCTGCCCCCCTGGTCCTCGTCGTCTCTTGTGCTGAAGGGGGTGAGGGGAAAGGTAACATGGCTGGCTGCGCGGCGATGGTGATCAATGTAGGGGAGCGGCAGTAGGGGAGACGAGAGGCAGAGAGGGCAGGAAAGAAGAATGACAGCTCTCTTGCATACTCCGTACTTGTACGGAGTACAGAGTACGTCGCAACGCAGCATACAGGCCCTAATACCTCCGTACTCCCGGGCCGTATCTTGCGGACAGCGAACCCCATGTCCGCCCCCCTCTCTCCTTGTCTGGATGTGACTCTTCTGTCGTCCTTTGCCTCCTGTCTCTCTCCTTTTTTCCTCTTCTCGTCTCTGTCCCTTGCTTCTCCCCTCTTTTCCTCCTCCCCCAAGGGTACATCGCCCGCCACCCATCCCGCGAGTCAAGGCTCTATCGTCCCCCCAAGATTTTTTTTCTCCGGCTGCAACTCAATGATGTCTCTCTATTATTTGGCTATGGATTACTCCTTTCTGGCCCTTGTCTTGTCTGTGCTCTGCTTGCAGCAGGCAAGAAAGTTGATCTTGATTTTTTGGAGTAGTCTTGGCTAAGATGCAAAATAAGAATTGGAAAACTGCAAGCCGTGTCATACCCTTACTCGTACGTAGACCGTCTCGATTTGTTTTCAAGGATATCCCCCCCCCCCCTCTTCCCCTTTTTGATCTGTCCCGTACTTGGTTTCTTTTTTTACCCTTTTCTTTTTTTTGTTCTTCTTCACTTGTTTTCAAGATAGGCAGGTTCGAGACTCGGGAGATTTTATGTCAACGCCCCTCTCCGTAAACAGACTACGTCGTACTATCCCAGAGCCAAACTCAAAAAGAGAAAGCTTGGCCTAGCCAGAAGAAAAAGGTCCTTTTACAGGGGCGGGTGGCAGGGGAGAAAACATCCTAGCCAGGCTGCGGGAAGAGTGAGCCGAGCAAGCTTGAGCCAAGCATGAGCCAAGCATAAGGCGGTCCACCTCTTTTACGGGACCAACTTGTTGATGCGGATACACAAGTACAACTACTCCGTATCAATGAACTGAGAGATAAGAGGTGCTTCTTTTAGCAACGGACATGGGGGTAGGTAGGGATCCAAGCTTCTCAATTGTCCTTTTTACGGAGTTGCTGGAGCAGCTCAAGCATCATCAGTGTCTTGAACTTCTCGTTGACCTCAAGTGCTCGTAGATACAAGCAGGTACGAGTAGCTTCAAACTACAAGCAACTTGACGCCACCGCCACCGCGGTATTGCCAACAATCGACGGCGCTGTCTCCTCGGCGACAGCGGCTGTCGATCGTTGATCAGCTGCTAGTGAACACTATCAAAAACGGCGAGCCGTTACAGACCGTCTCACACGTCCAAAAATAAGAAGGCTAGCAGGCTGTCTTGTGTATTAAAACGGGCTCCTTTCATTCCAGGGTCTTAATTGACAATCCTGTCAGCTTTACGAATCCTTTTTTTTTCGCGTTCTTCAAAGGCATAAAATACCTGTGGAAGACTTGCCGAGTCCGTCCATCCGTTCGCGCCGCTGCGTTGAGAAAAGCCGGAAAGGCCAGTAATATTGCACCAAAAATGAAACGAAGCAAAAAAAAATCGTAAGTTGTTTACATCATTCGTCTGTGGGTTCTGTGGTCCAATACCCACTCACCCACGCCAGAAAGGGAAAGGAAAAAGAAACGAAAGGGCGCTGAAAAACGGGGGCACGAACAGGCGGAGAATTACTCGATGCAGTAGCTGCGTCGCAGTACAACGTACAACTATACGGAGTACTTGGACGGAGTTCAAGTAGAAATAGGGGCTGCCCTGTGACAGGCCAGGCATGCGTGCCAGCAGCCTGTGTATACGACATGCAACAGCTCCGTACGTCGTGTGGTTTGCTCCGTTCTGTTGGCGTGCCAGTTTCTGCCCTTCGCGTTGCTCAGCATTGCTGCCGTTGCAACGCCAGGGGAACGCTGCCGTCGGTTCGGGCAACGCTGCTTGTGCTGGGCTGCTGATAGCAAACCCGCAGCCTCATCCTCATTCCCATCCTGATCGTGATGCCCCATTCCTGCCTACGGAGCCAGCAACCACGACGATACACGAGTATTTTGTCTCACCAGCCACGTTTCTTAGCGCTGTTCCTATCTTTCTTCCTTTTCCCTCTCAAGAAATGCATGCTGGCGCGTCCGTCTGGCGTTTGGGACCAACGGAAACTGCGTTAGCAGCGGCCGGTGATGGAAAACGGCAAGGTTCGCTCTGTGCTTGTGCGTTCTTTTCCCTGACGAGCACGACGACGGCCACGATCGCGCCTGTGTTTTCCCACGCATCTGGCGTGAAAGACACGGCCCATCTTTTTACGGAGAGGCTGCGATAGAGGAGCTCCTCCATGCAACTCCGCGGCACCACACCCAACGGTAAGAACTGTTGGCTAAGCTGCTTCCAGGCAGCCCGCCCACCGCACAGCCCGTCTTTGCTTGCTTTTTCCTTTTCCTTCTTTCCTTTTTCCTCTAAGCGAGCACGGAGAGGCCCCGTTTCGTTTCGAGACGGTGCATTCCTATCTCTCTTTTGCTTCCGCGATGCTCTGCTTCTCCATTTCCGATGCTGCTGCTCTTTTCGTCCGCCCTCCCTTTTCTATTTTTGGGGGCCACGCGGATCTGTGATCCTTGATTGACTGCCCTGGCTGCATGTGAGAGCGTCTGGGTTCCTGAGTTGCCCAATGCAGACAATCACATCTCGCACTTCTCGTATCTATGTGCCTCGTCCCTGCTTTGGGCGTGTATTACGGCGCATTTCACAGCTTCACCACCATCTCGTGCAGTGGCATAAGCTGCTCGCCCTCGACAAAATTGCTTTAATCTCGCTCCCTTCTTTTCTTCGGGCCTATGCACTGCATTTGACCAGACTTGCCAAACTCGGGTCGTAGACATGCTGTCGGCCGTCCCGTTTAGGCCGTTTCTAGAAGTTAATTTCACGCGATGGACACGAAGGAAGAGAAACAGGCAAGCTTACTCCGGCCAGCTAAGAGCCAGCAGCCGTCCTACCTACTTAGTACTTAGCAGATGGCAACATAGCTACGAGTACGAACGCTATAATAGCATTATCCGCCTGCGTTATGAATCCCCATTCTTGCACTGTCCTGGCGCCTCCCCTTTTTTTTTATCCTCCCTGCCCACGAGAGAGGAACCCAGTGCTTTGGTGGGGATGGGGCGAAACGAGATTAAAGGACCATAAAAGGGAAAAAGAAAATACCCTTGGACCGGGAAAAGAGCTATAATCATATCCACACACAGAACAGAAAGAGAATGGGAAAGAGGGCCCTTAGCTGCTCCGTGCTATACCCCGCAAAAAGTCTAACGGCGAGCACCAGGAATGCAACGCCGTTTTCTTGCGGTCTTTGTTTGTATCTCACAGTATGAAACTTACAGCGATGTATCTTTGATACCTCTGTACAGTGCCGCCTCTATCGTCTGCTGTGTGCCAGAGCTGCCATGTGAATTTCTTCCAAAAGGTGGTAGTGTCTGATAAAGAGCTGAGGAGAAATTAGCTGTGTCGTCATCCGCCTTGTTTCTTTTTTTCCTTTTCTTTTTTTCTTTTTGAATCTTGCCCTTTTGGTTCTCTGTTCCGGTCTCCTCTCTGCTTTTGTTTTTGTTTTATCTCCTCGCCCAGAACCGATCCTTCTTCCTGCTCTTCTCCAGCCCTGCTGATTCTTATGCCCCCAAGGGGCTTGGCCAGAGCCTCTCTTTTGTCTGCCCGTGTCGTAATTTGCCCTATTATCTGACAAACGGCCTACGGGCAGCATCTGCCAGCCTGACAAGCTCTTGTTGTTCCGTCAAGCCCCTCCCCTCCCCTGTCTCATTATTTGTCGGGATCCCTCTCCCTTTCGTCCTGTCCAGCTTCTCTTATCCTGCATCCGTATCTCGTCCTCCTTGATTGAGTCCTCGAGGAATACTCCGTAGGAGTTGCTGTTGATGTTCCTTACTCCTGCTGCCCTGTTCCTTATTCACTGACAGACACATCCTATCTTGAAGCGGTTAAACCCCCCCCTCCTCCTGCCCCAGCGGACAAGGGAAAACCGTTTCGTTTCCATGCCCCCTTGCCCACTTGCACCGCACAAACACCTGCACGCATGCACCCACCCTTGTCCAGTCACCCACCCCTGTCCTGTTTCTTTCCCTCTAGAAATGTTAACCTCCTGTCAAGCGTTCCCTCTGGTTGGTCAGAAGTACGGAGTGCATTACCTTTCTAGTTGGTTAGATGGGGGGACTTTCGAGGAGAACCCTCCCCCCCGGTCCTCTTTTCTTCTTTTCTCTTCCTTCCATCTCGTCAACCAGCAAAAGCTCTGGTGCTACTTGCACGCACACCCCCCCTCTTCCTCCTACAGCGTATGCGCGCGCGCAGTTTCAAAGCCTGGAAGGGCCGATTCGAACGGTCGCGCGCGTCGGCATTGTTCGTCTTTTTTCCCCTTGCCCTCTCTTTTTCGTTCACATTCTCCCTGTAACCCCCTTGTCGTTAACGGCCAAGGCGGGCGGCATATCCCTCCTCACGACCCACCCCCTTTCAACCACTCCCTACTCCCTGCACCGTTGCCATCACACACCCCCTCGCTCGAGCTGGTCGGTTGTGGCCAACCAACCTCGCTGCGAAGTGTTCCTTTCCGGGTGGGAAAACAAGGTGCGGCTACGCTAAACCTCTTGAGTGGTTTTGTTTGTGTGTGATTGTGCATCTGCAGAACGTCAAGGTCACAGTTTGTGCCTGTTTGTGGCGCAAAGTGAGAAGTAAGAACACGAGAAAGCAAACAGGTAAATGCACGAGCGGACAACCAAAATAAGAATAATAAGAATAATAAGAATAATAATAAAACAACTGTGCCGACGGCTTTGGGGCCGCGCATCGAGTTCGTTACGCAGCGCGCTTGCGTGATGGGCCAGCCCATTGGCCAATTTCTACAGCAGGCTTGGGGGAGAGCAAAACTACTCCATAAACAAAAAGGAAGAACAAAGGGGGAGAGGAAATGTAAGATAGTCATCCCGCCGCGTATACGGCGTATCCATACTTCCTTACGGATACTGCTCGCGGAGCACCTACTCCGTAGTTGTACTCTCAAGACAAGACACCTTTGTCATTCCCAGCAACTCCGTATTGAACAATCGGGATTTGATGCTTATTGTGAGTAGTAAGATATCAACACTACTCGTGGTTTGTCAAATCCTTCGCTCCAGGATAGCGGGGGGAGCAACTACAAAGAGCGAGCTTGCTCCGGGCACCGTAGCGTGGACCAACTTTACGGGACCCGGCATGTTGGATATCACAGCTGTTATTATAGCCAGAAACCCTTAGACATATATGTCATACGGGAAGCAAGCAATAGCGCCCCAGGTTGGGCAAATTGAGCTTCCAAACTCCTTATATGTGAGCGTCTTAACCATTACATCACAAAAGCAATATTCTTCAAGGCCGGAGATGAAGAACGGAGATTTGAAATAAACATGAAAATAGGGGCTTGAAAATATGAAAACCGGAGGAACTTAATAGCCAAAGGGTTGAAGTAAACATGCGGAGTGGATTAGTTGCGTATTAATTACATGCTCGCCGTAGCTTGATCCCAACAAAACGAAGAATGAGAAAATTCCAGCATTGTTGCTTTCTCATGACACGAACCCTTCTTTTGCTCCTTGCATATCCAGTATTTCAATTAATATTAAACTGCCCCCCTTTTGATAATTGCAAGTGATTGTTTTGCCCTGCATGCGAACCTGCATGTCGTGACGACGGCATGTATCATCGCGAAGCTATCCACTCGCACCTATCATTTGTAAGGTCAGTTTGATATTGAGCACATAGCGTAGCTGGGCGCAGTCAGATGTCCCTACATGAGAGATAGACAAGCAATATGGTGCCGCTCTGCATTTTTGCCCATCTTCATGTGCGGTACTCAGGTTCACTTCCCCGTGGTAGCATCGAGCGTAATATGCTCCGAAGAGAACGGCTGGATCAGCCGCGTCAAATTTACATTAACACATAATTACGTTGTACATTTCATTTATTTAGGCTCGCTGAGCCGAGGTGATGGAAGAGAAACTGCAGCCGAGGAGAACAGAGAGAGAGACCTAAAAGAAAAGCCAACCAAAAGACCCGTGATGGAACTGTATCCCGTACAGTTGGGATATCCTGCGATGACTTTAGCCAGGCTGCTGGAATCACCATGCTGCCTTCTCTGCTTGCAACAGGCACGACGTCCAAACTTCCGTAAGCAAAGGATAATTCCCGACAAAAGCAATACTGGGTATCATTGATACGAGACCTTCCATATGCCGAGAAAAAGGCCTGGGATTATCCTTGGCTCGGTGTGCGGAACAGGAGGTCCTACTTTTGATCATCCTACGCGCACTTTCTGGCCAGATGCAGTCGATAGGAGGAGACAAAACACCAAAAAAAAAAACATGCTCATCTCCGTGGTTCCGAGGTCAACCAAGAAAAGAAGAAAGGGACGCTGCTCGAGTACCCGCATCGGAGATCAAGAGGCCAAGAAGAGGGAAAACAATGACACGGAGAGACAGTAGTTGTACAAGTAGAGAGACACAAGAACAAGGCCAATATCAGCCGGCTGATATAGGGTATTAAACAAGTGGGCTCCGATGCCCCCTATTTTAGTACTCGTATGTCGTCTGCTCCCCATCCTACGCGACACGGAGTACGGGCTGTATACAACGCGCACGCGCGAGAAAAGTAAAGAAAAAGAAGACTCGGGGGGCGTACGAGTACGAGTACGAGTAGAGCGAGATGCTTTGGCCGTCTCGTTTGTGAAGTATGGATACACTTGCGCGATACTGAACATAGCAAATGTGGGCACGGCGCATGCCGCAAAAGACAAACTCTGCTATAGAACCCCCAATTTTGATTATGTCTCGTTCGGTGGCGAGGTAGCAGCACCATCGGGACTGCAGCGGCGTTCGTCCTGCTTTTGCGCTCATCTGTTTCTTGGAATTACTTGCTTTCAACCTGAATTTGGTGTCGCAATATCTCACGCTCCCGCACTCAAAGTGCTGCTGGACCTTTTCGTTCCTCTGGCTCAGGCCCTGTTACATCGCCCACTGATGCTCTTTGATGAACTCCTACTCTGCCCTGCGGCCAAGATAGGAAAAGGAAAGCAATTCTTGTTTTGCCCAAAACGGGCCGTTGATTTTCCTATTCGGGACGCTTCATTTTGTCCGAAGCAGTGGAGACACCCAGGACAAGATATTGAGAGTTTTCGAAAGGACGATGGGACTGCTTGAGGCGAAAAGAATGCTTGGAGTTGTTTTCGATAAAAGAGGCGAGAAAGTCTAAGAGCCGGACAAAACGCCTGTTGCGTTTAGGCACCGTGCTCCCGCGGCCCGGTATGAACTGTGAAGACCGAGAAAGAGGAGGCCCTCGCAAACGGGTTTCCACCTGTTGGCTCCCTTTTCGATAATATTGCAGCTTGTTTCTCTTTCGAAAACGTGCGATCCTTTGCTCCGGTACTAGCATAAAATCAAAAACACGAAGAGATAGGTAGATGGCCTTTTGCTATGGCTCTCGTACCGGTACAACGAAGCCGGTAGGGAGAAGAAGGGTTGAGGAACATCAGCAGCATAGCAAGGACTCTTCCACGCCAACCAAAACCAAGAAGCAAAACACTCTTACGGTGCTGGAGCACGAGTATGGTATATTGGAGTCACGGGAGTACCAAAGAAATCAGCCACCCCTTTCCCCCCCTCCCTTTTTCTCTCGTCTTCTCCCACACCCCCCCTTTCCATGAGATCAACTGCAACGTCGGTTGGGGCGTGATCCATGGAACCAGAAAAAACGAGGCGAGGAGACAAACAAAATGTTGAGAAATGCATCTCACAGCGCATAGTGAGCAGTAATAGCTAGCTCGTGTCTCCATTCCCGGAGTGGTGTATGTTATGTTTGCGCTTCCTTTTCTACTCCATTACGAGCAGTTTACCGCTTCCTAGCCGCCCTATCCCGCCCACGACTTCTTTTTATTTTGCTTTCTCTTTTATTTTATTTTATTTATGAAGGATGAAATTATTGCCTGCACTATTTTCTGCTTCTGCCACGAAATTGCAAGCGAGGCAGGAAAAAGGGGTAGCACACGGCAAGAGACGCGAGAGAGAAGTCACCGCGGGCAGAGAAATATAACCATTGCGTTAGCACTGCAACGCTCACCATAGTCATGGTGCAGACGTGACGCCAGAAGCACAACCAAAAACAAGTACTTCGTAGAGGGAAACAGAAAAGTGGAAATGAAACTCCTTGCAGGTTTGGCACGAAAGACGGCCGTCGAGTACTCCGTAAGCACTGCGAAAATAGGGGCGAAGAACGGGGAGGGAGAGAAGGGGAAATAGGGGCGACGCGAGGGAACAACGGGTTTCCAGTTTCCACTTGGTGTCGACGGTAAAAATAGACAACGGAGCAAAACAGTAAAACACGCAACGCGGGAGAGAGAGGGCTAGAAAGAGTAACAGGAGACAAGAAGGGGACATGTACAGTAGCGCTGGGGGCATCTTTTGAAATGATACGCAGCACGCCAACAAGCCTGCTCGACGAAGGGGGCGTGTTGAACAAAGAAAAGAAAAAGCAAAAAAAAATAAACAAAAAATAAATCAAACGCACGAAGGATTTTAGGGGGTGAGCAGAAAAAAGACGAGACTGGCGAGACGCAAAAGCAAATACTCGTCGAATACTCGCCACACAGGCCAAGCCAAGCGTAGGCCTCTGGTATCTCGTCGCTCCTCCTCCTCCCCCCCCCTTTCCCTCTCGTCCTTTCCCGGGTGTGAGCACGGCATATTCGTGTCCTTCTGCTACGGTCTCTGTTGCTTCCCGTTCCTCTCTCCTTCCGTCGCCCGCCCCCCCCTCGTCTCCCTGTCCAGTCCCTATCGTTCCCTCGCCCTCTCTCCCTCTCGTCCCCCCAGCTGGAATGCTCTCGTAGCAACCGAGACCGCAACGTCTCGATGCACCACACTGGGGAGCAACAGCAACGACATGATCTTGCAGGACAGGAGAAATAAGACGAAAGGGGGAAAATGGAACGTAAAGCAATAGCAGAAGAAAAAGAATACAAGACATGATTCATACGTAGTCGTAGTGTACAAGTACTATTTTAATAGGTGTATATGCGTATCTTTCGTATGTACGTTTGTGTGGCCCTTCTAGGTCTTGGGCCCAAGAAGAGGCGTAATACCCCGTAGTATGAACCAGTATATCGTTAGGATGGTAAAAATGAAGGGCGAAAAAGGTCGAGAAGTAAAAAATAACGCCGAGACTAAGCAGAAAGGTCATCATTATCGTCGTCGTCGTCGTCGTCGCCTTCGTCATCAGATTCAAAAAGGTCGTTAAACCACTCCATCTGGTCCTCGTTGTCCTCGAGCGCCAGCTCGACAAAGTTGCGAACCCAGGCCTCCATGTCCGGGTCGAGCACGTTGACATGGGCGTCTCCTCCCACGGCGACTGCGTCTGCTGCTGCCACCGCCGCTGCTGGAACACCAGCAGCACCTCTTCCTCCTCGCCGTCCTCCCCTCCCAGCTGCACCGCCGCCGGCTCGGCCTCTGCGAGCAGGAGCACCAGCAGCTCCTCGCCCACGGTCTGCTCCGCCTCCTCCACCCCATCCACCGCCGCCACCGAAGCCGCGACCTCTCTGTGGGATGACTGCCTGACCTCCTCCTCCTCCTCCTCCCCGTCCTCGACCGCGACCAGGGCCCTGGTGTCCGACTCGAGCTGCAGCTCCTCGCCCTCTCGGGGCAACGCCATTATTGTTGGGAGCTGCTGGAGCAGCAGGGGCGGCTGGAACGGGAGCAGGTGCTGGGTCCATGGCAATGCGAAGGACAAGCGGCCCTTCACGAGCTACATCGATTTGGCGGGGAGCGCCTCGGGCAGCAGCTGCTGCTGGCCGCCGTGGTGCATTTCGCTCGCCCGCTCTCTGTTGTTGTGCTGGGCCCCGATTCTGCTGGCGAGGAGGAGGACCAGCACGAGGAGGTGGACCAGCACGAGGAGGAGGACCAGCGTTGTGTCGTCCTGCGTTGCCGTCGTCGTTGTCATCGTCGCTGTCGTCCGGATCCGAGTCAGAATCGAAGTCTTCGTCATCGCTTGTGTCCTCATCTACATGGATGTCCGCCGCTGGCCGGCCGTCGTAGCCGACGAGGGCACCGCCAACACCCTCGTCGCCAAACTGTAGCTCCCACAAGCGGTTGAAGCAGCCCGTCGTCGAGCCGTCAGGCGCCTGGCCGAAATGTCGGTACGGGTTCGTAGGCTCGAGCCAGGCCGAGCACAGGTAGCAAAAGTGCGTATTGCAGCGGAAGCATATCATGTGGTTGCAGCCCATGGTCTTCTGCGCGGGCGCCGCGCACGTCGGGCACGGCGTCGTGTGCAGGGAGAGGTACTCGATCGACGCCTTCTCCTCGTCGGTCAGCTCCCCGTTCTTCTTGCGCGGCGTGCAGAGGACAAAGTCGCCGTGCCAAGAGAGGAAGCAGCGGCTGCAAAAGGCAAACCCGCAGTCCTCGCAGATGCATAGGCGCTCGTCTGAGGGCACGTAAGCCTTCTTGCTGGGCGTTTTCCCGTCTGCAGGGCCCTCGTCATTGTTGTCGTTACCGTCGTTGTTGGCATCGCTGTCGGTGTCCGAGCCGCCCTCCTCCCCACCACTTTCGTGCAACATGAAGCCTTGCGGCTTCTTGTGCTTCTTGGACCGGGCCGCGCCGTTGCACCACGCGCGGGGACAGTAGATCGTATTCTTGTCCGACTCGAGCTCGGTCTTGTATTTTAGATTGATGTAGCGCTTTACCAGGTGCTCGTCGACGTGAATCTGGAGCAGCTCGCCAGGGCTGACCGAGACCAACTTCGGCCTGCGGTGCTTCTTGCTCACAGGGAGGGCAGCCTCGCGCTCCTTAGTACAGTTTGGCTCGAGGCATCGAATGGATGCCAGGTCGCCCTCTGTGATGGCGTTGCTGTAGAAGTCCTGCAGGCACTGGACGCAGAAGACGTGGCCGCAGTCCTGCATGCGGTGGCAGACCGCACCTTTCTTGGGATCTGGAGAGGTCTTTATCAGTATCATACCCCGCATAACGCTTGAGAGAAGAAAACGAGCCATGGCGCAACTCGAACGAACCTAAGCAAACACCGCAGACAAACGTTTCCCGGGCAAAGGCTGCCTGTTTTGCCTTGACGTCGTAGTCGAGAATAGACACCTTGTGCTCCATGTCCACGGCGAGGAACCCGTCGCCGTCCACGAGCCCAAACACGTTGTCGGTCGCCTGTTGGATTTGGTCGACGTAGCTAAAGACGATGGGGTCGTGGCCGAGCTCTTCCCAGAGCCGGCTGCAGTCTGACTCCAGCCGCTTCAGCACAGGATTCGGCAACCATGGAGGCACTGCCGACACGACCACGCGGGGCGGCTTCTCCTCCGGGTAGCCCTGAGGGAGCGATATCTGCAGGTGCAGCGATGGCAGATAGGCCAGCGCGTGCGTGTCGATGGCCCTGTTTCCAAGCATGTTGGCGCCGGCGCCGACTGCGCCCGTTGCAGCCGTGGCCACATTCTCGTTGACGCCGGCGGCCGGAAAGGCCACCGTGACGACCTGGGCCGGGTTCACGGGGACCTCGAGGGTGAACGTAAACCTGTCGTTGCTGTCGACGACCAGTTCTGGGAAGATGGCTTCCAGGGTGCTGAGCTCGACCGCGCGCTGGTCGTCGAAGTCGAGCTCGTCCGCATCGTTGTCGTCCATCGCGAAGACCGGGGCTATCTCTGCTGCGCGGCCGGGCGATGCGGTAATGAGATGAGGCTGGTAAGATTCATGAGATGAGTTACCCGGCTTTGGTGAGAGTAGGATGCTGGAGAGTATGCAAAACAGCGATAACGAGAGGGTGATATCAAATCAAAAAGTGTCTCTAATTTGGCGAGATTTTTGTGAGATTTTGTCACCATCGCTATGACATGCTTTTGTGCCCGAGCTGATATATGGCCACGCCCATCACTCGACTCATCTCCAGAGACTCGAAGGAAGTTAAAAACTGCGACCAAAGGGGCAGTTGGTGTCGTATGTCGTTGGCCTTACAGCGCTGAGCTGGCGATGGAGATCTCGAGCACCGTGTGGCCCACGCACATCGCCCAATGCGCCGTGACTCTTACGCCACACGCGCCGAATGAGCAAGGCGGCAGGGCAGGGACGCCACAGGGACGGCGCCACAAGAGTCCCCTTTTCTTTCCTTCTTCTACGCTGGTGGCTGCCGCTCACTAGGCTGCCCACTGGCTGCTGATTGGCTGAGGCCCCTCCGTCGTGCCTTCCCCGCTCGCAACCGCTTGAACGCCCCGAGTGCCCCGTCCAATTAGGCAGGAAGCTCTACCTCCCAGCAGCAAACAGGGCGGGTCCAGCAAGCACGACGTCCTGCCCGCTGAAGCTATCGCCCGGCTGGTGGCCCTGCTTCGCAATACAGCCTTCCCAAGATGCACCCTCGCCATCTCCAGGCCACAGCATAAGCAGCTCGTTCCGTCTCCTGTGCAACGACCAGCGACACGCGGAAGCACGATCGACGACACCGAGAGCAGCACTGCAGCAGGATGACAGCAGACACGCCCTCTTAACCCCCCTCTCTGGCCCTTTACCCCTTTTACGACGGCCCTACGAACCCCCCCCCCCCCCTTTTTCCCTTCGAGAATGAGCAGCCCGTGGCACCCAGGGCCGGCTCCTGGCGACGATCAGCCTCTGGCGGATGGCTCGGCTACGGAAGCAAGAGCGGCATTACCGGCCACCCACAAGACAGGAGCTGCCGGCGTGGCGGCTGGCCTCGGCCGGCCGCCTGTCAGCTTCCAGAGACCAGCAACAGCCGGCCAAAACAGCCAGCCTCCGGTGCAGGCCTCCCCCTCTTTCCCACCTCCGCCGACACAGCCGATTTCCTCGCAGAACATGGCCACCGGAGCCGTCGTTGGTAGTAACAATCCCGGTGGTGGTGCTCGCGGCATCGGCGGCCCAGGATCAGGACCTTTCCAGCAGCAGCAGCAGCAGCAGCAACAGCAGCCGCCGCCGCCGCCGCCCCAGCAACAGCAGGCCCTCGACTCGCTCTCGCTCTCCCAGCTGCGACGGCTGGCCTCGGAGCTGCCCCGCAACGAGCCCATCACGTACGACTTCACCTACGAGGACATGGGCGCGTTTGACGAGGAGGTCGACGAGTGGTTCTCCTACCAGATCTGGCAGTGGGTGCGCCTCAACTACGCGCAGCAGTACTTTGAGAGCCGGTGGGAGCGGCTGGTCAGCCGTGGGGAGGAGGAGCACGACGACGAGAATGACGACGAGGACGAGAACGAAGGATATGAAGGGAGATACGCGAGAGAGGGGCAGGACGGCGGGCAGGGCGAGAAAGACGAGCGGCCGTGGGATGCTGTCCATGCCGAGACGCAGGAGCAGTTTGTCGCCGGCGTGCTCAAGTCGCTCGAGTCGGGCAAGCACCGCGAGCGGCCCGAGGTTATCGGCTGCCTCGTCTACCTCCTCCTCGGACGGTGGGGTGCCACGTCGGGCGGCCCAATACCGGAAGGCAAGCGCTCGTCAACGGCACGGACGGTAGCGCGGCAGCGGCAGCTGGAAGCGATGAAGGCGGGCGCAGTCCTCGTGGGCAAACTCGGCGGCATTCCCATTCTGTGGAAGGCGCTGCGGAAGGCTTTTGAACCGTTTTGGTAGGATGCATTTGTGTGGTGCCTTGATACTCTCTGATCATGATATACTAACGACGATAGGGGCCCCGACGATGTCCAACAGCTACCTACAGGCCTGTTCCAAGACGCACAGGACGAGCTGGCGAACTTGATGACCGTCTTCTACGTTCTGATGCAGGCGACCTTGAGCGACCCTCTCGACAAGGCCGCCTGCTACGTGAAACTGGGTAGGTTTTAGCGTCCCTCGTCTCTCTCATGGGACCATATGATAACCAAAAACTAACCATCCACAGTCGCCCTCGATCCACCCATCCCAGACTTTATGATGAACGTAGCCTCTAGGCTGCGGTGGGACGACAATCCCGTCATCCCCCAGTGCCAAGTGTTTCTGCTTCTCTGGAAGTCGCTCCTGCTCGTATTTGGCGGCTCCCGAGAGCTTTTGGAGACCAAAAAGGCCACGGCCGAGTCAACGGCAGACGTCGACAAGGAGAAGAACCTGATCATGGCGTCGCCGCTGGACTACCATGCGTTTCGGCACGAAATCACATCCAAGTACCCGGCTTATATCCCACCGCAGCCGCTGCTGCCGCTCGAAGACGACAACACGACGCTTCTCCCCCCGCCTCCCAACCATCCGCCTCGGAACAACGGCTCGAATGGGATCCTTCCGGGGCCGCCCAACGCGTACGGCGGCGCCTCGATTCTCAACCAACCTGTCCACATTGCCACGCCCGCACCGTCGCCGCCTCCCTCCCCTGCGGCAGGCGGCAAGGGCGGAAAGAAGCAAAACTACCAGACCAACCAGAACTTCCCGTTCATGTACCCACCGCTGGATGCCTCTAGCAACGGCGCCGGTGGGAAGGGCTCGGCCGCGCTGCAAGACGCTCTTGTGGGACGCAGGTGGGAGGGCAGCGATGTCCCCTCGTCCATTTTGGAGGCTGGCGAGCTCTTCTCCAACCGCGTCCGCATGACGCGGGCCACCCGGCAGCTCTGGGAAGAGCGCGAGAAATTTCTCAAGTTTGAACGCGGCTGGGACGCCGCGGACGAGGAGCTGATTGACGACCTGGACCTGTCGTCCCTCAGCCTTGCTGAAAAGGAGGAGCTGGGCCTGCTCAAGCCGAGCGAGCTGGACACGGCAGGCAAAAAGGGCGACCCGGACGTAGATTACGGCCCGAGGTCGAATGACCTCAATGAGCGCGTGACGCAGCGGCTTGACGCGCTGGAGAGCTTCTACGTAAGTTTCCTGTCGAAGAACGTGCTATTTTTCTTTTTTCTGTCTCTCTAACAACCTTGGTATCCTTAGCGAGAAGCGCTGCCTCACCTGCAGTCACTGGTTATCGTTCTACTGAAAGCTATTCTGATGAACGTGGCCGTCCTCATGGCCCAGGCTCCAGCAGGCCAGCAGCAGCACCCCGCGGCGGGCCCGAACAACCGGGGTGGGTTCCCGTCGTCGAACCCGAACCAACCTGGCGGAGGCAATGCCGAGCCTGTCGAACTGTCGCCCGAAGAGATCGACTCTGCTAGAACTAGGGAGATCAGCGCCAAGGCCGTCTCGGGTATTCTTCTGCTGTTGTTGAAGTGGCTCAAAGTTTCTCGTACGTTACGGCAACATATATTGACTATTTTTTTTACGGGCTTTGCACTCCATAACTAACAAAATGTACATGACAGACGTTCTCAAGTTCGAGTACCTGACGCAGCTATTGCTCGACTGTAACTACGTGCCTCTACTGCTCAAGCTCTGGGCGCACCAGGACGTGCAGCAGTTGGTAGACAGCAAGAACGACCGGATTGAGTCGAGCTTCTTCTACTTCTGCAACATCCGAGCCGGCGTTCCCGAGGACGAGGACCAGGGCGGCCAGGCCGAAGACGAAGAGATCGAGAGCGAGGATGACGCTGCCCCGCCGGCGATCAAGCGTCGCCGGTCGCCGCCCCGAGCACCTGGAGGCACGGCGGGCGGACCAGGTGGAAGGGCGGCGGGCAGCCGACCGGGCGGTGGCCCCGAGGTGGACGAGCTCGGGTATCCGATTGGCGAAGCGCCGGCCGACCCGATTACGGACTTCAACCGGCGCAACTTCTTTTCGCTGATCAACCTGCTGCGGGTGATGCAGAAGATCTGCAAGAACAAGGCGCACCGCAACCTGCTGCTGGTCCACTACAAGTCGTCCAACATCCTGCGCAAGATGCTCAAGGTGCCGCAGCAGGAGCTGCGGCTGTACACGCTCAAGCTGTTCAAGAACCAGGTGCCCTACTGCGGGCGCAAGTGGCGGCAGACCAACATGCGGGTGATCACGGCGGTGTACCTGCACTGCCGGCCGGAGCTGCGGGACGAGTGGCTGGCGGGAAGCGACGTGGACGGCGAGGTGGAGAGCTCGCTGCCGCTGGAGCAGGCGCTGCGCAGCCTGACGCACTGGTTCAACGTGCGGCGGTACCCGGACAAGATGGTGCCCGAGGTGCGGGTGGCGCTGCGGGAAGAGCACGATTTCTTTGTGCGGGAGCTGGAGAAGCTGGACCTGAACTGGGCGGACCTCAACGACGGCGAGAGCGTGATGAGCGAGTGGGATGGGTAGGGAGGAGTCCCCCGTCTTGGGACGCAACGGAGAGAAAATGGAACCAAAAAAACGGTGACGAGAGCAGAGGGCGTAGTAAGCCAAAGATGTTGGGATCCACGCACACACAAAAAGCGAAAAGCGAGAAGCGAGAAAGCGAAAGGCGAGCAGCGAAAACGCCGAAGGCGAAAAAAATGGAGCGTTAATATTAGCAGAGAATCTGGGAATGAATGAATGGATAATAATCAATGAAATGGAAATGGGTTGCCAATGACCAAAAAGGCTTCGTGGTGAATTATGAATTCTCAATGCTATAGCACAAAACGACTTGGCCCCTTTCCAACAGCATTACGGCTTGCTTCTGAGCGAAGCCCTCCAAAAGCCCTCTCACACCACAGCATTATCCAACCTATCAAGAGTCCTAAAAGGCGAAAAAAAAAAATGGCTGCGTCGAGAATGTAGCCTTTGTTATACCCAAATCACCGTCCCCCTATCCAGTGGCGCTGGGTATCATTTGTTTTGTTGTTCAGTCTCCCAAGTCTGCCCCCCAAGAACTTTCTTCGCGTCTCTCAAAAGTTCACATGCATCTTGACCCTCTTGGCTTTCTTCCTCTAGAAATTCGGCGCGTTGCCGTAGGCGGTCTTGGGCGGGTTGGCATACAGGTTCCCCACCGGCGGGTTGATGTACTGGGGCTGCTCCGCCGGCAGGTGGTCGTAGGCGGTGGGCTCGACTATGTTGCCGTAGGTCCTGCCCGCACCACCGGCCGGCAGCTCGGCGCTGGCAGGGAGCTCGGCGCCGGCAGGGAGCTTGGCGCCGTCGGGCCCGATAATGCCGCCGCCGGCAGCGTGCGTGCCGACCGCCGTCGACCCGGTGGCGTTGCTATAGCGCATCTGCTCGGGCTCGGCGTGCGCGGGCAGCGCGTTGGGGTCGCCCACGACGCCGCCGGCGTCGGCCTCCTTGTTGCGGCGCTTTCCGAAGAAGCCGCGGCGGCGGCCGCTGCCCGAGGTGTAGTCGTTGTTGGGCCCGGGGCCGAACTTCTTCTCGCGGCGCTGGTGGCGGGCCAGCAGCAGCTCGGTGATGGCGGAGAAGACGAGGAAGGCGATGGCGATGATGGACAGGGCCAGGGCGGCCTTCTCGAGCTGGCACGAGGTGCGGAAGCTGGGGATGCCGACGACGCTGCCGCGGCTGTTGACGACGATCGTGGTGTCGGCGTTGCCGGTGCCAAAGGGCGTGCGCAGGTTGTCGCCGCCGCAGGAGCCGGAGCCGCCGCGGTTGCTCACGGCGATGTAGATGAAGGCGCCGATGAAGAGGAGGTCGAGGACGATGGCGATGGCGGAGGCCCAGGCGAGGCCGGCGAGGCACCAGAGCAGCACGATGCCGATCAGGCTGTAGAGGGCGGCGGCGCCGGACAGGCCTTCGACGGCGCGGACCCAGGTCGGGATGTGGAGGTTGCGGTTGCGGAGGGTGCCGAGGAAGTAGCCATAGATGATGAGGATGGCGAGGGCGCAGACGAAGGTGATGCCGCGGAAGAGAAACTGCAGCGACTTGAGGCCGGTGCCGGTCCGAGAGCCCATGGTTGCGGATGTGGTGGTGGTGGTGGTGATGGTGGTATGCTGTCTTGGACGTCGATGCCGATGCCTGTCGAGCTTGCGGGCGATGACGTAATGTCCAGTAAGGATAGGGTGAAAGGAGTCTCCTGTGCAATTGGAGACAAAGTGAGACTCGACAATAGCAGATGCAACAAGATGATGGGGGGATATCCAGCTATCTATACAAAGCCGGATGAGACGACAGAATATGGAGAGAGAAGAGAGAATTGGGCCTCTTGGCTTGAGGGATGCTGGGGAGCTGGCGATGTCCTTTTTAAGAAAGAACAATGAGCGAGATGGGGAGCAGGTGCGACTTCCTCTTCTTTCATCTCTCTTGCTTCTGTCTTGGCTCCCTCCCTTTGATGATATTCCCCTCAGCTAGGCCCATGCTTTCTCTGTGCGCCCCCCAGACTAAGAAGAGCCAGTCTATGACATCCACGACACCATTGGACTCGATCGTAGTGCTGGACCACGGGGACGGGGCCAGTGTGCAAACTCATGTGTAATACCCAGGCTAGCCTTTCTTCGCTTCCTCTGAGGAGCCAATCGTTGCCTGTCTCTACCTGGCTATTGGCATGCGGCCCTTCGACGCTCGATCTGAATCTGAATCTACGAGCAGATTGGCATTGGCTAGTGTAGATGGCTTGGAAGAGCAGCGTTTCTCCGATCCCAAAACTGTTCTCCATGATCATGGTGGACGGGCGATGGCATTCTGGACGGCACATAGAGGGCGATGACGTCACCTGCCGTCTCGAGAAAACAATGCACTGAAATCACGGGATCGCCAACGAGCCTCAGCCACCACAGCCACAGGTACTCGAACAGTCAGCAGCACTGAACAAAGGTCTGCATCGTACGAGGAGGGTAGCCAAGCAATCGTCCTACCCACATGCAAGTCAACTTCTAATATTCAATGCGCCACAGCCTACTCGTACTCGTAGAGTTCACAAGTTCAAAGTTTCCTATTCCACATGTCCAGCATAAAGCAAGGGGCGGGCCTGGCCAGGTCCATGGACAGGAGACATGGACGGGGCACGCGAGCACGGGCAAGGGAAAGGAAGAAGAAGCAAAGAAGAAGAAAAAGCGGGTATTGCATCAAAAGAAGCAAGCGTTGGTTTTTTTATTTTTTAGATTCCCTTGTCGTACTGTTTGGGTTAGCTTTGGCGCTCACCTTTGCAAGGCGGATGGCCGGAAGTCGACACCCCTTCTCGCCCACAAGCGCGCTCGTGCAAGCTGCCGGCCGACTTTTCCCGAAGGCTCGCCTTTTTGGGGCCGCGCTACGAGCCACAGGGTCGCGTCACCAGAGATCGCGATGGCAAAGAATGCAGGGTTGTGTCTGTGCCTACGGAGTATGTCAAGACGGAGCTGTGTGGCGGGCATTGCTCGCGCTCGCGCTCGTGCTCATGCTCACACTTCTCGATGCTGTTGTCTTGTTTCCTTGCTCTGTTCTATCTGATGTCCTTCCCTTCCAATTGTCTGGAGTCTCCCATTATTTCTACAAGCAGAGCCGTTCTGCGGCGGGAGGAACGAAAGAAAAGCACGGAGCCGGGATAGCAGCAGCCGAGCGAGGGGCACGGGGAGAGACGGCCAGGAACGGAGCCTCGTGTAGAGCGTCATACCTTGTTGGGCAGAGCTACTGTAGAGTGCAGCCACTGCACGTCCAGCCTGCCATCCTGACCGACTGGTTAATTGATTTTCCTGCTTGGTTCCCCAACCCGGTTCTTGCCGACCAGGTTGGCATCTCGGGATTGAAGAAATAATACGACGGCACAAGGCCGAAGCAACGACCCCATGCTACGGAGTCGATGCGACGGGACGGGAATGGCCCACCTCCGGCATGGTTGTAGGCCGCTACAGGTACGAGCAGGGGCTGCTTTGACCGCCGTTCTGCTTTAGCAGTTCCGTGTCGAGGACAAGAAGTCTGTTAATTGCCGCTTTCTTATCACATATTGACGGGCAACGGTTTGCGTTCTCTCGTTCTCTCCTTCTCTTGTTCTCTTCATTTTTCCTTCTTGTCGTCTGTCTCGTTTCTCGTTCCCGTTTCTCAGTTCTCATTTTTCATCTCCCTCGTTTCCCTCGTTCCCCTCACCCGTCTCCCGTGCGCTCTCACCGATGTCCTGGGCCAAGGGAACTGCCTGATCGAGACGAGTGAACTGACGAGGGGTTTTCTTTCCCAGTAATTGGATCTCATTGGTGTGTGCGTTGTCGGTGGCCAGCCATGTTTCCTCTTGTCTTTTTGTCCTGTTTTGCCCGCTTTCTCCATTTTTCCATTTTTATTATTCTTTTTCTCTGTGGTTTCGTTTCCTTTCCTTTTTCTTTCCCCTTCTTTCCCCAGGTATTGCTCCGCCCACATGTTGTCCCAAGTCCACTTCCTCCATATGGAGCCATGACAGGATGTCTGCAAAGGGTACAGAGTACAGGACGACCTATTCCACGAAATACGTACGAGTATTGCTCGTAATAATCGTACTCCGTACTCCTTTCGGGGTCCTGCCCTTGGCTTTTTCCATTCCCATCCTCGCGGCTCCGCACAAAAGTGGCTGGCGTGCTTCCTTGGCCCCAGAGGTCCCCATTTCGGTCTCGAGGACACGCCCTCGGTCATCACCCGCACCCCCATCTCTCCCCCAGACCAGGAATACTCGTAGTCGTAGACCAAGAAGACGGGCACGAAACACAAGACAGGAGATGTTAAGCCATCTCGGGTGCTGTGATTGGCCGTTTCGACAAAGGTGGCAATTGTGATCTTGCAAGACAAGGAGCAAGATATGCTGTACTCCGTCATGGAATGCACGTCAGCTTTGTCTGTGTCGCCTGCCAGCTTTTCTCCAGCACATACTCCCCTTGTCCAATAACATGTAACACTTTCCCTTTCTGTCCTTTTTTTTCTCTGCCATATCTGCCATGCAGCATGCAAGACGCAGGCAATGTAACGCCATCAACGTCGATGCAGTCCTTGAGCCGAGGGCGGTAATGGATACGCTGATGGTCGATACCGCCTCTTTGCTCGCCCTCTCTCTCTACTCGTATTTCTCTCTCTCTCCCTCTCTCGATTTCCGTTTTCTTTGTCATTCACCTGCATACGACCCTTGGCGTACTACGGAGTAGTTTCCCAACGCTGCGTGTTAGTGCTCCGTAGCCCTCTTTCCCGCACGATGGGCGGCACTAAGGAGCGCGACCGCTATTGCTGCGTCCTAGCCTGTCTCATCTCTCCTTTCTCCCCCTCCCCTCTGGTCGCTCTGCCGCTCACCTACCGCCGAGAGGCCGTTCGTAATTACATTCGATTTCCGCGCTCCGTGAGAGGCTGCCTCGCTCGGCCGTCCCCTCACGCGCGCCCTCTCTCCTGTCTTCTCCTCTTTTACCAAAAAGCGGGAACTGCCGTTTCCTTTTCTGCCTCTCTCTCCAATGCAACTCTAGAATGCGGGCAAACAAAAAAAAGAGATTACACGACACGGAACTCCCCAGGTTCCCTCCTTGATTTGTTTTCCTCGCTTTCCCTTTCCTTTGATTTATCTCGATTTTGTTAGTGGGCTTTTCGGACTGGGAAAACTGGGGTGACTTGCCACCCTGCTTGTCCTCCGGTACTCGCAGGATACGCCCCCAGGTTTTCTTGTCGCCCCGCTGCCGCCACCCATCACCACAGCCCTGTTCCCTCTTTGAGTACTTTTGCATGTATCCTTCTTGTAACTGTATCAATATATTTCCTATCCCGTAGCGGCTCGTCCGAGGCCGCCGATGTAGGAAGCTCGACCGTACCATCTTGACTTCAGGCCATCTCGCAGCGTCATACAGCATGCGCTGTCAAAGAAAGGACGCTTCTGAGACAAGAACCTCATTCTTCTCGGTGTCCAATCCAATGCTCGTAAAACAGCAAAAAACACACCCCACGTTCTGAGTAAAGAAAGCCCTACCCCTGGATTTCTTTTACGTCTTATTTGACAGCAGGTTGGACGAGACATTAAGACCAAAAAGAGCCGTGATAACGCGAGCTGGCAAAAAAGAAAAGAAAAGAAAAAAGGACCAATCCTGTTTCCTTGTCCGCTCTGCCGTTTCTTTGCTTCGACAATCATATGCCAAATCGCGTATTGAGCCCATACCTGCGCACGAGTACGAGCAGTCACAAAATGAAATGAAGCCCACTCCCACCGCTGGAGCACACCCTTTTCCATTCCTCTTCCTTGTTCCAGGCTCCGCCGCCGCCTTGCAACCACCGTTCTGTGCCCCAAAATAACTAGCCCCTCCCTCCTCCGGCGAGCCTATCGGAAGTGGATCGGGCGAGACAAGGCCAGCCAAAAACAAAAGGACGCCTTGGGTCTTTTCATGACTTTGATTACTCTCGCATGTCCTATCATGGAGAGAGCGGAGGAAGGACACAGGAGAGGTCTCGTGCTCTTTGTAGAGGAGAGAAACGCGTCCCTCTACTCGTAGGTCTCTCTCACAGAGCTGCCGTATTACTAGAGCCGTTTCCGCAACGTCCTTTTCCGTAAATTCCGTAAATTCAGTCCTTTCCGGTTGGTGGTACGCTCCTCTTCCTCTCTGACTGACCTTCTCCGTCGCATCTAGGCTAGCCCGTCGCAGGATTCCGTCGGGAGCTCACCGTCGCAGCCGAAGAAGACAAAGTGGCCACGGCCCCGTTTTTTTCTCGTCGTCTTCCTCCTTGCTCTGGAGGAGTAATACCCGCACATGGCCTGGAGGTATGGTGGACATTTGCTTCTTGTTGCCTCGTTGAGTTTGGCGTCCGCCTGTGCTTGCAGGATTTTGAGCACCCCATTTTTTTTTCTTTCTCTCTTATTTTGGATGCCTCTGTCGTCTGGGCCTCGTTTCTTAATTGCCCACGAGGCTAATCAGGGCGCGGCGCGAAGAAGCGAGAACTGGGGCAAAGCCGTCGGCCTGCTTTCGTGTCTTCGTCTTTCACTTCCCCAGTTTTTTTTTTCCATTGTCGTTTTCCCACTAAAGCAGCAAGCCCGTCCTCTTTTTTTCTGCCCTTGTCAAAAACAAGGATCCGCGCCAGGAGGACCAGTCATTCTTAGTCTGTAATGCTCGTCGACTCGACCCGGGGCAGACTCGTGCGTGTTGCGTGTTTCTCCAGGTGACCCTCTTCGTTTTTCTCGTTCCTGGTATTCCAGACTTATATGTCGAAACTACCCACCTTCTCCCCCAATCTCCACTCTTTTTTCCCCTTGCTCGCTCGCCGCCTCCCCTCTCTTTTCTTTGGGGCCTTGCTTTTCTCGCCTCTGTTTTGTTGCTCCGCCGAATCTCTTCCTTATTTTCTTTCTTTCCTTTACTTTGTGTTGTTTCGTATTCACTGTGAATTGCTTCCTTTTGCTCTTGTTCGTTCGTGTTTTTCTTTCAGACCAATCTCCACTCAACCGGCCTGCTTTTCTCGTCTACCTGTCTCATCGTTTTTCATCCCACACCCATCTTCCCGTCCCTGGCTCTTACTCCTCATTTCCTCACGAGCCTCTTATTCCGAAAAGAGAGCGTCGCTAAGAAGAACCCCAGCCCTAGCAAAGCATTGGCTGTTTGCGTACGAAGCGCATTTCGCTTTCGTGTTCTCGTCTTGGCCATTTCCGCACCCCACGGGGCAACGAAAGATTAAAAAAAACCCCAAAACCGCTGGCCTCGTTTCTTTGTGAGGTCACATTCATGTCTCATATTCGCCTTCGCGCAACTATACCTCTTGAGCCCACAGAAGAGGAGCTTCAAATACCCTCGGGCTCACAACACCGCGCGTTGCAATCAAAATCAAAAACGGCCAAGGAACAAGACTCGGCCTGCTGAATGACACGACCACGTACCAGCATCCAATAAACAAAACCAGGACGAGTGCTGCACCACCACCAGCCACCATGGACGATATTTCGAGCCCCAACTCGTCGAACCTCAGCGTCTTCGACAGCGGGACCGGCACCGACATCGCCATGCACGACGACGCAGCATCGCCTTTCAGCAGCAACAACGATAAAGGCAGCAGCGGCTTCACCAACAGAGAGAGCAGCATCAGGAGCAGCATCAGCAGCACCGCCAGCGGCCGGCCTGTCATGCTTCTGCCCGCAACGGAAAAGACGTCGCCCATGTCCAGCTCTGCGAACGGCTCGGTTTCGCAGCAGCCGGGCGACGCCAATGGCGGCCAGAGGAAGCGGAGATCCAAGAAGAGCGGCGAAAAGAAGAAGGAGAGCGCTGCCAGCGCGACATCGGACGGCGCTTCAGGTACCGTGACCAATGCTGCGGGCAAGGTGATCAAGCGGCGCGCCGCCCGTGCATGTGTCAGTTGCCGCAATCGCAAAGTGCGCTGCGACGTTGTCGAGACCTTTCCCTGCGGCAACTGCCGCTGGGACAAGATCGAATGCGTTGTCCAGGAGGGCCGAAGAAGACGGTTAGTCAATCCACTCCCTTGGCCTTGTTGACCAGCCTTTTCGACGGACTGACACCCTGTTTTCGGGGATAGGCGAGGCCTCTTCAACGCACGTGAGGCTGCGGGTCAGTTGCCAGGAGCCGAGGCATTCCATGCCCACAACGGCCACGATCACAGTCACAGTCACAGCCACAGCCATAGCCACGGCATCGTAAATGGTGCTGATGGCAGTGTCGACGGGCATGTATTTGGCAATGGGTATGGTATGGGCGGCGCCGATGCCGGCAATGTGCCTGCTCTGAATCAAGTCAATTCTGGGAACTCGTTCGACTTCACATGTAAGCATGGGCAGCTCTTTGTTCTTGTGGCCCCCCCCTACTATTGTGATAAGCAAACTGATCTTTGCTGTTTCCCGCACTCCAGCTGCAGCAGGCCAGCAGCGTCTAGGCGGAAACGCGTTACTACTGCCGAAAAGCTCGTCCACGCCAGCGGCGCCCGTTGACCCGGTGGCGGCACCCCTCAGCCTCCCCGGTTTCCCGCTCCTTCCGATCAATGGGCTTCTGGGTGACCCCCAGCAGCAGGTCGCGGCCTTGCTGCCCGGATTTATTCGGCCGCTCCCTGGAAAGATGGCGCCCGAAGACATCGTGTACCTGCACAGCAAAGGGGCGTTTACCCTACCCGACATGAAACTTCAGACGGCGCTCCTGCACGCGTATGTCGAGTTTGTTCACCCCTATATGCCGCTCCTGGAGCTGCACCCGTTTTTGGAGACGATCCATGAGCGCGACGGCAAGAATGGCACGATCAGCCTTCTTCTTTACCACGCGGTGATGTTCACAGCCGCGTCTTTTGTTCCGGCCAAGTATCTGAAGGCAGTCGGCTTCAGCCGGCGCCGAGAAGCGAGAAAGTCGTTTTTCATGAAAGCCAGAGTGAGTAGAGGGAAAATCACACGACGGAGGCTCAGTTTGAGCATGTGACGAGGAGGCTAACTTTTGGTCTCTTTTCTCTGTAGGCTCTGTATGACTTCGATTACGAGACGGACCGCCTCACCCTCGTCCAAGCGCTTCTTCTTATGACGTACTGGTACGAAACGCCGGATGACCAGAAAGATACGTGGCACTGGATGGGCGTTGCTGTGTCCCTGGCCCACACGATTGGCCTCCACCGTGACCCTCGGACAACGGGCGAACCGATACGCCGCCAGCGACTTCGCAAACTGCTCTGGTGGTGCTGTTTCATGCGGGATCGCATGATCGCGCTGGGCATGCGCCGTCCGAAGAGAATCCGAAGCGAAGATGCCGATGTTCCGATGCTCACGCCGAGCGACTTCGAAAAGGCCATCCTGCCCGACGACATCGATGTTGTGCCCGCCGAGTGCCGCCTCGTTCGCGACGTGGCTATGCAAGAGCAGCTAGCAGAGCTGTGTGTCGAAAAGGCGAAGCTCTGCGTGCTTGTCGGAAATATGCTCCAGCAGCAGTACACCATTCTCCCGCGCGGCCGCCAGCGGGGAAGCGATGCGGGAAGCAGCAACAGTACCATGATGCTTTTCCCGAACCGGCCTGTGAGCGACGATGGGAGGGGCAACGGACCAAGCGTCGTAGACAAGATCGACGCAAAGCTGCGGGCCTGGCTGCTAGCCCTGCCTATCTCATGCCGCTATGCTGCACTGACTCCCGCAGACGTGCAGAATGGCTACTCGACGGTCGCCGTGCAGAGGACCCTCCTGCACCTTGTTTATCACACGACCATGTCGGCACTTCACCGGCCGCGCATCCAGCCCGCGGCTGCAGGCGCGCCGATGCTTCCCATTGAGCAGCAGGAGTTCTCGCGGGCCCGCGTCCGCGATGCGGCGGATTGCGTGACGCGCATGGGCGGCGAGATGCTGCGGCTTCGCCTGGAGTCGTATCTGCCCACAGCAGGCGTGACAGTGTTCCTGCCGGCCATGTTTGCGCACTTGCTTGATATCAAAGGTGGAGTGCCGCGCGAACGCCGCCAGCAAGCCGTGCTGGGCTTCCTTACGTGTATGCGGGTCATGGAGAGCCTGCGCGAAACATACGCAGCCGCCGATATCGCCAAGGGATTTGTCGAGTCGCTGCTGAAGAAGGCCGGCATCGACCTGGCCGCCGTAGCCAACTTCGGTGACGACAACATGGCCGCGGGCGGCGTGGGCATCGAAGGCGAAGGTACGGGCACAAGCACGCCCATCAACGGCACCTCGGCGTCGCTGCTCAACGCGACGGCCAATGTCGGCGTTCCATACACCGAGGATGGCATCGCCCACGCCGTCGCCCTGTATGCGGCGAATACCCCGAAGGCGAGGTCGGCGCGCACCACACCACCGGCGGACAATATCAACGGCAGCAGCAGCAGCAGGGGCAGCACGAGCGGCAGCGACACGGTCGGCCACGGCATCAACAACAACCACAACAACAGCAACATTGGCAATGTGAACAATCACAACCACAACGGCATCCACGGCATGACGGCTTCCCTCAGCAATGCAGCACCGACGTACATGCCGACACCTGTTGCCGCCGCCGCTAAGCTGATGGCCCACGGCCTCCCGGGATTCGGCAACACGATACCGATGTCCGCCAACGCCGTCGCGGCCGCAATGGCCACCGCCAACAACGCGGTCGAGCAGATGTGGGGCCTGACGCCGTCGGGCAGTGCAGTCTCGGAGGATACGTTCGAATGGGAGGTGCCGGCGGTCGACCCCAACGGCATGAAGCTGGACTTTGACCAGTGGCTCGACTTCCCGCCCGAGGGCATGGGCAGCAGCACCGATGCCTTTGCCGGCCTTTTTAGCTCCAACTTTGGAAACGACATGATGAACACGGACTTCTAGGCGTCGGAAGGGCGTGTATTCTTTTGGTGCTCTATTTCTTTTGCACAATATGTGCCGGGGGCTTATTGTATATCCTGGGTTTTGGCGGCGTTGTAGTTACCAAAAAGCGTGTGTTTCTTTCTTTTTTACTATCGATGTTGAGTCGTTCGTTGACCGGTGATGGCTCTTTGGGGTACTACCCCAAGAAATAAACGTGGGCATGTGAGGCCCCCGTTCTGAACAATGAAGATACGTGCGGACAATCCGTTGGCGAGAAAGTGAAGCAAAATACAGGAGAAACTAGGATCTTGAGAACGCAGCTGCTGCAGACACAGGACGCCGTCGTTTTGGTACGCCCGTGCCGGCGATCGTGCATATGCAGGTGTCCGCGCCTTCCCTAGCTAACCGTACTTCTGTGCAGGAAGGTTCGGCCCATCTGTCTAGATCGTGCATCGCTGGTTATATTAATATGGGAGGCGCGGCGGAGTACGGAGTATTGGCGCGAGAAACGGCAAGCTCGTCTCCTCCTGGGCCTTCAGCCGCTTAGAGCGCGGACTATTCACAAGGAAGGCGCATCTGAGAAAGCAGGCCCTTGACTCTCTGAGAAGGCGCACCCCAGCAACACGCCGCGAAAGACGGAAAGCACAGACCAGTGTCTCCGCAAGCACCCCAGCACGATATGCACACACTCATAATCTTAATTAAAAAAGCCAATACTCCGTAATAAAGAGAGATCTTACAAATGACATTGGACAGAACAGGCAGTCACGTTATTTGTGTCTCCTCTCTTTCCTTCGCATTAACCCGCCCGCATGGGAAGGGGGCCCTCCGCCGGCGTCGTAATGAGCAGTAATAAAACCTCCCATATTAAAAAAAAAAACCTGCCCAAATTAAAAGCGAACGAATCAGCCCTTTTCCCTCCCACCAAAACACGAGAGGGCTCGCAGCGACAGAACACGCCCAACTCCACTCGCGGCACGGTTTGCGAGATGTGAGCGACGGCCAGAACGAGAGGGGACAACACGCGCAAACGAAACAGCTGCGGCCGCCTGTCCTGCGCTGCGTGCTGTGCTGTCTCGCCGCCCCATCGCCGCCCCATCTCCGCCTCACCTTCGCCTCACCCTCCGATCAAATTCTTGCTCTGTTCTGTCCTGTCTCTCTCTCTGTCTCTCCCTTCGTCTCTTTTGTCTCTCGTTCTTCCCTTCTCCGTCTCTCCATTCTCTGCCTCTCGGCGTCTCTTTCGCTTCTTTCGCTTCTCTCGTTTCTTTCGTTTCTGTCTCTACTTCCGGCCTCTTGTCTTCGACCAGTTTAGCCTGTCTCATTTGCTCCTTTCATTCTCCCGTTTGCGTCGCTCTTCTTCTTTCTCTTCTCTCGTCTTCCTTTCTCGTCGTTCGTTTACCTCTTAGCTCGCCTGCTCCCCCTTGCGCTCGCTCCGCTTCCCGTCTCCCGATTCGCCTGCGGTTTTCACGCCATCTTTTCGACCGCGTCCGCGCACACAAACGCGCCACTTGCTGCGCTCGCTTTCGACATCCAAGACATTGCCCCTGTCCTAGTCCTTTTACCCCTCGCGACCAACTCCGAGCCCTCTCTCTCCCGCCGCCCGTCTCCTTTCAATCAGGGGCACTTTGGTGTTGCGTTGACGTCTTGCAGAGTAGCTGGCTACTTTCCGAGCCCAACGAGACTTATCAGCAGCACGCGAGAAACCGAATCTGTTGTGCGACTACAGTGGAAAGAAGAAGGGGAAAAGCAGGATTCAAGAAGACGGGAACAAATCAAGGGGACAGGAGACCTCAGCACGAGGGGGCGACAGGACACGGCAGTGGAGAAAATCCGCCGATCTTCTTTGCTTGCAAGTACGAGAACAAACATGACTGCTCCTCAGTAGACGACGTCGCTGCCAGTTTTCTCCTCTCTCGACTCTTTCCGAGTTGAGCTGATCCGCAAAAGCCTGGGCAGCAGGCTCGTGGACCGCTTTGATTCCCGCGACAGTCACATATTCTCCCTCCGTCAAGACCGCTCTCCCGCGCTCCATCCTTCTCGATCGCCACCATGAGTGGCTTTCCTATCCTTGCGGCGCCGACACCGCGCCTATCCGTCCCAAGCCGACAGTACTACCGCTCATCATCCGGCTCCCCTACCCGTCAGCAACACTTCCAGCAGCACGTCGATGACCTCATTTCCCAGCTCACGCCAGCGACGGCTGTTATGGCACTACGCTTTCCGTCTGGCCCACTGAAGGCTTGCTTAGACACTGCCACTGCCTCGGAGCAGTCTTTCGCCATGCGGGCCGCGTTGGCGGCTGGCAGCATACAAGAGTGGCTTGATGAGCTATCAGAGTGGTCATGGCCAGAGAACGGGGGTTCTGCAGGCTTCGAAGAGCCAGTTTTAAGGCGTGGAAACACGAGCGCGACAACCGCACTTGCGCACTACGCGTCGTCATCGCCACCGTCTTCGCCGCCCCCGGCACGAGCACTTTCGCCGTCTACTCCCGCCACACCGGAGAGGCAGATAATGCGCACCTTGGGCCGATCTGACGATGTCGAAGACAATGGCGGCGACGGGCCTTGCATGGGCAGTCTGCGTGCTGCCGACGTGGCCCAGTACGAGGAGAGAATTGCTGAAATTGGGCGCGAGATAGACGATCTCGAAGTCGAAGACATGAAGCAACACGTGCTGCACCATCACATCCTCCCCCTGTCTCCGCCCGGAACACCTTCGATAGACGGAAGGCTGCGCGCCCCGTCGTCGTCCACTGCGACATTTGTAAAGATGGATGACTTATCAGCCGTCGTCACGGCCATTGTTCTCCAGGCCCTGCCTCTGCTTTCCAAGTTGGTCAGGCTTCTGGACGTATGGCGTATTCGTCTGCTGGTCTTGAAGAAGATTCCCACCTTCCTAGCCTCTCTCAATGCCGCGGAGACGGCGATCCAATCGGCGTGGAATGCTATTCGCCTGGGCAATACAAACGGCGAACCAAGCCACGGTCCCGACAAAGTAGGGATCTCAGCCTTACGGCGAGAAGAGTTTTCTGTCATGAAGTCTGTCGTGGAGGGAAAGGTCTCAAAAGCAGCCCAGATCACCGATTTTATGCTCGACTCTCTGGATGGGTGGGAGGACACAATACCGGAACACTGGATTGATCGCATCGACGCGGCTGAGCGCGATTACGGCGAGTGGGTTGCTGTCTGTGAGCGTAAGATCCGAGAAAGCGATTGGAAGAGAGTCGCGCTTGACCGGCCGGCCCTCTCGCCGCCACCGCAAACACAAAACCTTGCTGTTCCCGGTCCTGAAGCTTCTACTGTTGTAGTTGCGGAAGACACCTCCGCTACTAAGAGCGTGAAGGGCGAGCAGGAGCAGGAGCAGGAGCAGGAGCAGGACGAACGGTTATCTGACCGACAACTACCCGAAATCCCGGCGGTCGCTGTTGACAACACCGTTATTGCTACTGGAGACGAATCCCCGGTCCTCCCGCAGACTCCGCCATATGGTTTGTCTGCACAGAGTTCGCTGGAATCCCTCAGGTCCGAGCCTGAGCTTCCTTCATTCCATATAGCCAAGCCATACCCCGAGACCGACACTGATGTCGCTTCGCCACCAGCGTCCGTTTTCCACGTTCCTTCGGATGCTATGATCCCTAGCGCGCCCGACATGTCGAGTGATGGTCCCGTGCCCAGGAGCTTTTCTGACAGACTTCCCGACGACTTTCCCCGTCTCGATGATGTGTCTGATCTTCCTGAAGTGGATGACTTGGAAGAATTGCGGGTCACTGGGACAAGTCCCTCCAGCTCTCCACCAAACTTCCGGGCCAGTACCCAGTCGACGGTTACGTTTATCGACATGCCTACGGTTGCGGAAATTCCTAGTGAAGAGAGTCCTACGGCCCCCAGAACGCCCGTCGATTCGTCTTTCGTTTTTGACGATATTCCCAACGACGAGATAGATATTTCGCAAGACATGGGCAACCCGGGCAGCCCATCCAGTCCTGGAGGCATCAGCAGCCGGCGCATGAGCGTCAGCAGTGAGGATGACCAGCTCCAGCAGCAGATCAGCGAGATTTTGGAATCGATCCCTGCCAAGATCCATCTCTCGTCGCAGCCGTCGCCAACTTACAGCCATCTCAACCCACCCGACTTCAAGCTGCCCCGCAAACCGAAACCTGCGACAGACAACACCCGAAGCCTATCTAGCATGTCTTCACGGTCCATGACTCCGTCTTTTCTTCTCGCACCTGCTTATGCGCGGAATCTTCGACCGCGGCAGCAGAGAGGCAACCAGGAGATCAAGCTGTATCACTTGTCGCGGTCAACGGGAGAGCCGCCCATCAAGCTTTTTATCCGGCTCGTTGGCGAGAACGGCGAGCGCGTCATGGTTCGTGTGGGCGGCGGGTGGGCCGATCTGAGCGAGTACTTGAAAGAATACGCGAGCCACCACAGCCGACGCTCAAAGAGCGGTGGGGAGGCCAAGATCGAGATCCGCGATTTACCACCGGCCCTGGCTGCTTCGTCTTCGATTGCGGCGTCCTTGAACAGCCGCGTCGGATCAAGCCCACCAAGCCGGCCTGCTTCTGCTCTCGACTCGCCGGTTGCGATGCCGTTGCTGAATGTACGGAAAACGCGAAGGGCCCCTGCCGACGAAAGCAACAACAGCAAGAATAACAATATCAACAACAGCACCAGCGGCAGCAGCAGCAACAGCAACAGCAACGGCAACGGCAATGGCAACAGCAACAACAATACCAACAAGAACCCGCGGACCCCACTGGCAGCAGTGACCAAGGCGTCAAACGACATGCCGTCGTCGGGGACGTCGACACGGTCAAGGTCCAGCTCGCGTCTGAGCTGGACAGAGGAAGACAGCACGCTGGGCATGTCCGGGCCGCGCGCGAAGAACGTTGAAATGAGCGAAGAGAGCAAAGCATGGGTCGAGAGCGTCAAGGAGAGAGTGCGCATTGCGAGCGGCGAGCGGCGGGTGTCGGATAAACTGGAAGGCAAGTTCGGGGAGATCGGCAAGGTGGGCGGGACCAAGCGACTGTTTCGGAAGGGCCAGCCAGGAGGGCAGGCAGGGAAAGGGGCAGGCGACAAGTGATTGTCTACGGTATTGTCCCAGCATCATCAGCGTTTTGCATCGGCATCTATGCTTTTCAGCGGTGGCTACTACTTTCTTGGGGGCAACATACCCGGGGGCGGGACTTGCAATTTTTTTGCAATTTTGCATTAGCATCTACATTTTTCTTTTCCTTTTTTTCTTTCCTCTTCTCTTGTCCTTGATTTTTCCTATCTTTTGTATTTCTGTTCATCTTTCACATTGTCTCTCGCAACTTTCCTTTGTCATTACCAAAATACCCCAGTTTTCATAGCTTTTTCTTCCATAGTCTTTTTATTTTATTTTATATCGGGCCGCGTGCTATTAGAACGGGACATCAAAAAATATAAGTCCAGCTTCTTTTTTTTACACACACACCATGTACAGATTGCACTGCCAAGAAACAGACGGGTCGTGAGGTGCATGTGCGTTCTGTGTAACCGCCTGCCAAATTCCCCTCGCAAATTAAAACCATGTGAATCACTGCGGAATAACTGGAGGTCTGCTCTGCTCTGGCTTGGCTCGCAAAAGCCACGACGGTTCTCCGAATAGCGGCTCCGAATATCGAGCTGTCTAACGGGGTCTCTAGTTCTCCTGAAAGTTCTGAGCAGCGGGAGTCCGGTTCGTGAGACGGAGCCGCTGCTCTCTCTCGTTGGAGGACGCCTCACCTGCTTCATCTTTACGGGGAGTTCCGGGGTGTGGTTAAGTGGAGGAGGACGAGGGAGGAATACCGATGCAGCGGATAGGCCCCTTTTCTTCTTCTTCTGAGGCATATCCAATAGTGGGGATGGGGGAAAGGTGAATGCATGGCGCAAGTTGGGGTGAACCCCATCGTGAGATGCGAATCTTCCCCCCTCTCTACACAACGAGGCTGCTTTTTTGTCTTACGGGGCGCTGTTTATGGTCTTCCTTCTCCGGTCGACGGACAATCTCACTCCCCCCCCCCCCCACATTCTGTCAGCCCCCAATTTGGCCAATAAACTCCGTGTGCTCCTTTTCTTTTTGTTATCGTTTTTTTTCTTGGTCTCTCCCGTGCTCTCCAATGTCATGGCTGCTCCCCGTATTCTGCCATCACGCACACGGCAGGATAGGAACACGTTGACAAAATTGATGGTTTGGTTCCCAACAAAAACGAAAGACGTTGTTCATTTGTGTGGCATTGACCACCTTATGGTTTGACCACCTGAGCAATTGCCTTGTTGGGGAAGGGCAATACTCCGTATGCAAGACATGGAAATAAAAAATAAAAACAGCAGGGAAAGTACTTTATTCGGTGTCGATCTTGGGTGTGCTCTTCGCCGTGCGCTATCTGTCTCTTTACCCCAGACTTGCGTAAAAGGAGGACGATGCAACATGGACTAGACAAGGAAAAGGCCGGGGAAGGGACGGAACGGCAGGACATGGAAATGAAGGGCGAAAAGGGGGCATTCTTACGGCACTAAACAGCCAAAAAGGAGGTGGGTATACGCCTTTTTTTCTCTTCCACTTTCTCATCCTTGAAAGTACCTCTCTGCTCTTTGAAAGAGCGCGTATTTGTTTCTCTTCGAGATCTGAATGCCCATGCAGGTCAACACAATTTTCAAGACAGGAAAAGTGCATCGATCCTTTCCCAGCCCACCGCCCCCCTTTCTTTTCCCCAACTTTTCTCCTCCCCGGCACCAGTCCTCGTGCAGCCGGCCATTTTTGCAGGGGCCAGGTAGCTTTCTCTCTCTTGCGTTCTCCTCACCTTTTTTTTTTACTCCGTACGTCGTATCTTGTTTTCACTTTGACTCACGCCGCAAAAATACTTTTGAGAGTCCCCAAAATAGGGGTAAAGGGTCAAGTGATGATCAGAAAACGGACAACAAGGGGCCCAATCGATCAATTGATCCCTTGATACCATGCCTGCCCTTCAATATGTCTTGCCTTCTCCAATTGGCCGTTTCCATTACTTCATACCGCTTTCTCAGGGTCTCCTTTTCACGTAATATTGCATTGGAGAAACAAGAAAGAGGACGGGCAGAGGAAGGGATTGACATGACAGAACAAAAGGATGAGGCCCAGGTGAAAAGAGACAATGTGATCAACATCGATGCAGACGATGCAATGCCCCGGCCCAATTGCGACTACTTTTCGGTCCCGGTTCATTTTCGGTGCTTTGTGACTCCCGCGTCTTGCCTTGTCGTCTTTTGGTCGCTTCGAACATGAAAGAAACGACGCTGACGAGGCCGGCCAAAAAACCCGAGGCTCGCACAGGCGGCAAAAGAATCCGGGGAAGATGTTAATGCTGGTTGGATTCCAAATTTAGCGTCCGCCTGTCTAATCTGTATGGGTACGACGTATTTACTTTTGCAGGTCGGTGTGCAGGAATAACTCGTACGTCGTATATCGCACGTTCAAGTATGACTCCCCGGTCGCCATGCGTATTTTCGTTGCATGCGGGGAAGAAGCTCCCATGATGGAGATTTACGCGTGTTTGCTCTTATTCTCCACAGTCTCGTTGACTAGGGTGTGAACGCCGCAGGGCGGCGCGCCAAGGGGAGGCCCAAAGAAATGGGGTAAGAAACGGCCTGGGCTGGACTTGGCTCTTTTCTTTTTCTCCCAACTGACAACCGGAGCTCTATAGCTAAGCGTTTCTCGGCTTGGGCTGGCACGTTGTTAGGAAAAGAGAAGAGCGCCGCCAAGAAGCTGAGCGAGTCTCGGGAACCTCGACGCGGGCTACGGAGTACTTCGCCATTGGACGGCTGCGGCGCAGAGCGCCTGTAGACGATGAACGGTGTCCGGGTTTCTTGTACCGGCAGGACGAGGGCTCCTCCTTTCCTTAGGAGGCAGAGAAGATGCAGCTCTGTCCTTGCTTTGACTCATTTTCCTTTCTGATGACTGTGCCCCCTCTTCCCCTCCGTTGTCTGCCCGCTCTCTAGGCCCCGTTTCCCCGTACTTGCGTTGACGACTTCCCGTGGGCCGAAAAGACTCGGGCTTATCCAGATGTGAAAGATAAAACACGCTGGTTCTGTCTCGGCCACTATTTGCAGAACAGCTGGCTAGACTAGCAGAGATTGGGATAGCCGGACTTGGATTCTGATACGATTCTCTGTCATTAGCCTTGAGGCTGCAGATATCTAGATCGTGTGGAGGCAAAGTGGAAGAAAGATGAGCAGGCAAGATCTCGTGCAGCGACGTGGACGCTAATAGAAACAGCGATGGCCACAGAAAGCAAGATACGGCGCGGGGACGCAGGACTGGTGGATATCTATGCCTTTCACGTTCCCCATGCTCCCCGTGCTGGCCACCTGGAGGAGCGGAGAAGAAGAGAACACCATATTTGGACAGAGGGTGCATCTCGACGAACGGGAAGAGGATGTCACCAAAAGCTCGACAGAGAAGCTAGGAGAATGGCTCCGAGAATGGACGTATTGCAGACGCTTCCGATGTCATGCATCCGCGTATACGCATCTTGCTGCGGCGTCAGATGCGACGTGCAAAGGACGGCATTGGGACGGCAGCTTCGAGACTTCGAGACGATCACGCAGGCATTCGGCCGTCGATCAGTTCTCTTGCGAATCCTCGTTTTCGTTCCCTCCCGCTGGCCACATCCACTCTCGTCCATTCGTGTGGGTTAGCTCGGCCACATGTCTTGAGGAGAAGCTCCCGTTTTCTCCCTAGCCGTCAGAATCATGGGACAGGCATAATGTCGGGAAGAAAAGACGAAAGCTGAAAGCTGAAAACTGAAAGCAGAAACAGAAAACAGAAAACAGAAAACTGGCCCTGTCCATAATACTTGAGACAGGAGAAAGAGGATACGAGTACTCCGTACAGAGATACGTCGTCGGCATTGGCTTCCCACCTTTTGGAGTTTGGAGTTTGGAGTGGTTCACTTTTTGCGTTGCATTTTCTGTTGGGACGTTGGAAAGAACAAAGAAAACCAAAAATAAAACGATACAGATAAGGAACAAAAAGGAAAAAGAAAAAGCAAAGAAAGCAAAAAGGGACGAAACGGAACAAGGTCCGGGGAACGCATGCCGGTCGACTTGTCACACGTCTCACCGACCCTTGCTTTTGTTTCTCTGCTTGTTTTAGTCCATGGAATTGGCCGCTTTGGAATTGGACGGACCGTATCGTACGGAGTAATACTCTGTACTATTGGAGAAAAGGGGCAAAGAAACCAAGAATAACGGAAGGATGAAGGGCAATAACGATGGTTTCGGACGGAGTAATTACAAGGGCAAGCAAAAAGAAGGAACGACTGCCATGGTGCCCAGATGTCAAATTGGGAAAGCAAGGCCAGCACCGAAAAGAGAAACGGTTTGAGGCCGGTGGAGCTGTGGGGCTCGTTCAAAGTTCCTGCGAAAGGAAAGGACTTCCCGGCAGGCCGTATGGAGAAGGAAGGCGCTTTCCTTACTCCTTAAGAGGCCTGTTCTCGTACCCGTAGCCTATGTTAGCCTATGTCACAGCCCTGACCGGCGAAAGAGGGAAGGCGGAAGGGGTGTTTGGGGGTTCTTTCCCAATGTCTCTCCCATTTTCTTTTTTTGTTTGTCAAACAGCGTGAAAAAACCTGCTAAGGGGGCCAGCCCAACGGAGCTGTGGAGCTGAGTGACAGGGGTGCGGGCACTTCCCCTGGCAGGCGGTCGGGAAAAGTCGGAGTCGCAGGGGTATGCGAGACTAGCACTGGGCTGACCGTTTTACGTTTTGCGGCAGCTGTCTTGGGCTGGAGAGCTGTTGTTTTGCCATGCTCCAAGATCAGAGCCTGCGAGCACGAGTACTACGAACTCAGCAATTCCCTTGTGAATGAATTTCCTTGTGAATGTGACTCACAGCGAGCTCGTGAAGCAAGCCCGTGAAGGCTCGTGAAAGCGCGCGGGATGGCGATGCGCTGGCCGTCGCTCACATGCTGTCCGCTGAGAATCTCCTCACTGCCACGAGCTTCTTGAATTACGAAGCCCTGCGTTGGCCGACAGCCGACTGCAAAGACCGCACAGTCGGCTGCTCTGCGGCGCGACCACATGAGAAGAGCCGGAAAACTGCACCGCAATCTCCAGACCCACGGTTCGGCACGCTGTAACATCCACAAATAACCAGATGGAAGGCACGGCCTGCGCTGCCCTCTTCCTGTCTGTTGTTTTTTCTCGGTGAACTGTCTCATGCCTTCCCCCCATCCTCGTCCTGCCTCGCCCTGCCTCGTCCTGCCATTGGCCAGGTTAAATTTAGTCCCTATCTTTCCTATATTGCTCAAACCTCAAATTGCCTGACTCGATTAAATGTCTCTTTTCTCTTTTTCTCTCATTTCTCGCATTTCTCATCCTGCCGCTTTCCCTACGAGCATTCGGCTGCCTCCGGCTGGACGCCCACGTCAACAGGAAAGGATTTGGCAGAATCTGCAAACGATGACATGGAGGAGGCAGACGGACTTCCGTAGTCGGGCGTGCAATAGTGCATCCGGCGTAGTAATCCACAGCGCCCACTCGTCCACTTGACTGGTCGCTCGTCGCTTCCCCTCTCGGAACCCAGCTCCAAGCGGGTTCCAAGCGCATGCCGGTTGATCTAGCGATCCGAAGGAGTGGCTCCCTGCAGGCTAGCTCGAGCTGGGGACAGGGAAAAAATAGAATTACAATAAAACAATAAAAAAAGGGTACGGAGTACCTGAGTGTGAGTAACACCCATGTCAGATACCCGTCTGACCGTTTTTTCCTTGTCTCTTTTTTCTTTTTCTTCTTTTGCCAGTTCCAACACCAGTTGGGGCACAGGAGGAACCAGACAACTGTATCGGAGTTCCGCTCCAGCGGGCAAGTGCAGACGCATCACCACGCGCTCTTGCCCCAACAAAACGCCATCTTGCCCTCCCTTGCTCTTTCTGCTTGGGGGCACAAAGTGCGGTGTAAGTGGGCGTCAGATGTCGTGTGTGCGTGTGTCTCCTGTGCATCGCGTGCCCGTCGTCTGGTCCCCCCCGTCGACAGGCCGCTCCTTCCCTCACCTTCCCGTCTTATTGCCCCCCATCCTTTCTAGACATGCCGGTTTGGGAAGCCACGAATACGACGGCCTTCCTGCCTTTGCTGCCCCCTTTTCTGTACTCCGTACTTGTCCCTGGACTCCGTAATTTGCGCCATTGTGATCAGACTGCAGCCCATCCACCACCCGCTCCTTCCTCGGAGTATCCGCCAAGACATCAAAACGAAAAAGAGAACGAAGACAAAAAAATAGAAAAAAATAAAGCAGTTGCGCCTCCCTCCGTGAGCGCTACGGAGCACGCAGCACGCTTGCCTTGTCCGTTCCCCTCTCCATTCTGCCTTCCTGCTCCACCCTGCTCCATTCCGCCTCCACGTGTAGGTACCCAAGGTACCGGGTACTTTGAAACAGACCGGGTGATTCCGGCATGACCTGCCTGCTGCTGCACCCTGCTGCTCTCCAGCTACATGCAGGCCGTCCCCGGTACTTTCCAGAACGTTGCGTGCCTTCTACAGCGGCGTCCAACTAATACTCGTACATACCGCCGTCCTCCGTACTCCGTACTGCGATCTCCACTCTGATTTGCAGCATCGGCATCGCTCCCAGACCTCACCTCCTCGAGCCTCCACCTCCCTCAACCGCCGCGCTGCTTCCTCCTCCTGTCTCGCCCTCCCCCCCTCCCCCTGCTTTTATGGCGTACATATTCTTATCTCTCTCTTCTCGTCTCGTCTCTCCCTCTTCACGTCCTTGAAACACGCCTCCGACGACGCCCAACCGCCGTCCTGTTTCTTCTCGTTTCTTCCATCTCGCTTCTGCCTCTTCCTCTCTTCCTCTTTCTTCCGCCGCACATCTCCCCCTCAATATTCCCCGTCCCCCATCACACCCTCCGTCCTCCTTTTTGCCTAACCCGTCTCGCCCCCCTGCCCTGGCCGTCCATCATCCATGCTCAGCATACCAGCGTCCGCATGGGCTCAACAATACCACCTCCCCTAGCTCTGCGGCCAAGTCTCTCGATTCTGCGCCGTCGAAAGACTTTAAATGGACTAATAATCCTCGCCGGTGTCCGCATGCTCTGCTCGTATTATCGTTCCACGGCAACAGTCGCCTTCTCTTCTTCGTCTCTGCCTCGAACGTCTGCAGCACCTGCAGCAGCGTCTTTGTTTTCTGCTCCTGCCCCCGCACCGTCGTCGACCTTGCATACGAGTACTTTCGGCGGACCCGCCGAGCTCTCGCAGTCTGCTTCTGCTGCTCCTCCTCCTCCCACGCGCCTTTTTGCTGCTTCCCTTCCCGCCACCATCTGCTCTTCTGCTTCTCCTTTTCGCCTGCCCTCCCTCCCGCTCGCCCTCCTCCGCCGCCGCCGCCATCACCTGCAGTCATATGCAATGGTGCCCATGGCGTCATATTCTTACAGCACGTCCAGTTCAGACGCCTCCACCCCACGCTCCTCATCCCCATCTGCGTCCGTAGCGTCCGCCCGGTCGTCTCAGTCATCTATATCTACTAAGCGCCTTTCCCTCGCGTCCACCCGCCGCATTTCTGCTTTAAATCCAATGTCTGCCGTCGACATCTCCGCCATCGAAGAAGCTATGAAGATGGCTTCCCTCGACCAGCATCGCGGTTACGCCCAGACAAATTACGGCGAAGTCAAGCAGTTTGCAATGACTGAATACGTTGCTCACCACAAGGCCGGCGGCTACCAGGTGCTGCGCGAAGCGCACTGGAACAAGGGTATGTTCTCGTCGTCTCGCCTTCCCATCCCTCCTCCTCGCGACGACGTTCCAAGTCCTGACCCCACGTCCCAGGCCTGTCCTTCACGCCAGAGGAGCGCGTCTCCAAGAACCTGACGGGCCTCGTCCCGCACGTCATGGAGAGCCTGGACATGCAGTGCCAGCGCGCCCTCAAGATGATCCGCTCGCGCCCGACCAACGTCGACAAGTACCTCTACCTGTCGACGGTCAAGGGCGAGAACGTCGACCTGTTCTACCGCCTCCTCATCGACAACGCCCGCGAGCTGATGCCGCTCGTCTACACCCCGACCATCGGCGACGTCTGCCTCCAGTACTCCACCCTCTACACCCGCCCCGAGGCCCTCTACATCTCCATCAAGCAGCGCAAGAGCATGAAGACCATCCTGCGGAATTGGCCCTACCCCGACCCGGAAATCTGCGTCGTCACAGACGGCTCGCGCATTCTGGGTCTTGGTGACCTCGGCATCAACGGTGTCGGCATTCCGGTGAGTCCCCCCTCCTCTAAACCTCCCCGTTTCATCCCTGGTTTCTGTCTTTTTGATTCTCTTCGGAATTTATTTACTAACCTGACGCCTACAGATCGGCAAGCTGGCTCTCTACACCGGTGCCGCTGGTATCCGCCCTGAGAAGACTCTCCCCATTGTCCTGGACTGTGGTACCGCGAACGAGAACAACCTGAAGGATCCTCTGTACCTGGGTATCCGTTCCAAGCGCGTCCCTGTCAGCGAGCAGCAGGAGTTCATGGACGAGTTCATGGAGGCTTGCGCGGAGGTCTTCCCGCACATGATTGTGCAGTTCGAGGACTTTGAGAGCGAAAAGGCCTTCAAGTACCTCGACCGCTATCGGAATAAGTACCGGTGCTTCAACGACGATATCCAGGGCACTGGTGCCGTTGTTCTCGGCGGGTAAGTTGATACTCCTGCCTCCGTTCGCACCCCTGTCATGCGACTTACACGGGTCTTGGCGTCACGTGACATTACTAACACCGCTCCGCTACAGTTACATCGGCGCCGTCAACCTGTCCGGCGTGCCCCTCGAGGAGCAGCGCTTGGTGTTCATGGGCGCTGGCTCCGCTGGTGTCGGTGTCGCCAAGCAGCTCGTCGAGTACTACACACGCCGTGGTCTCACCGAGCAGGCCGCACGTGACAAGTTCTGGCTGGTCGACACCAAGGGACTCGTCACCAAAGACCGTGGCGACAAGCTGGCCGACCACAAGAAGTACTTTGCCCGCACAGACAACAATGGCCACCAGTTCGCGACCCTGGAGGAGGTCATCGAATACGTCAAGCCGTCCGCCCTCGTCGGTCTGACGGCCACCTTTGGCGTGTTCACCGAGTCCGTCGTCCGCGCCCTGAAGGCGTCGGTCGACGCCGGCGGCCTGGGCCGGAGACCGATCCTGTTCCCGCTCAGCAACCCCCTGACCAAGGCCGAGTGCACGTTTGAGCAGGCCATCAACTGGACCGACGGTACCGTCCTCTTCGCCTCGGGCTCGCCCTTCTCGCAGTACACCGTCAAGACAGCCGACGGGAGCATCACCTACCACCCGAACCAGGGCAACAACGTCTACATCTTCCCTGGTCTCGGCCTCGGCGCTCTGCTGGCCAAAGCCTCGCGCATCACGGACGACATGGTCTACACGTCGGCTGCGGCCCTCGCCAACTCTCTCAACGCCGACGAGATCCACAAGGGCCTGATCTACCCGCGCATCGAGCGCGTGCGCGATGCCAGTCTTGTCGTCGCCCGCGAGGTCATGAAGGCTGCGCGCCGCGACGGCGTCAGCACTCTGCCCGAGGCGCAGTGGATCGAGTGGGAGGAGTGGGGTGACGTTGCCCTGACCAAGTTCATCAAGCACCAGATCTACGATCCCCGCCCGTAAAAGTCAAGAGGCCAAAATTGTTGATGGGCGGGACAGAGGGCATTGGACAAAACGAACAATGCCCAAGATACCTGTTGGGAAATGACGAAAAGAGCAGAAGCAGGTCTAGCTGAAGTAGATTCTGCTTGCATCGTGCTCGGCGTTCTGATGGGGAAAAAAACGCCATCATCTTTTGTTGCGCGCGCCTTTTCACACATTTTTGTCCCTTTTCGACTTTTTCTGTTTTTTTTTTTACTTTGATGTTTTTTTTTTAAAGATTCCCGTTTCATTATATAGAGAGAAGAGGAAAGGGGAAGAGAGGCCGTATTGACCGTCCTATCTTCCCTGCCTCGACTTGTGGTTCGCGACACGGCCCCCAATATGGCCAAAAGGGCAGGGCACTTAGGACAAAGGGACAAACAAAAAGGGAGATGAACGGGATAGACGAAAGTATAGTGGGTGAATAGTAATGGAACACGACGATGGGGTCCTTTTCATGGAATTTTTTCGATCGAGAACGTACCGCAAGTGAGAGGACAAGAGGAGAATATGACGCCGCGCGGATTTTTGTTTTGTTTTATTTTCTTCTTCCTCTTCTGTTATTTCTGAGCACTCCTTTTCTTCGTCCTTTTTTTGCCCCCTAATATTATTCCGCATTTCCGAATCCTTGATCCTCCCCGTCTCACCCAAACTTCCATGTTCCTCACAGCGAACGTTTCTCCATGGTCGATCCCACCCCATTTATCCACCCACCACGCTCAGTAAATCGTGTCTGATCGAACGGGGCATTTTGCTCGCCCTCTTTTCCAATTTCATACTTCATGCACTCTTTTTCTCCCGAAACTAGAACTAGGCTTTTTCTTTTGTGCTTCTTGCAAGACATTCCATCGTGCTGCTCTGTCAGCCACACCTGTGGCACTGCCGCCGGCCATCGTCGCCATCATCGTCATCGTCGCACTCTGCTGCCTCGCGTTTCATCGTCGTCCGTAGTCCACGCCTTTTTCTCACACACCCTTCCCAATGGGATCGCCGCGCGTGTTTCTGCTAGATTGGAAGCCTTTCATGGGAGAAGAAGGAGAAAAGAAAACGAAAAGACTTGGCAACACCGGGTACCCAAGGTACCGTCGATGAGAAATCCGGTTTCTTCTTCTTGTCCCCTTTATTAATCGTAGAGGACCCCCCAAGTCTGCTCGCTTCCGCGGACGCGCATTCTGTCTGTGACATCGCGACGTTCTGTTTCTTGCATCCGCTCCTTTGCTTCTCTTTCACTTCTGCAGCTTGCTGGTCTCGCTCCTCGTCGGCTGTGCCGTTTTAATTATACTTTTTTTACTTTCAATTTTACTCACCTTCGCTTCTCCACCAAAATGGTCTACACGCTCGCTCTCCTGGCCGCGGCCGCCTCCGTCGTCTCGGCCGCCACGCCCCCGGGCTTCCAGCCGGCCGTCAACGCCGAGCTGGTGGTCGACTTCGGCAACACGCTCATCGACGGCCAGGTCGTGCCGAAGAACCGTGCGTTTCTGACACCTACATCTACACCATGTCCTCTGTAGCGTACCCCTGCTAACACCGCCAGTCGTCACGAACCAGCCCCAGATCGGCACCACCCAGCGCCTCACCGGCACGTCCTACGCCGTCATCATGGTCGACCTCGACATCCCCACCAACAACCCGGGCCAGACCTCGACGCTGCTGCACTGGCTGCAGACGGGGCTGACGCCGTCGACGCAGGCCACGCGCCTGGGGGGCAGCAGCACTGGCAGCAACGGCGGCGGCGGCGGCGTGCAAAACGTCTTCCTCCTCCGCAACGGCTCCGGCCAGGCCCCCGCCGCCGCCTACATCAGCCCCAACCCGCCCGCCCGCCTTCCCCTGAGCCACACCTACGCCCAGGTGCTCGTCGACACCAGCGGCGCCGGCGTCGGCGCGCAGTCGACCGCGCTGACCGCGCTGGCGAGCGCCGCGCAGACGCGCCAGAACTTTGACGTGCAGCAGGTGCTCTCGCGGGCCGGGCTCGCCAACAAGGTCGTGGCGGCCAACTTCTTCAACGTGACGAACCCGGGCCCGGTGCAGAGCGGCGGCCAGCAGGACGGCGCGCTGCCGCAGCAGTCGAGCAATGACACCTCGGCATCTACCACTTCTACGACGACCACGACCTACGGCAGCAGCAGCGGCGGCAGCAGCGACGGCGGCAGCGGCACCATCAGCGACAGCACGACGACGACGTCGGCGTCGTCCAGCAACGTCGTCAAGTCGGGCGCGGCGGCGCCGCTGTCCGTGGTGTCGGGCACGGCCGTGGTGGCGGGTCTGGTGGCTCTGTTCCTGCAGTATTAGATAGACGGTCTGCCCGGGGGGGGGGGGGGGTTGGAGTCTTTTGGAGTCTTTTGGAGTCTTTTCGATTCTTTCCCCCTTCTTTTTCTTCGGTTTCGTCTTGGTCTTCGTTCGTGTCATTTCTTTACTTCTGTTTCTTTTTTCTTCTCTTCCTTTCTTTTTCATCCGCAATTGAGTTTCCAGACCCGTGTTTGTACATACCTTTCCATTTAGTGATTCTTTTCTCTTCCGTATCTACTCCGTACTCGTATTGTATTCAGCAGCCAAGCTACCTCAAAGAAGACTGGCCTTTGACAACACCGTTCATGATGGCGAAATGAGTGCTGCCCCGTCTCGCACCACGTCTCGCACCACACCCCCTTCTGGGCACTTCTCCAGGGTGCCATTCTGTCGCCATGCCAGATCCTTGCCTTCCATTGGCTAGCGCCGACGCAGCGCCCAGATTGAGTTCTCATTTTGGTCCGCCGCGCGGGAGCCGTGGCAGGGGGACAGGGGGGAGGAAGGTGCGGCGGGAACGCTAGCAGGAACGCACTAAACCGCTTTGGGCTTCCGCGCGCGTTGTCAACTGCTACGGCTAGCCTCCAACCTCGCTCGAGACGACTTACACGCCAGGGCTAGAGGCAATTAGAAACGTCTGCCGACAATTTTGCCTCTTTTCTTCCTTTCACGGCGTACCTCCCTCTGTTGGGGGTCTGGGCGTCTGGCCCATCCCTTGTTTTGTTTTGTTTAGTAAACTGAAGCAAGGGAACAGAAGTCGACAGCCTCCCCCCCTTCCCCCAAATATAGTCTCCGTCGGGATGTCTTCTCTCCTTTGTCTTGGGAATCATCACGAACTCGTATTTTCTGTCAGCCTCGCTCGACACCTCCACCCGATGGGCTCGTCTGTAAGCAGATTAGAAACCCCGTGTAGTGTACTAGTGTACATCATCAGAACGACGGGATGCTCTCTAGATACAATTGATTGTCAAGCATCCAGCATTAGCAATCAAACGGACGCAATGTCCGCCCGGCCCTCCATCTTCGTCTCTCGTGCCCCTCCTGCTGTTCCGCGGAAGCAATGCTCCCCTGCCCGATATGCCCACAGCCTTCCCTTGGCGTATCGCGTGTTTGCAGTCTGCCGCTTGCCGGTTGCCGTTTGCCATCGACCCCATACCTCTCTTGTCCGTTATCAGCCGCTGTCGTCCGGCCGCGCGGGCGGACCGTCCGAGAGAAAGGGGGCCACCCCCAAGCACGAGACATGGCGACACATTCCCCGTTTATGCCTGGGAAACTAGCGAGCAGAAGCTGCTAGCTGGTGCATTTTTTGTGGTTCTGCAGTTCTTCGCCCTGCCCAGGAACGAGGATCAACCCTCTGAGAACTAGTAGGCGACTTGTTTGTCTCCGTCTGGTCTTCCCTCCTCTCTTCCCTCCTCCTCCTCTTCTTCTTCTGCTCCCTCCTTCACCACGGCCCTCTTCAGTATAAATTTCCATATTCACCCACCTTTCTTACCCTTCTCCCTTTTATCATTCTTGATCCTTATTCTCTCTCCAACGACGATGTTTGAAGACGTCTCCTCCTACCCTTACTACTACCTCCTACCCGGTCTCCTCGTTCTTGCTACGCCTCTGCTCCTTCGCTTGAGATCTTCTTCCTCTTCTAGAGACACCATGGCCAAACCATCCTCTTCGGCTGCGGCCCCCGAGCACACGTTCGTCGTCCTCGGTGCCGGCTTCGCCGGCATCCCCATGGCCCACCACCTGCTCAAGCACACCCCCGCCGGCGTCGTCAACCTGCGCGTCGTCCTCGTCGCCCCCAACGACGCCCTCTACTGGAACCCGGCCGCGCCCCGCGGCTTCCTGCCCACGAACGACGCCGACACCAACCCCAAGGGCACCCCGGGCTACGGCGACGACAAGCTGTTCTTCCCCCTGGCGCCCACGTTCGCCAAGTACAAGACCCGCTTCGAGCAGCTCGTCGGCCGCGCCACCCGCCTCGACCCCGACGGCCAGACCATCGACGTGGCGCTGCTGGCCAGCCCGGACAAGCCGCAGACGATCAGGTACGACACCGTCCTGATCGCCACGGGCTCCGACTTCTCCGGCGGCGTGCCCTTCAAGGTCGTGTCCCACGGCGGCACCGCCGAGACCAAGGCCGCGCTGGCCGAGTACCGCGCGAAGATCCGCACGGCGTCGCGCGTCGTCGTGGCGGGCGGCGGCATGACGGGCGTCGAGCTGGCCGCCGAGCTGGGGCACGCCTACGGCAGCAAGACGGCGTACGCCAAGGAGAAGAAGGACATTGTTTTTGTCATCAACGAGCCCGCCCCGCTGGGCGTGTACGGCGTCAAGGACAGCGTCGGCCAGACCGCCGCCTCCGGGCTGGCCAAGCTGGGCGTGCGCATCGTGGCCGGCACGCGCGTGGCCGCCGCCACGCCGGCCGACGGCGAGGGCTCGCAGACGATCTTGTCGCTGACGGGCGCGGACAAGAAGACGACCACCCTGACGACCGACGTCTACATCCCCGCGTTCGGCGTCACGTTCAACTCGCAGTTCCTGCCCGAGAAGCTGCTCGACACCTCGGCCGAGGGCCGGCGCCGCGTGCGCACGCGGCCGACGTTCCAGGCCGCGGGGTACGACAACGTCTTCGTGGCGGGCGACGCGGCCAACCTGCAGGCGCCGTCGATCAAGAACGTCGACGAGCAGATCCAGCTGCTGGCCGGGCAGCTGCAGACGTACCTGGCCAACTGGGCCGCCGCGGGCAAGGGCAAGGCGGCACCCGCGCAGCAGCCCCTGAAGGAGTACACGGCGGACCAGACGCTGGTCGTGGCGGTGTCGCTGGGCCCCGGCGGCGGGACCGGCCAGATGGGGACGTGGAAGCTGTGGAGCCTCGTGATCTGGTACTTCAAGGCGCGGCAGCTGGGCACGAACTACGGGGCCGACTACGCCGCCGGGCTGCGCACCATGTCCAACCAAAAGTGGTAGGGCGGAGGAAGAAAGCAGCGGAGAGGAGAGGGCGCGCGCTTGAACCAGGGGCTCTTGGTCCCTGTCTGTATTCGATTCCTGTTAAATGCCTTTCATTGTGGCTTTTCATATACCTAAAGATTGCGACTTCGGTTGCCTTTTTTGCTTCCTGATGTTTTTCTTCTTTTTCTTTTCATCCATCGAAGACCCTTTGTAGCTCCCGTCGCTTGAGCATATGCATTGTCCAACTGCATCTACATGAATACATGAGATACTTCTTGAATTTCCACGGCCCTCTAGATTCCTTCTAAATGCAATTAGATCCCCCCGGATAGCACCCAGCGCTGCCCCTCAAATTTGGCATGATCTCCCGTGCTGTCCAAATCCTTCCTATCCTTTTCTTCTTCACTCGTTTCTTTTCTTGCTCAGTCGAGCATCTCTGGCGCGATGTGCAGACAATAGTCGCGGACCTAAATAAGCAGGAAAACATCGTCAGTTACGCGCAGACAAGCATAACAGTCGAGTCAGTACCGAGCAGACTCACCAGGCGGTCGATCAACGACGACCGGGTGTCGTCGTCGGCTTTGTCTTTGGCGTCTGGCGATGCGGAGACCGTGGTGGCCGTGGTGGTTGTGGATTCGCCGTCGTCCGATTCGCTGTCCCAGCGAGACATGCTGCTGCTTGCGTCTGACGAGCCGGAGCCGTGCTTCTCCTCCGGGTCTTCATTCTCTTTGTTGCTGTCGTCACCGTCGCCGTCGCCGTCGCAGCTGCCGCCCTTCTTGTCCCCTCTGCCTGTTTTGTCGCCCTCGTGGCTCTCGTTGCCTTGGTCTGGCGAGCCCTCCCCGCTGCTCTGCTCTCCTTCGGCCCACAGACTCAATTGCTGCTGCTTCTGGTGCCCGAACTGAGAACAGCAGCAAGATGATTGGCATGAGTCTGGATATGCCGCGGGCACGCCGCAAAAGGGCGGCGACAGGCCGCTCCACGGCAGGGTCGAGACGGGCGAAGCATGCAGAGGCGCAAAGTCCATGTCGTAGAATCCGCCGGGATGGTCTTGGTTGGATAGGTTGTTTTGATGAAAGGTCGACAAAGATGGTGTGTAGTACGAATTGTTTTTGAATCCTGAATTTCTGGGTAATTGGCCTTGCGATATCAGATTTTATTTTCACTTCTTTGTATCTATCTATTTATTTTTCATTTTTAAATACAAGCTCACTTCAACTTGGAATCAAGCTGACACTCAGGCACGAAGAGTCATATTTCTCGCCCGAGAGCATGCGATTGTGACAAACGGACGAGCCCGTCATGCGTGGCTCGTCGCATGTCGTCTCTTCCGATTCGGCGAATCGCATCATGGGGGCATTCGCCGGGCGCCTCTCACCGGGCGCAAGTGCGTTTCTACTTTGCTCTCAGTCTCGCCTCAACTCGCAACCGGTCGTCAAACGCCGCCGGCATCTCGAGAGCGGCTGCGGCGCATGCGGCGCGGTTGCGAGTCCTTGGGGGGGAGAAAGAAGGGTGGCAATATTTAATAAACATTCCGAACACGAGAGAGAAAAAGTAGGTCCTGGGCCTGGGTCTGGGTCTGGGTCCAAGGCCGCGTCTGTTTTCCAACACATTCCCAATATCGAGCCGCGGCAGGTCGACACAACCCGACTGGCCGGGAATGCGTTTTTACCCTTGGAAGGATCCAACGCCCACTATCGACGCTTCAATCAAAAACACAGCGCGCATGAGCTGAACAGATGCAGCGGTCTACGCAATCCGAAAAAGAGGGCCTAGAGATGCCTGCAGAGCCCTGGTCCTTCGCTCCCGCTGTGGAGCGTCATACGCGATGAGTCGACGGATGCCTTCCTTTAAACAAGCCGTGATCCCCTCTTTTCTTTCTTGCTACGGTTGGCTTTCTTGTTGCTTCTCCGTTTCTTTGAAGCCTTGTCGTTGACGGTGACCATCCTTGCTTATGTGGCGCGCCGACCCTTGAAGCCGAAGAAACCATGGTGGCCGTCCAGCCATCGCCGGTGAGTGGCATAAACTACGTGTACACCTTCGAGAAGCACTGAAGTACTGACCGGGGCTCCGCACCCAATACAGACTGCGTCGGCCCCGTCCAACGCTACCGCCAACAACGGCACGACATCAAGCCACAACGGCACCGCGTTTGCGACGGCGCTTCCGACCTCGACCGGCTTCGCGCCGCCGCCGCCCCCATCACCGCCGTCCCGACCAATCACCAGCCACCTGGGTGTCGGCCTCGGCATCGCGCTGGGTTTCGCGGCCGTGGTGATTCTCATGGTGCTGTGGCACATTGTCAAGGGCGGCCGGCAGCGGCGGCGACAAGCGGGGCAAAGCGAATACAGCGCAGAGGACGGGGAGCAGAGACCGACCGAGGCGTCGTCGTCGTCGTCGTCGACTGCGCTGCCGTGTCCAGGCACGGGCAAGCAGACGGCCGTGCTGGCGGCGGCGGCGGGCGCAGCTGAGACAGACACGACAGACGCAAGTCAGGACGAGACGCGGCCGCAGGAGATGCGAGAGGTCGAAGGGGACCAGGACCAGAGCCCGCCGCGGCCAGGGAGAGGCCGGGGACGAGCAAGGGCTCGGGCACGAGAACGAGGACAAACAAGGCTGAGCGCCAGCCTATGGGAGAGGAAGTATGGGAGGAAGCAGACGGCAGACGGCGAGCTGCCCGGAGCCGGGGAGATGCCAGACGGAGAGCGGCGGAAATTTTCATTTGAAGAGACCGAGCAGGGGGCAGACTCGACCGAGACGATTGAGACTGTGTCTTCAGCGAGGGGAGCAGTCTCGGCGGACAAGGGGACAGCGGTTGAAGGAGGTCGAGACATGAAAGGAGAGACGAAGGAGGAGAAGAAGGAAAAGGAAGGGGAAGAGGGAAGAGGCGACGACACTCACATTGACCAGGAAAAGGGAGAGACGGCAAGACACGTATACGAGATGGAGCCGCACTGATCAGGGACTGTGTACGACACGACTTATGAATAGACGACAATGCACTCTGTGAGAAAACGGTGGTGAGGGTTGGTGAAGAAGAACAAGGCTGTGGGCGCAGTAATACGGAGTAGTTGGTGCTGGACACATGTGATGGCCCGTGCGTCAGCGGCGATGCGCTAGTCTTTTTTTTTTTTTTTTTGAAGTCCTCCATCACCCGATTCGAGATGGTCGGTGTCCTGGCCGTGGACTTGGACCTTTGCATCGATTCTACGCCCACACACCCACAATGTCGAAATCAATACCACCGAGCGCCGACGCCGCCTCTGCCGCGGCAGCAGCAGCAGCTGCTGCTCCCTCCTCTCCCGCCTCCCTCCCGGCCTCCCCCCCGGCCTCCGACTACTACGGCACCCCGACCCTGGTGCACGCCGCCAGCCTCGCCGCCGCCGTCCTCGGCCCCGTGGGCCTGCTGCTGCCGCCACGGCGCGTGGGCCTGCGCAGCCTGCTGCTGGCCGGCGGCACCTTCTTTGCCACGTCCCAGCTCACCTACGACTACACGGGCCAGTCCATCTACCAGCGCTTCCAGCACCGCGCCGGCCAGTTCTCGGCCGGCCAGCAGGAGGACCTGCCGCCGGCGGCGCTGCAGCGGCAGGCGGCGATGCGGGCCGAGCGCGAGCGGAGGCGGCTCCTGGCGGAGGGAAAGCAGGAGACGACTGCTTCCGGCGAAAAGAGCGAAAAGAGCGAAAAGGATTGGATCAGGGAGCGGGCGAGGCGCGAGAGAGAGACGCTCGAGGCGGGCGGCGGGTACTGGGACCTGATTGTGGGCCAGATCGGCGAGGTGGTGGCGGACCTGAGGGGGACGGGGAAGAAGGGGGACGGCGGGGCGGAGGCAGCGAAGCCGGACGATGGCAAGAAGTGAGCATCGAAGGACGATGGACGATTGGACGATAGACGGCAGACGATAGACGGCACGAGGGAGCATTCATGACCGGCGTCGATGGGACGGGATGGTATCTGGGTATGCTGGGGCAGGCATTTCTGTGCCGGCATGGATCTTGCATACAATGGGATGAAACGACAAACACCGCTTGTACAAAACACAACAATACCAAACCGCTTTTCTTGATTCTCGACGTTTTGGCGGGCTTCCCGTACGAAGTACAGGGGGTGCGACTCTCGATGCAGGGGACTCTGGAAATGGCGCCGGCAGATCGTCGACAAGGCTGACTCTGCTTCTAGCGTTGACCGCTCTCCTGCTGGCAAGATACGCCCTACGAACACTCCGTAATGCGCAGGACACTACTTGGAGCGTCCACGTAATGCAGAGCCAAGCGGCCTGCGTTCTGGGCGTAGTGCTGTGCGAAACGCGTCAGCCTGCGCCACGGCGCTGGAGGGAATTGTGCAGGGAAAGGTGCTTGGGGAAAGGCGTGGAGAAGACAGGCGACGGAGAAGGACAAATGAGACGGCAGTAGCAAGAAAAAGAGAGAAGAAAATGACACGAGGCTGGGCATTGGTTGTTGTCGGATGTGTTGGTGTTGACGATCTCGTTCTGACTGCATTCTGCCGTTTCTTGCTGTTTCTTGCTGTTCTGCTTATTCTGCTTGTTCTGCTTGCTGGCCTCTTGCTGGCCGTCTCTCCAGACACCGTACCTGCCACAAAACGCAAAGTGGGATACGCAAGCTCCATAGCAGAAGACCCGTTTCGCCCCCTCTACGCTTCTTGGCGTCGTCCGTTCGCCAACGGACAGCGGCTGAAACAGCCCGAGCGAGAAAAAGACGACCCCGTCCTGCAGCCATTACGTCCTGCGTACGTTCTGCGTACGTTCTGCGTACGCCCCCCTGGACCAGTGCCTGCCCTTGTGGCTGGTGCCGGGGCCGGCTCTTTCTAAAATAGGAACATGCAAACGGTACGTTTATGCGTGCGCGTGTGTTTGCATGTTAACATGCGATGGTGAGCTCTCCAGCACATTCTGCTAGCCTTCTACTCCACAGTCCCCTGTCCAAGTACACGCGCTAGCGCAGCTCTTGCACTGCCGCAGAGGAGGGTGTCCAGCGCCGTCGGAAGCACAGCCAGAGCATGCGCAGGATGCAGGATGCAGGCCAGGACAGGGCAGGAGCGACACAGTAGCGCTGGCGTCGTCCAGCCATCTCGTCTCTTCCGCACGCCAGCATGTGCATGTGTGTCTTTTTGGCGTGAGAATCGCTCCTTCTCTCCTTGTTTTCTCGTGTTTCCATTCCGCTGTGCATCAAAGCCTCGTCGTCGTCTTCTTTCCGCTGTTGTCTTTTCTTTCCTTCTTTCTCCTTCGTTCTCTTTCGTTCTTTCCTTTCCTCTTCCTCATTTCTCCTGCCTCCTTCCTCATTCCTCATTCCTCATTTCCCCTCTCCTGCGCTTTCCTCCTCGGTCTCCAGCCTAAAGCAGCCTAACCCCTGAGCGGGAAATTCCACCACGGCGCAAAGGCACTGAAGAAAAAAAACGCGAAATTGAGTCTCACCGTACGGAGCACCTTACCTCTGAGCATTATTATAATATTACGGAGTACGACGACAGACAAGGCCACAGCGAAATAGCCGGAAACAAACACGCGACAGGCAAGCAGGCTCTCTTGTCCAACCAACCCTCCTTTCCTCGCTCCTGCCGAACAAAGACCAAGCAGACACAACAGCACAGCAACGAGAAAGGGCGACCTGCTCCTCCCCTCGCTCCTCCCTTCTTGTTGACCGTCGCCCGTCGCCCGCTCCTTCCTCGAAATGCGCCTGTAGGGACAGACGGAACCCAGAATAATATCCCCCTCCCCAAGGCATAATACCGACGATAACGTCAATATCCCCAATCAGGAAGCACGGCCGCCTTCCGCACCTGCCGCTTGGGAAACCCTCATTTCCTGGCTGTCCACTCGCCGCCTCCCTCCTCGTCCTCATCTCTCCTTCTCCTTTTCCTCTTCTCCCTCCTTCCTACCTTCCCCCCCAGAGCAATGTCTCGCCAATACTCCAACGACTACGCCTCCGGCGGCTACGCGTCGCAGGGCTACAACGCCAGCTACGCCGACCCGGACTCGCGCCACCAGCGGTCTCCGTCGCCCTACTACAACGCCAACAACAACACCAGCGCCGCCTACGACACCCCCTCGGCCGCGTCGTCCACCTACATGAGCTCGATGCCGCCGGCCTACTCGTCGCGGCAGCACCTCACCGACCCGGAGGCCCAGTCCCAGCGGTCGCAGTCGCGGAGCCAGTACAACAGCAGCCCCGCCCCGGGCGCCGGCGTCGGGCCCTCGCCGTTCGAGACCGTCTTCGACGACCACATGTACCCGGCCACGTCCCACCAGAGCGGCAACACGTACGGCGTCCCCCCCGGTGCCGGTGCCGACACCACCTACTACGGCCGCCCCCACACGCCCTCCGAGGACAACATGCTGGCCGCCGCCGACGGCATCCCGCTGCGCGACCGCGCCGCCTACAAGACGGGCGGCGCCGACTCGCCCGACCACGTGTATGACATCCCGCAGGGCGGCGTCGCGGCCGCCGACGGGCTGCAGCCGGGCGGCCCGGGGCGCAAGGGCGTGCGCTTCGGCGAGCTGGGCATGCTGGGCGCCAACAACCGCAAGCGCATCCCGTTTGTGGTGTACATCTTTACGCTGGCCCAGGTGGCCGTGTTCATCGCGGAGATTGTTAAAAACGGTGCGTCTTGGCTGCGTCATGGTCTTCTGTTTTCTGCATTGATTTGTGCTAACATCCTCCCCCCCCCAGGCATCCTCACCGGCTCCCCCATCGAAATCCACCCCAGCTTCAACCCCATGATCGGCCCCTCCCCCTACGTGCTCATCAACATGGGCTCGCGCTTCGTCCCCTGCATGCACAACGTCAACGGCGTGCAGTCGTCCACCGTCGTCATCGACTGGCCCTGCCCCAACACCACCACCAACGACGCCGACAGCCCCTCCAACCAGTGCACCCTCTCCGAGCTCTGTGGCTTCAACGGCGTCCCCAACCCCCTCTACGACGGCAACTCCAAGCAGAGCCCCGAGCCCAACCAGTGGTTCCGCTTCATCGTGCCCATCTTCATGCACGCCGGCGTCATCCACATCGGCTTCAACATGCTGCTGCAGCTCACCATGGGCCGCGACATGGAGCGCTCCATCGGCTCCATCCGCTTCTTCCTCGTCTACGTGTCGTCGGGCATCTTCGGCTTCGTCATGGGCGGCAACTACGCCGCCACCGGCATCTCGTCCACCGGCGCCTCCGGCTCGCTCTTTGGCATCATCGCCCTGACCCTGCTCGACCTCTTCTACTCGTGGCGCGACCGCCGCAGCCCCAAGAAGGACCTGCTGTTCATCCTGCTGGACATCGTCATCTCCTTCGTGCTCGGCCTGCTGCCCGGCCTCGACAACTTCTCCCACATCGGCGGCTTCCTCATGGGCCTGGCCCTCGGCATCTCCGTGCTGCACTCGCCCAACGCCCTGCGCCGCCGCATCGGCGAGGACACCTCGTACGCGTCGGTCAGCGGCACGTACTCGGACAGCTTCGGGACGGCCACCTTCTTCCGCAGCCCCGTCGGCTTCTTCAAGGGCCGCAAGCCGCTGTGGTGGGGCTGGTGGCTCCTGCGCGTCGGCGCCATCGTGCTGGTCGTGGTCGTCTTCGTCCTGCTGATCAACAACTTCTACATCTACCACCACACCTGCAGCTGGTGCAAGTACCTGAGTTGCTTGGTGAGTCTTCCCCCTGCATGTTGAATCTGCTGTCATACGTGGCAGACACTATTCTACGTGAAACAGCTGCTAACAAACCAACCCCAGCCCGTAAACAACTGGTGTGAAGTCGGCAACCTGCAGCTGACCAACACGTCGACTAAGCGCGATCTGCTCTCCGGTGCGGCGCCGCGCCTGGCCAACCTCTTTTAACGATGCGATGTTCATGAAGCAGCATTTCGTTGATTTCCGCCCTTATTTCTACACTCTTTTTTCGGCATACTTGCATAATACGGATCGATCCTGCTGGCAAAGATATATATTTTTAAACCTCCTTGGCAACGATGTGAGAATGGCCTTTTCCTGTTCGATTCTTGGACTGTTTCGCCTCTCTCTTTGGGAAAGGATACTATGAGGGTTCTCATTATTTTTATTTGGTTCCATTCTTTTTCTCTTTCTTACTTTTCACACTTTTCTCTTCTTTTGCACAGCGATGGCGTTTTTAATGGAAAAAACTTGAGGAGGGCAGAGATGGTTGGCTAGCTTAACGTTGAGAAACGGCAGAAGAAAAATAAGACATACACCTTGTTCTATTTCAGATGGGTCATCATTCGTATGGATTATGAATAGAACAATTACAATACAGATCTAATGGCGGTGTGCAAAGACTGGTATATATAACAAACACGCGCTCCTCTTCACGCCAGCAGCGGCGCCACCTTGGCCTTCCACCGCGCCGGCAGCGCCGCGTGGATCGCCGCCACCTGCCGCCGGCCCGCCGAGCCCATCATCCACACGCCCCGCGTGCCCGCCGAGGCCGACGTCGACCGGCCCGGCTCGAACGGGATCCACAGCGCAAAGTACTGCGCCAGGCACACCATGGCGCGGGGCCGCCGCTCCCGCAGCCGCGCCTCGAGCGCGCTCGGGAACCAGTACGCGGCGCCCGCCAGCCGCCGGCAGATGGTGTTGATGGGCTCGTTGGGGCGGCCGGCCGCGGCCGCGCACCAGCCGGTGTAGGCGAGCGCGGCGTAGTAGGGCGCGAAGGACCCGGTCCCGCCGTCGGCCTCGTCCTTGCCGTCCTCGTCGTCGTCCGCGTCGGGCAGCTCGCGGGGCCGCTCCAGCAGCCACAGGTAGGGCGCCGCCCAGACGGGCGCGAACATCTCGGCCGGGTCGAAGTGGGGCGGCGACAGCAGCAGCTTGGCGACGAGGCTGGTGTGCGGGGAGGAGGAGGCCTCGCCGGGGGGCGGCGGCCAGGGCCCGGCGCGGCTCAGGAGGTCGCGGGTCCCCTCGTGGCGCGCCAGGTACCCCGTGGCGACCTCCATGACCTGCATGGCGCCGCGGCCCATCTGCAGCCACTCGTGCGGGGGCTGCCAGGGGTCGAGGGGCAGCGTCTGCACGAGCGCGAAGCTGTGGTTGACGAGCAGCAGGCTGGCCGTGCCGACGGTGTCGGCCAGGCGGAGGGAGGCGTCCGACACGGGAGGCGAGGCGGAGGAGGACGTCATCGCCGACGCGATCGCCGGCGATGACGTCGACGACGACGACGACGCCACGGAGGGAGACGACGACGACGACGCCAGCAGCGCGGCCACGGCCCGCCGCTGCGCGCGCAGCGCCAGCGCCAGGTACTGCTGGTGCAGCCGGCGGTTGGT
>WNYD01000052.1:0-219248 GCA_021396205.1 Sporothrix brunneoviolacea
CCCCCCCCCCCCCCCCCCCCCCCCCCCCCCCCCCCCCCCCCCCCCCCCCCCCCCCCCCCCCCCCCCCCCCCCCCAGACCTTTGAGATCAATCTCAAAGCCATCAACATCGCCTTCGCAGACATCCTGCTTGACGAACAGGTTGCCTTGTTCCTGTACGGCCTCGGTCTGCACAAAGGAGAGCCTCGGCCGCGGGAACCAATCGACCTCAAAGAGCGAGGCGGACTGGTCTACCAAGCCCACGCACTGGTTGTCGGTAACATCGGCAATTTCGTACGTGCCGCGCTCGGTGACCTGCAAGAAGTCGTTGCCTGAGTTCAGGGTACGGGTAATAAGCTGGCCGGGGTTCTTGGGCTTGCCATCGTCGCCAAACTCAGTGCCCATGTTCTGGTATGAGACGCGCCACGGGCCTTCGCCTGTGAGTCGGAGAGGCAGGCGCACAGACGCATCCTCTACGACGGAGACGCGGCGCTTGTTTTCGATGAGACCAAAGGAGGCACGCGGCCGCTGGCGACGCACCGCGATCTTGAGCTCGCCGCCTGAGCCTTGCAAAAAGGTGCGGCATCCGCTGCGGTCGTGCACGCTGGTGAGCGCAAGCGTATACTCGCCGCCCTGGACCAGTGCGGGTGTCTCGATCCGGTAGCGGTAATCCAAAATGTTGTCCTGCTTAAACGACCGCCGCTTGCCCTCGTGCAGCAGCACATACTCGAGCGTGAACGGAGACTCGCCCGACAGAGCAATGTCGACGCCAACGGACTCCTGCAGGCAGGCGTTGGTTTTACCCGTGGGGTGGTCGATGGTGGCGCGAGCGGCCGGCTTGACTTTCTGCTCTAGGGCCATCTCGGAGCCCGAAAGCGGCTGTGCCTTGTAGACGGCGTCGTCGATGGACCGGAAGATGTACTTATGGCTGCCGGCCACGCGGGGTACAAGCTCGAGCTGGTACCGCATACCGGTCACATGGACCTTTTCGTGGCGAACGACACCGTTGGAGCTGACGTCGTAGCGAACGAGGAAGGGCGGCGTGCCAACGAGGTCCAGATCCACGCGCAGCCCAATCGAGTTGCCGCCGCAGCTGTCAGGAATACCTTCGGAGCGCAATGACAGTTTGGGCTCGAGCGGGTTCAACAAGAGGCACGATGCCGGCTCTTGGACCTCGCCCTCGCACGAGTTGGACGACACCGACTTGAGCGTGTAGAGACCAGGCGTGGAGATGGTCGGCATTTCATCCGCGTGTCTAGCGTGGAAGGTCTCCGTTGTCACGACATCGCCGTGGTCACCGCTCTTGGTGAGGGTGTCGATGGGCGAGAATTGCCACGTCAACGTGTGGGCCGAGCCGTCATCTGGCCGCCGCACGCCGGGGATTTCGTAGCGAACCGGGAAATTGGTCGATCTGCCACGGGCGACCTTGAGAGGCTGGCGCAGGTCGCAGCCCTGGAGCCGGATGCGTGGGCGCTCGCGCACTAAGAAGCTCTGGACCAGGTGCTTGGGGGGCCGCGGCCGCACCTCGTGGTCCTCGATAGGCTCATTGTATTTGGCCACGTTGCCGAACGCGTCGTGGACTTCGTCGATGGAATACCGCCACTCGCCACCGACATGCATGGTCTCGTTGAGACCGACGGTAACGCGGCGGGAGCGGGCCCACGATATGTCGGCGTCGCCCTCGGTAGGGAAGTTGGCCACCACTACCGTGTCAGAATCGAGCGATTCCTGGGACGAAGACAGCGACGAAGAAGAGCTGGGTGAGCGGGAGGGGACGGTGCCTAAGAGAGGAGACACGAAACCCTCGGGTTGGAGGCTCTGGAAGTGGAAGCTGTGGTCTTTGCCGTTGATGGTGCGGCTATAGACGATTTTGAGTGGCGGCGTGCCGTCCACTTCGAGCAGCAGATCGGAGAGATCCCCGTGACAGCGTGTGACGAGACCCGAAGAACCAGAGGGCGAGGAGGACCACGGCAAATGTTTCGATGACACGGGTCCGCCGCCCACTTTCGCGCCGGGGCACGGCACCACAAATGAGAAGGGGCTGGGGCGCTGCACGTCCAGCTTGTACTCGTCCAGGACGCGGCCCAGGCGGTACGCGCCCGTCTTTTTCACCGGAACGTCGTAGCGGACGGCGGCCAGCGTGCCATCAGCCGCAGCCTCCTGGCGCTTGATGAGCTTGGAGATCTCTCGGAGCTGGGTCCTGGTAAGCCGGAGCGTCTCCTCCTCGTTCGTGTCCAGATCGATGCGCACGAGCTCGACCTCCGCCGGGATGGTGGCGTTGAAGTAGAGAGGCAAGGATGCAGAGTACGCCGCCGAGCTACCGTAGCCACTTCCAACGCCGCTGATGCAAAAGGGCAGGCCGTTGGGGTTCAGCACGGCTGAGCCTTCGGGCAGGATGTTAATGATCTGGCGGCCGGAAATAAGGGACGAGTTCTGCAGGATGCTGGACGCCTTGACGTAGCGCTCAGAGATGGACAGTTCGCGGTCATAGAAGACTTTGAGCAGGCCCAAGAACCACGCGTGCCAGGGAAGGCCAATATTGAACATGAGTAGGTAGTCGGTCACGACGTGGCTGAGGAACAGGACGACAACGACGGGCTGTGAGAGCTCGAGCCACGGGATGCGCATCTCGGGCAGGCCGAACAGAAACACAAAGTCGAGGCCGATCCACTTGAGGAACAGCCAGAACGACTCGGCATTGTCCTCGACCAGCTGCACCCAGTCGTAGCACTTCCAAGCCACGAGGACGAAGTAGATGGCGACTGCATAGAAGCGCTGTGTCGGGGCGTCGATGATATTCAGCGGTATGAGGGGCCCGGGCGTCGCGCTGGTGGTGGTCGCCGCTGTTGAGAGCCGGCTGCTGTCGCTGCTGCGGATCGATGCATTTGACGGGCGTGCCGACGCAAACAGCGGCCTAGGCACGGAGGAGGTTCGCTTGCGGTCATCGATGGGCGGGCTCGGTGAGGGTGTTGGCGGGGCGCCGCGGCCGACCCGAATGGTCGTGGGCGTCTGGGGGAACGCGCCGGAGCGCACTCGAGGCGTTCCGCTCATGGCATACCCAGCGAGCGGACGAGCTGTGGAAAAGGAGTTGTGGCGGGCGAGGGTGAAGGTCGAGGTTTGGTGGCTAAAAGTTAGAAATGAAGAAAACAAGGTCGAGATGTTATTGCTGAAGAGCAGGCGTCGAGCGCAAAGGCGGCTGTTTTGGAGAAATGGAGTTTCCTTATGCCGTTCCCGTCTACTCCCTTCGATAAGGCGGGAGCTGGGCGTGTTGTGGGTGTCGCGTTGGTGGTGCAGGAGCTCGACACACCTTTTTCTCTCTGGCCGTCATGAAGCTTCCCGTTCACGTCAAGACGCGCTGGGCTCGCAGGCCAGAAGGGAGCAATAATATTTTGCAGGGTGCAGCCTATGAACAGCTGTCATTGGCCAACAGCCAGGAACGAAGCCTGGGAAAAGCGGGTCTTTGAAACTGGCGCTGAGCGCACAGTTCCATGATCCGTGCAGCACTGTATATTAGTACGGTGCGCATACAAGCACCAACAAGCAAACGTCACTCTGGCAAGGCAATACAGCCTTTCGACAACCGCACCGCCGCAGGGGCAGGGAACACAGAGACCGTACGAGGAACAGCTGTGAGCTGAGCAGTCATGTTGCATATAAAACCTGCCTCATACCATCTGCCACCCTTCTCAAGGAGGTCATCTTGTGCTTGACGCCCAGCTTTCCCCAAAGAAAACATTGTCACTACTTCCTGGACAATAGCTCTTAGCAGCTCTTCGACCTGTCGAGATGGCTCGCAGGAAAGCTGCTAGCGACTCACCACAGCCGGCAAAGAGGACGAGAGTTGCAGAGACGAAGGTCGACAAAAGCACCACCGCCAAAGACGCTTCCGGGACTAAGGCGCCCGCAGCGTCCACGTCGCCCTCGCCAGTCCTTCGCCATGCGCGGCCCCGTCGTACTGCGGCGGTCAGATCTGCTGCTGCTACGGCGGCAATGGCTGCCAAAGACGGAGCGTCTGCTACAGTGCCTTTGCGTGATAGCATCCATGAGAAGCTGTTTGCTCCCATCACCGAGGAGGAGATCAAGGAATGGCAGGGCTGGTCCGACATTGAGTCCGAGCCGGTAAGAAAAACGGTTCTTTTTTGGCCCTGTGAATTTTCGTGCGTGCTTCTCGGAAAATATTAACTTCCCCTACAGGCCTTCTTCAATTTTATTCTGAGCGAGCTGGGAGTCCAAGACGCTACTATCCACGAACTCTTTAGCGTAGACGAGGCTTCGATGAGGTTTGTGCCGTAGGTATCCCGGCTCTCTCTCATTGGAATGCCGAAATTTACAGTATCCAGCTGACCACCCAGGGATCCACTGGGCCTCATCTTCCTGTACAGATTTGTGGAAGAAGACGAGGACGAGGTCCGTGAGGACTGCCCAGAGAACCTTTGGTTTGCCAACCAGGTAGGTCACTCGTTGATATGTGCGCCTTGCGTGTTCGATCCTCGTCCCTCCTAACCCGGTCTAGACAACATCAAACGCGTGCGGCACCATTGCTATGCTCAACATCGCCATGAACTGCGACCGCATCCGCCTAGGCGACCACCTGACCCATTTCAAGGCCGCCACGCAGCACCTGCACCCGGCCCTCCGGGGCCACCTGTTGAGTGCTGACGCGACCATCCGGTCGAAGCACAACTCCTTTGCTAGGTGGGAGAGGAGTATCTCTACCAACCTTGTCGATGCCTCCCAATGCTAACAAACCGCCTGCAGACGACTCGACATGCTCATGTCTGACCTCGCTCTAAAGCTGGAGTGGGTTGAGGACAGCCAAAAGAAGAACCGAAGGGTCGGCACGAAAAAGAAAACGAAAAAGGCTGCCGAAGAGGAGGCAGGTTTTCACTTTATTGCCTACGTTCCCATGGGCAGCGACGTATGGGAGCTCAACGGCATGCAAGAGAAGCCGTTGAAGCTCGGTGAGTAAAGGAGGGGCCGGGGAAGAAACTGATGCGATTCAACTCAGTGCTGACCGCACAGGCTCCTTTGACGGCGATTGGACCGCTATGGCGCGCGAACGCATCGCCACGCGCATGGCAGCCTACGACCATGACACAGCCGTCTTTAGTCTCCTAGCGTTATGTCACACGCCAAAGACGGGAGAAAAAGGAGAAGGAAATGCCTCTGCCGGCACCTCTGCCAGTGACATCGACAGCGATATTCGCCGCGCGGCGGCCCGCAAGGGTGACTATACGCCTGCGGTGCACTGCTGGTTCAAGAAGCTTGCCGACAAGGGCGTTCTACGGCGGCTGGCTACGGGGGAGGCAGACGAGGCAGACGAGACAGACGAGGCGGGCGAGGCAAGCGAGGTAAAGAAGGCAGATGAGGCAGACGAGGCGGATGAGCTGGGCTGAGAGAGTGTGCATTTTTGCCTTCCGTTCCTTGCTTTCCCACCATCATTACAGTATTGCGACGGCGTTTTTTGAAATTGGATAGAGGATCATCTCCTGAAGAGAGAGTTCCAGCGCGTGAGAAGATACATATGTAGTATAATACTTCAGTTTTTTTTGGTTGTTTACGTCTTTGCAGCGACACAAACCATGTACATATAGTGCAAGAGTGCACTGGTCGCGCCTCCATTGGTTTACAGACTTTCAACGTTCATGGTATTAATTCCCTTGTCTAGGATGGTGGGATGGTATATGTGAAGGAACAAAATCCCACATGATGAAATAAATAATCGTTCGCCATGCGTGTTTGTTATAGAAGTGCTATCCTTGCGCCACGCTGTTTCAAACAAACCCAAAGTCGTTTCTTCAGTCCACTTCAAATGCCAACCAGTCTCACTTTTCCCTCTCAGTCATCGGGGAAAAACTCCCGCAGGTTTGACACAAACGTGCAGGTCTCTTGATCGAACCGCTTAAAGTGCCGCCCCGCGAGGAAAAACAGCGGCTCCGGGATGAGCCACGGGTCCGTGATAATCTCAACGTTCCTCTGGGCGACCACCTGCCGCTCGACGCCGGACCGCAGACAGGTGTAAAAGGGCGACTTTCTGCGCTGGCGGGGGGCTCCAGCCACAGGCGTACCCCGCCCGCTTCCGGCCCCGCTCCCGCTGTCATCGCCGTCGCTGAAGTTGGACGTCTCGGTCATGGCCATATTGTGGGGCGACGGTAGGGATTTGGGGTCGTCGGGCGTCCAGCCGTTGATGATGCCAATGTAACCAAAGCTGCGGTGGCGAAAAACCTGGCCGATGCGGTAGTGGACCTTGTCGCAAATGTCCTGGGTGTAGCGGCGGCTGACGAGCGGCTGGCGCTGGTCGAGGTTGTGAACCATCTTGATCATTACGCGCGGGTCGGTCCAGCTGCGCTCGCGCTGCTGCTGCCGTGCATTGTGGTGGCGCTGTTGTTGTTGCTGTTGCTGTTGTCGCTGCTGCTGCTGGGGTTGTCGCCCGTCCGATTCGCCCGACTCATCCGACCCGTTCCCATTGTCCAGAGCGGTCGACCCGATGCCGCCCATCGCAGTCTCGTTGTTCATCGCCACGTACCGGTCGTACAGCGGCAGCAGGTACTTCTCGATGATCCAGACATCCTCGCCGTAGAAATGGGCAAAGCGGGCGAGCAGGCTGTCTAGGTGGCGGTCCCAGCTGCCGCTGTTCAGGGGCCGCATCAGCGCCGTCGCCCAGCTGGTCGCGTACAGCAGGGCCTCGAGGTTCATGTCCGGATCACCGCGCCGCAGGCGCTTAGCCTCGGCGCTCAGTGACGCAATGCCGTGCACCTGGTTCGCGTGCGTCCAGCTGGCTTCGAGATTGAGGGCGACGCGCAGCACAATGGCGGATGTCGGGGACGGGAGCATGAAGGCGTCCCGGTTCTCCAGAATGCCCCAGTCCACCTCGGCGATGCTCGCGCGCAGATCCAGCAGGTGGATTTCCTCGTCGTCATTGTACGGGTCGAGGAACATGCGCTCGCCGTTGTTCGTGAGCGAGGAGTGCAGATGCTGCAGCTGAAAGGACGCCAAGGGGATTTGGGGAGCCGCCGAGTCCCTTCCTCTTTCTGCGTCTCTTTCTCCCTCTGCCTCCTCCCCTTCTTCGTTTGCTGCTACTGCAATGCGTTCTCGTGATGTTTGACGTCGCGGCGGCGGACCCTGTCGCTCCGCCTGCAATGGCGCATCTGGCAGCAACGTACCATCCACCGACTCCCCCGCAGGCGCTAGGACGGTGGCATGGACATGGCCTGGGACGGCACAGCAGTAGGCCCGGAGACCGATGCGCTCGCCAAGGCTTGCAAAGATGGCGCTGGATATGATCGGCAAGGAAGGGTGTTCCAGGTCGGTTAGGGCATGGCCGATTAGGCAATTTCGCAGGTTTCTATAGTTGATGTCGGGCCGTGGCATACCGGCCAGATTACGCTGGCGGATCCAGCGCACGAGGGCAAAGGACTTTTGGCGGACGGTCATTGTGTCGAGGTTTGGGTGCGAGCTTCGGAACTCGTCGGCCAACCGGTCGAGCAAGAGCCCGATCTAGAGAGTTAGGACAAGGAGACAACAGGTGCGACAGTGAGACCGACGGGGGTGGGGGGGAAGGGGGAAATACCCTGTCCATGTCCTCCTCGGCGTCGTGCAGGACAAACATGTCGAATGCGCCCAGAGCGCGGTCGAGTGAATGGAAACCGTTGAATTCGGAGCGTACCTTGCACCACTCCTCAATGGCGAGACCCCGGTGGATGCTCGCCAGCGCCGTGCTCGCATAGTATCTGGACAGTCAGCATAACGGCCACCGCTAGGGTACCGGGATGTATCGTACCTCCTCGCCAAGATGTCCTCCGCGTTTTCGGTGTGGTACTGCGCCAGCAGAAAGTCCTTGGCGTCCAGTCCCCGCCGGCAGATGGCCTCAAGATGGCGCACGCGGTTCACCTTGGAGGCCAGCACGCACTCAAAGCGGCGCGCGCTGTGGGCGTCGCCGCGGCGGCGCTCAATCCACATCTGCTGCCAGGGCCCCCGATTGGCGCGTCCCGCGCGGGCCAGGCGGGCGCGGGACGCGGCCGACCAATAGACAAAGTCGGAGCGACAGCGTGCGAGCCAGAGCTTAGGCTCCTTGCTGAGACGGTAGAAGCGGCGTGAGAGGGGCTGGACGGAGCGGACGATGTCGGCGGACGGGATGAGGTAGAGGATGGCGACGATGAGCTCGTCGGGGAAGTCGTCGATGGAAGTCATTGCAGGCGAGGGCCGTTGGGCAGGCCGCGTCGATGTCGACTATCGCTCTGGCTGTCTGCCCCGGTTGTCTATCTTTGCTAGATGTCGTTTGGATCACAGCATCGATGCGACGGCGCGAAAAGCGGCAAAATGGCTCGATGTGCATACAGATTGATGGAGGTAAGAGACGCTAAAAAGACGCGATCAGAAATCATAAAAGAGTTAAAAAATGCAAACGAAGGGTATTGCAGCCTCTTATAAGGCCAGGATGCGAAAGTTGTCGTGCAGGTGTATCAGAGGAGGTCGGTCGCGCTTTTGGTAACGACCCCTTTCGTCTGAAAACACTGACAGGAGCCGTAATAGCTTACGGCGTAAGATACTTGCTGTTGGCGACACCACAACAGCGTTTGCGGGGTGCTCTGTTTTTACGTAAAATCTTGGTAGTGGGCCGAACAGTGCTAACTACAGCTACCGCGGTTGGAGCTGACGGGCCTAGCCGTTTCTCGGGGCGTATTCTTTTTCGCTGCGTAGTGAGCAAGGCGCGCGTGCTGCGTCTATTTTGGCCTTCTTTGGCCACCGGCCTGGCCTGGCCCAAGAAGCCATGACTCGTGCCTCGCTTCTCGTGCGTGTTCCCCATTCGAGGGCATGGAAAACACCAAATGCGACCTTTTCCCGGTGGTCATCTGCATCTTCTTTTACTGTCCTAAAAATATCGCGATGCTTCAATCTTCACAAAACAAACTTCACAGAACAAACTTCACAGAACACACCTCACGCAGTTGTAGAATATGCATAACTCGTTCGTTTTTGGTATAATTCTTAACAAACCTGAGATGACCCGCCATGAATTTTCATTCCCAGTGCCCAATATTTCTCACGGTCTCGTTTGGCACTGTTTCTTTTTTGCAAAATGCCGTGTATAAAGGTTGTAAACAAACTCGCGCAACATGACCCAACCATCAAACGTAGAAGAGACAAATACAGAGAGAGGAAAGATGAAAGGAAACAAGATGAAAGGAAACAAGGAAAGAGAAAAGAAAGGACAAAAGTAAAAAGGCCGTATGCAAAGACTGCTCCTTGTTGTTTTCGTGTTTTTGCCAGCCCTGAGCCGGCTCGCAACTCAACTGAGCCCAAAAACACATCTATTTGCTTCGTGCTCCGCTCCGCCCCGCCCTGAGTATCCGTCAAACAACTCGATCTTCCCCATCTTCACGGCTTCGGTATGTGGATCGTCTTGCTCGTCATTAGACACCCGTGCAACACAAACAGCAGTACGACCGGGTGCAGCTCGAACAGCGTGCCCTCGAACCACGTGCCAAGCGGCAGGGCCTCCTGGATCCAGTCCTGGCTGACCCAGTACGCCATGAGTGCGTCGATGCCTAAGCTGGTGGGGATGGGGGTGCCCTCAAAGTAAGCCGCCTTGCCGGACTTGTCTTTGGGGATGACAGTCGTCGTGACGTTGAAGCGTGCGAGGCGGGTCAGGCCGCAGAGCACAAAGAAGGCGAGCAGGACGTGGTCGAGGGTCGAGCGGACGCCGATGGAGAAGGCAACAGCAGCGGGGGCGACGCCGAAGGAGATCTGTCGTGTTAGCAGAGATGTGGCAAAGAGAGGGGGGAGAGGTCTAGGCGTACCAGGTCTGCCAGTGAATCCAGCTCTTGGCCCATCATGCTGCTCTTCTTCCGCCACCGGGCCACTTTGCCATCCATGAAATCAAAAAACAGGCCGAGCGGCAGTAAGCCCAGCGCCGCCCACAGGTTGTCACGGGATGTCGGATCGATGCAGTACCGCAGCGAAGAGAAGATGGAGAGAACACCGCAGAGGCCTAGAGGGGGGAGGCTGTTAGTGCATTGTACGTCCCTCCGCGCGACTTCCATTATATCGTAGATGTACCGTTCAGCTCCGTGATGAAGTCGGCCATGTGCAGGGCGCGCACCAGGGAGAAGTGCCCTGGGTCCGTAGACAGGAGAATCTTCTGCTTGTCGTAAGCTGTGGACCGGTTAGCAAGAGGTCAGACGTTACTCCAAAGAAGGGCGACCCGGCGAAGACCGGAGCACGGAAGGAGACTACCCACCAGGCTGGTTGAACTCCGCACTGCCGTTCGCCGGCGCGGGGCTACTGCTGCTGCCGTTCGCCATGGTCGCGGACCGCCTAGACATGGGAGGGGGACGGTGCGATGAGGAGGAGGTGAGAAGGAGGCAGAGGAGGGCGGAGCGGTAATGGAGGGCGGAGAGGAGAAGCTAGAAAAGGCCGTAAGTAGACAAACAAGCTTCGGGTGCCGAATGCAGAAAGGGTCGCTGTTTCGAAATTGCTCGCGGCTTGTGAAAAGAAGCGGTTTCGCAGAAAGGGGGGATCTGTTGCAAAAGACTGGTGAAGGGAAGAAGACGAAGCGGGAAAAGCACTGCGGATTATTTTTCGTTGAGCGAAACTGTTGACGTTGGAATCCGGACTTTAACGCAAAAGAGTCGTCACTAGCGTCTGTAGAGGCGCAAGGCGAGAGGAAAATAAAGTTATCTTACGTAGCCACAACCAAAGACAAAAAGAGAAGGCGCAAGCAAGCAGAGCAGTGCAGAGCAGGGAGGAGGGAGGGGTGGGGGAGCGGGAGGTGCGCAAAAAAGTAGCCACCTGATTTCCCTGACTTTTTTGGCTGTCGTCTTTTTCTTCCTTTATCCATTTGGCTTGTGATTTTATCCCGATGGCGCTAAATCCGTGTTGACGGGGGATTCGGCAGTGGCTGTGAGCTCTTGGCCCGCTATAGCACCCCGTTAATTGCATGCTAGCTGCAGCTTGCAGAAAACTCCAACTGGCCTCTACCAAGACAGTGCTAATGGCAGGTTATTACGTAGTTCCTCACACAGCTATGATCTCAACGACTTTTGTTTGGTTGTTTCACTTCTTTCACCCGGTTCCAGAACCAGCGCCTTTGTTCAACAACAGGTCAGTGACGCAGCTGTCCAATCAATTCATGGCAATTCTGTCATTAGCCATATCATGCGACGCAGTATAGAGGCATCGTACCTTGGGCCGACTGTTCATTATTATCAACTCTCTCGCAAAAGCTTTTATATCCTATTTATTATTGCAATATGCTCGTTGTACTACAAACAATTGTCACGTAGTTGGTATATGAAGATATTATAGAAATGTATTAGGTCCTGCTTTGATGTGCATGTTCTGTATGCTTAAATGCTAAGCCGCCAAAGAAACCAATAGCCAGGCCCATGCTCACCCCCAAAAGGAGAGAGAAACTATGAAAGTTAAAAGACCCAAGCCCACATGGCTATTCCATCCCGTCTACCAATTAATCCATTGTTGCCCCTTATTTATACCTTCATTATTATGTGTATGTTGTATGTGAATAGGTCATGCAGCCATCCAGGAAGAAAACAAAAGACGTGACGAAAGAAAAGTTATGAAGTTAGTCTGTCGTGTTTTTCGTAGGAGATATTGGTAGTGACGAAGGAGTAGGCTATTTCGCGATGAGGACGGCGAATGCGTCTACCCATGCGCCGCAGGAGCCGGACACGCCGCAAATGGTGTACCCTCTTGGAGGAATAAGTGTTTGTCTGCGCTGTTAGCATCATCAACGTTGTCGAATGTTTACAGAGCACGGTGCGTTAGGGGAACTTACCCAGAGCCACCGTGGGCATTGCCGTAAATAGGCGACCGTCGGCCTAGGCTTGTCAAAATTTGGATTCCATCGATCCAGAAGCCGCAGCGAACACTGAATCCGGTTATGTATTCGCCTCGCCGGATGTCTAAATAGGTTAGTTAAGAAATCGGAAATTGGGAGAAATGCAGGCACGCTTACCCATTTCAAAAGTATCACCGCCCGGCTTGCCGCCTCGTTTTCCAAACAGCTGCCGCGATTCATCATCATAGACAAACTCCATTCCGTCTAAAGCTCTACCGTGGTAGAAAACAACCCGTGACAGCACGCGGTCTTGCCGCTGCGCACTGGTGAAGACGACTTCCTGCGCCTGAGTGCCCTCCATCTGCCCGCGGCCAAGTTTGCAGCTACGGTACGCCGTCTTGCCCGTGAGAATACCGCCGCTCAGTTTCGTCGAGGATTCTTTGGACACGAGTTGCCGGACGTCCTTGATGTCTACGGTACCGCCGCCCCACGATCGTATTCCAATCCGAATCGGGTCCTTCTTGCGCTTTGCTTCTGGCAGCCGATTTCGCAACTCCTGCTCTGCCAAGATCACCTGCCGTTGAATTGGCGCCCCGTTGTCTGGCGGGTACTCAATCCACGTCTTGCACACGGTATCGCCCTCGGCATACAGTTCCATATATGCCACGCCCGACGCCGCCGTGATGGCAACACTCCCGCCCTCGATAGGCCACGCTTGCACGCTTCCATCGGATACGAGAGGAGGGTCGTTGGGTAGTCGGAAGCACGGGTGGCTGCGGAAATGTAGACAGTCAAGGCGGTGCCATGTGCACTCATCCTTCTCAAGGACAAGGCCACCCTTTGATCGCGTCCTTGTCGAGTACGCCTCGCGTGTGAGGAAGCTGCGGTTGAACCGGACGTAATCGCGCAACATAACACCGTTCTCGCGGTGGGGGAGGCCTAGCAAGTGGCCGGTCTCGTGCAGATGCGCACCAATGCCGATGTTGGCGGCCTCCCAAGAACTACCAGATTCGTTGGCGTCATTGCCTACGTAGTCAAGATCCGTTGCTGTACAATCGCTGAAAGCCGGCACAACCTCTTCGAAGCATGTCGGATAGCTCTGCATGCAGTGGGAGCCGAAGACGGCCACACGCAACTCACCGGCGCCGCCACCAAGGGCCGCATGACCAGTAATCATCTTTGCACCTTTGTCCCAATGAGCGTCGAGGAGCAGAACAGAAACGTATAGGTTCTGGCCCGGTGTGGGCTGGAAATAATTGCGGACTGCTTCAACAGCGATGCCATACAAAGCATCCCGGTTTTTCGCCTGGGCGTTTTGCTGGGCATTGTCAAGGCTCCGTAATTCGGCAATCGTCTTGTCGCTGCGAATAATGTGGATGCGGGCTTCAGAGCGCATCTGGCCAAATTCCCGGTCTCGTAAGTTGGCGGTACCTTGTGTCCACTCCTCCTCAAACCGGAAGACGCGGCGACCAAGGCGGTTGCGAAACATCTGCTCAGCCGTAAAGCTTTGCCATAAATATGCTGCCATGCGGAACTTGCGAATAGCAGTGTCAAGGCCATTGCCTTCGCGCTCGGCGCGGGCAGGCACAGCATCGAAAGTGCCGGGGGAATCCTTGGCCAATACAATGGCCAGCTGCAGCGGCGGAGCGCCCGTGGGCGGCACCATGTGCAGAGTAAGATAAGAGGTATGGATGGGGTTGGAGGTGCCACTGTTCGCAAGCTTTGGGCTGGCAAAATCAAAACGGAGTCTGTTGGCGCCTGGCATGAGGTAAACCAGAGCCTTGAAGTGCGACTCGCTCACGGGCCACTGGATTGGCGGAAACCCGTCGTCGAGACGGCTGACTGTAACAGCGCCATCGAGGCTCTGCTGAGTTGCGTCGCCAATGGTACCATTGATAATCAAGACTTTCTGGTATGCCCACGAGTTGTCGGCGATGTTGGTGATGCGCGGCGAGTACTGCGAAACGGGAAGCGAGAGCATGCGACTGCTGCCGTTAGGCATAGGCGATCCGAGGCCCGCCATGCCGGAGACGCTGTATCTCTTGGTATTCAATGAGGTGGAACTCGAGGATGTGGGAATCGGTCGGGTTGGAATGGGCGGCGGAGGTGTTGAACTATTGCGGACGAGGACGTTCAGGGCGGGATCGGACTGGTGGCCGAGAGATGGTGGCGTGAGCGAACCAGTGGTAGGAGTTGTGCCGTGGCTGAGACCGCCGTCGCTAGAGGTGTCTGTTGATTTCTCGGTCCGGAAGCTTGCTTTGGACTTTCGGCGAAGCTGTCGTATGTTAAGAAAAGACGGAGCCATCGTTTCCACAGAGCTGGGCGATTCGCCTCGTCTTCTTTTCTTCCCGTCCTGTTCACACGATGCGGATCTCGCCTTTCTCGCCTGCCTGCCGGGAGAGCGAGGTTGTTACTGACTGTCTTGCTGTGGAATGCTGTCACAGTCGTGAAAATGCGCTGATCGCCGGTTCCGTACGTCAGCAGTCAAAGGCGCCCAAAACAACGGCTAAAGAAAAGGTGACGTCGCTTCGTTCGAAATAATGGGGGATGATAGGGAGCAGTTCTGCTCAAAATTGGCTCTCCAAACTTTTTAAAAAAAAAAATACTGTTGAAAAAAAGATGACAAGAGGGGATATTCTCAAGAAAAATGGAGAATACAAGAGCCGAATCAAAAGGGGAATAAGGATAGGGGCAAGCTAAGTAAGAGCTGAGACAAAACGAGAGAAAATAAAGAGCGAGGAAATGAAATAAGCAGAGGGCTCCTTCTTCAATGTAGTGATAGAGCTTGTGAGAACGAGGGCAAAAGGATGAAAGACGAACAGGAAGCGAGAGGAGGGGACAAGGCGTCGAAAAAAGAAAGAGAGGAAAGAACGAAAAAAGAAAGCCAGGTTGAAACACGAAAGAAGTAGCAACGAGCAACAGGTCAAGAGTGGAAGAAGCGAGAGGAGGAAACAGCGGAGGGAGCTACCGATTTGTAGGATCAATTGAGGGTGGTAGGATTTTTTAGATAAGTAGCTAGTACGGAGAATAGATACGAAAACAGGCAATACCAGGTCAGATACCAAAGTGGAGGCTTGCCGGATATACTCGCAGGGGGGGAGAGGGGAGGAAGGATATGTAGAGTGTACAAAAAACGATGACGTCGGCGAGAGTGTGGGCGCTGGAACAGAGCTGCCAAGAATCGGTTTTGCAGCTAGACTGGGGGCAGAGTTGGCAGGAACACGAGAGATCAAACGAGCGTCATTCCAGAAGGAAGAAGACAGGACGGTTAACGGCCCAGGCCGACCAGAAGAAACTCGAAAAGAACTTCAAGGACGAGGCCAAAAAGAAAAAGGGGAACAGCAAATAAGCAACAGCATATGAAAGGGGTAAAACGAGGAGAGCAGAGGAAAATAGCGACAAGGCGATGCCAAGCAAGGAAAGAGCGACGGGCTTGGCGTGCTTTCGCTTTGATCGCTCTTATTTTTCAGCTCTGGGCGCCGCAAAATAAAACTAAAATAAAATCCCTCCCAGATCGATCCGGGGCGGGCAAAGAGCTAGGTGAAAGGCGTAAAAAAGCGAAAGATAAACGAAACTAGGAAACAAGGCGTGTGCATTGCTTGCGTGGACAGGAAATGGAGCTTGGTGTTGCCATCTGGTGGGTGTGCGTGGAATTGCGTGGGAACTGTGGGCACAGACGGCTGTGTGAGTGGGCCTGCTGCTCTGGCCGCATTTGGCGAGGTCGTGTTCGACCTTGCGGAGGGTGAGGATCGAGAGAGCTTAACACCGCGTAGCGCAGGACACACAGTAGAGCTAGGTCCAGGCCCCCATTTCTGGTTGGCTGGACGAAAGCGATCAGAGATTTAGAGACTTCTTTGTCTCTACGCCGTACGACGTATCTGCTCGCTGATATGTGTAAGAGGACAAAGGACACCCGTCACTCACAAGTGGTAAGATACTACCACACTCTGCTTGGATCGTAGAGAAAATTCAAGGAAATTCGATGCAATGGGAAACCTGGCAGGAGACTGCCAAGCTGAGGATGAACGGCGGCGGGGAGAACAGAGTATTAAGCTGCGGCGGGCCGGGCAGCAAGCAGCTTCGTGGCACGGCAGCCCCGGTCATTATTTTGTTTCTTGCTCTGCCTTGTTCTGCTCTCTCTCTCTACAAGCTTCGCAGGATGCCGCCACTGGGCGGCTGATAAAACAGCGCTGGACAAGAAGTGCCTCAATTCAGAATAGGGATATCTAGAATTGTCAAAACGCAGAACCCCAGCCAAGCCACGCAATTTTACTTCCTGCTCTTTTATCCCCCTGCAGCCAGGACTCCTTATGTGACGCGGCCTTTTCCTGTTTGGGGCCGCAAGTTTTTGTCTTCGGTGCTCTGGCTGCCTCCGCGCTGTCACGGAGCAACCGGGCATTTACGAGGTGGACAAGCCGCTAATTGACAGGTCTGATGGCGCCATTCTTCCTGCGACTATCTTACCACTGGTCCTCTGTATTCGGGAGGCTGCACGCGCGTACAGGGGCATCGTATAAAATCATCCTCCTGCGTACAGTTCTGTGGCGAGCCTTGTCTGGGAAGCTGTGCGACCACCTGTCAGTCGAAAAGCCAGCGTCTTGCGAAACCTCAATTGGCAGATGACAGAAACCAGCGACACAAGCCCGTATCCCGAGCCCCCCTGCACAGTCTATCATGGATATACAACCTCACAAGAACGGCAAAATGGCGGTATTGTTTAAATGTTCCAGTTCTCCCATACGGCTTACTTCCCCCACCGGCTGCATTTCGCCCCCGCAGAGCTTCGCCCCCGTACCTCTTGGTGTTATTACGGAGTAAACGAGATTTAGGAAGATCCGCCTTACAGGAAGCATCCTAGACCACTGACTGGATCATTAAATGACGGAGTAAAGCACAAGCCAAAATACATATTCAGTAAGCAGTTTAGATGGCTTGAGGAGGACGCCGTACAAATATCATCCGCATCTCGAGCACGGCCAATTTGCGTTACAGCATAATACGTCGTATAAACTTTAGACAGAAGGATCAATTGCCCCTTTGCCAAGTTTTGTTTTCCGCATGCCATGATTTGCGTGGGTTCTATTGACTGGCTGCCATTGGCTTTTCCGTCAGGGAAACAACACACGTATTAAACAACTTAATACGACGTACGAAGAACTAAAGGAAACAAAAGTGGGCTGCTGGAAACAGATCGGAAAACAGGAAGACACACGCTATATCTTGCAAACCTGCGGCAAACCGCCCCTTATCTCGATCGACATATAAAATGGGGTTGTGTTTGGCTGCTTAACATTCAATATGCAAGCACTATTTTGTATCTTCTCTCCCTTGCTTGTATTCTTGTCCGAAGACAATGAAATTTGGCCTTCGGTGTGTTGTTATCTCAAAAACCAGATGACCCACCATCGGTATCTAGATCGGCCGGCGTTGGAATAGACGCATTCTACATATTGCAAGTTGTATTTCTATGCACCGCCCGGCCGGCAGCTTTCTTTTGAACCTTGTCTGGCCGTTTCTACGGAGTATTTTGAAAGAGCTCAATTAACAATTCCGAACAGAGATCTTAACCGCTGTAACCAGGCGCTTCACCTTAACATATAAGTAGTATATGAAGGCGACGATCACATCATTAATTTTAGTCCTCACACTACCGTGGCTGATCTGTTGAATCGCTCAACGTATGAGAGAAAGATGTACGAGTAGTCTCTCTTTCCTGATGCTTCCTGTGGCGGACCAATCAACAAGCCAAACAGCCGCTCTCAATTGACGAAACTTGGTTTTTTAACGAATGCAGGACAGGAAGCCGAAAATAAGACGTGGGCTATGTCAGACAAGCAACGATCAAAACACAACACGCGGATCTACAACGCAAACCCGTGCACCGTATTCCTCAGAACGTTCTATGTTGCATCTTATCAACAAACACATAGCTTGCGAAGCACGGAGTAGATATGCCGTATGGGGTATTGATATAAGTTATTGAGATAGGCTTAGAGCTTCTCTTTGGCTGGAACAACCAGATAGGGGAAGACACCAGGGAACAGAAGAAGGAAAAGGCAACCAGTGCCGATGTCTTGCAGGGATTTAAATTACTTTCCCACACCCCCTTGTAGCGTGGGCGTTGGTGGGAACAACAGGCGGCTGAGACAGCCGTTTTGCTTCGTTTTCCTGTCCTTTTCTATTCGCCTAACAACTTTAACCTTTTGCCAAGTAGAACCACCGTGTTGGTTTTCATGATGACCTTTCAATAAGGACGTTTTCGGTGGCCCGGGAAAAGTAATCAACAACTTTGAGTGCCAGATACGAGCGCAGAGGAAAGGCTTGGTGGGTTTCTCGAAAATGAAAGAATTTTCAAGCTTATTTTTCATTTGTTTAACCCGAGGTGTCATGTCAAAGGACACGAGGAGAAGCACCCCCGGGCGTTGGTCTTGTCTCAGAACAGCTATATTAGAAGAAAACCGGGAGGCCGATTCAATAACCGGATAATGGGATATCCCTTACATGCAATTAATATGAGTTCCTGTGTATTAAAGCGGGCCGGGTGCTTCTACGGTATAAATAATATGATCTTTCTCGCTTTGGTCGTATGAAGTGTTATAGCAACCGCTGTCAATAACTCTCAGTCCCCTTTTCATTGCCCGTTTGCTCCTCTTTGTTCGTGAAAGAGCGTAATAAAGACATTGCGACCTAGTCTTACGAGAGCCCCCTTTCTTTGCCAGAAAATGTTTTGTCAGCCCCCAATTTTTTTTCTGCTTCTGAGTCGTTTTGTGGATGCGACAATGCACAGTTGTCAGCTGAAGACAAAACTAGTGCAAGAACAGCTCGGCCGGAGGCTACTCGAGCAAATCAGCACACGAGAACCGCAGGAAGAGAGGCGAGCAAGGCTCGGGGGGAGAGGAGGAGGGGGACGCAAGTCTTGACCTGTTGCTCAGCCGCCGCCTCACAACAATTGCATCCCCGGGTTTGCCGCCCTTGGATTGCTTTTTCGCAGAGTCGTACCCGCTCTGCATCTGAGACCCGGGACTGCAAAAAAAAAAAAAAAAACCCCCAACCAAGAAGAAGAAAATGCTCCAATTGCCAGCAGGGCGGTTCGCCCTGTCCATGCCGTCTTGTGCCTGTGTACAAGGTCGAGACGACCGACGATTGGCGCGAGAGCTCTTCCCTCTCTGGGCAAACACTGGCAAGGGAGAAAGAACCTGCCCCGTAGGACGAGACAGAAGAGGCACTAGCCGCCCATTCCAACGGGAGGCTTGCGGGCCAGACCTACGCAGTGTGTCTCTCGTGAGGCCACCTCTGTGTCCAAGGGCTTTGACTCTGCAGCTCAAATGCAGACCTCTTGCATCCAATTTAAAGAACCGTCTTTCAGTCTGGGGCCATCCTGTACGCCGTATTGTGTTGTCTGGGGAGCGGCACACAAACCGGCACGGCGTTGCATTGTTTGGCGCTGGCCGGACTCGTCAAAAGGGCTCAATACCCATGTCCGGTCCTTTTCTCGCCATTGCAAGCTGCTTCTTGACTGTCCGTGCCGTGTGTTCGAGCCCAGATAAACCCAGCCAGCGCAGCCCCTCTCGCTGAGTTACTTACGATACAGGGGAATTGCACCGCACGACGGTTGTCAGGGTCGCCTGAAAGGGTGGGAGTGGAGCTTACCGGCCAGCAGCCCCTTGCTCCTGCCTCGTTGGGGACCCTTCTGCATACCGTGTGCACATCGTGCCTCTCTATCTTACCTGGCTAGCAACCAGCCTTACTCCATACTGCATATGCTATTATTACCGTGAGGTGCCTGTCGCCGCTGCCCCATCTCCATAAAAAAGCGGCCTGGGCGTTTGTCTGGCAGTGCTGGTTTAAGTGGTTTGCAACCTAATCTGCCGGTTTCCACGGAATGCAATTTTCTAATTTTTTTAAATTCTTGCCCCCCTGCCTCCGCTAGACGTCTCCGCTCTTTCCTCTCTCTGTCGGTCTCTCTCCGCTGCTCACCCCCCCAAATTTGGGTCCTTTCGTTGGCTAGCCGCCCTTGCGAAATCGAGGAGACAGGCCTGTAAGACAAAACGACTGGCTAGCAGCATTTTGCGTGCGTCCCTGTCCTCTGCTCCTTCCCTTTCTCGCCTTTTTCCCTGGTGCCGTCTTCCTCATCCCTTCGTTCCGTTCTTGACCTTCAACCTCTTTCTTTTTTTACTCTCACAGTCTCTTTCCTCTCTTCTCTCTTCTACCGTTTCCTATTCTTCTTTCTCCCAATCCTTCCTTTTTATTATTATTTACGCTCATTAAAAACGGCCGCTCTAGAGTCCGTCTTTCGCCTTCGTTTATGCTCGCCCGTCTCACGCTTCCTCCTTCTCCTGCCTTGCCCTTTTCAGACAAGCCCGGCAAGTTGAAATCCTGGTCCTGAGAGAGATAACTAGGCCGGCCATCTCGCCGCCACTTTCTCCTCTTTCTCACGTTCTTTCCTGTCTCTCGATTCCCGAGGACAACGCATAGTCGAGAATACAGCATACACGGCCGTCGTTGACGAGGCCGCCTCATATCTCATAAAATACGCATAATATTCGTCTTAGATTTACGACAGAACCCCCTCTTTGTTACAACAGCTTCCGCAAGCGCCCTACGGAACCTCTCTCGTGACCCCTTTGGCTTCGGACTCAACTCTAGGACCCAATCAACCTCGACCTGCAATTTCCGCCCACTTACCAAAACTTTCTTTCTGCCCCACAAACCAAGCCTTCTTTGAAAGAAAACGGAAACAGGCTCTCCTGATTTTTGATTTTTAAGCTCGACCGGCATCGAAAGAAAGCGGCCAGCATACCAGAGACCTAGAGTAGAAAGGGAGAAAAATGATTGCCTCGACTTCGATGTCGTCCTCAACGGCGACGTACATCACTCAACCAGATGTCGTCGCCGACCGGGTTCTGCGGAGAGCAGAGCTGGGCAAGGTATGTTTCCTAAAGGCTGGTTCATTCCCTTGCTCTCCTTCCCCCTCACCGTTGCTGATGGTCCCATTTTTTTGTCTAGATGGCCGCCCGACTCCAAAACCGCCTCGCCCTGGCCCAGTTCAAGACCCGTCATGGCTGGGAAGACCTGACCTTTGACATGATCGAACCCAAGTACGAAGATGAGTTGCGGCGAAAGCGGGGGTCCGACGGCGATGTCTTGTCCGACTCTTCGTCCAGCACCTCCGAACTACCATATCCCTCAGGCCGAGCATTGATGAGCTCACCCCTCAAGGCACCGCTCTTTTCGGACGCTGTCGGCTCCAGCAACGGCAGCACTGGCCATCGTAAGCGCACGTACGTCGCCTCGTTTGACGATCTCAACCATAACCCTCATAGCCAGCACCACGGTGGCCGCCGTGCCAGCTACATAATGTCCAGCCCTAGCAAACGGTACCGCTCCTCGCCGCCTCCCAGCAGACACGTTTCTGGCCCAGTAGCTTCTGGTGCAGGCTCGTCTGCCTCTTTTTCGCAGCGGTCTTACTTGCCACCACCGCCCACATTCACCGGCCACGCTTCTTGGAAGGACCACCACCAACTTTCGCACAGCTCGCCGATCAAGCCGAGGCGGCAGCAACATTTTACTACAGCAGCGGGACCAGATGTGTCTCTGTTCCCCGGAGCACGCCGCATTGCTGACGCCCTGACGGCCACCAACTACAACGCCGTCCAGTCAGATGACGACGACGAGCTTCTACCAACACACTCTTTCCGCACTAGCAGCATGTCTCTCGGTCCCTCTAGTTCAGGACTTAGATCCACCGCCGCAGGCAGCCACGCCACTCGTTCCGGCTCGCCACCCAGCACCCCTCCCATGCGAACCCGGGGACTGCCAAATGGCAACAGTCGGCGGAAGAAGAAAGCCGCCCTTGGCAATGATGCTATAGAGCATGGCGAGAGCAACCATACCGGCCTCGGCATTGACCACGTTGACGATCACGACAGCAACGGCGGAGGGGGGAAGTCTGGCGTGGAAGGCGCCGACCTCCTTCTGTTCCTCGCTGCCTCGCCTTCGCCGGCTAACCCAGCCGGCCGAAGCCGTATGGAGCCGCCCTCGACACCGCCGTCCAAATTTAATAATCTGGTACTGCCGTCGTCGATGATGACGACTCCGGGTGGTGGCAGCATGTTCCCCAACACACCCGGCCAGGCCTTTGATTTTGCCGACTTTGTCAACATCACGCCGAGCCCGGCCCAGAAACCCTGGAAGACACCCAATATGCTGGGGTCAAAGACTCCCTTGAGTGTCACCCGCCGGCGACTTACGTTTGACGACCCTCTTTGATCACGCGTTCTTGTTTTTTCGTGTCTCTTGTCTTGTCTTTTCTGTTTGATGTCTGTTCCATCTATCCTGCACCTTAATGCCAGTTTGGACAACCCATAATCACCCCACATCTCTCCCTTTGCTGTTTTTGCCGTCACTCTATTTTTCTCATTTATGTGCATGATACCTCCAGCGTGAGCCTGGCTGGTTCTGGGTATTCTACGGGAAGCTTGCGGTTTTGTTTTTCTGCCACATTTCATCTTTCATTTCACTGTTATCTACATTTCTCACGATAGTGCTTCTTCGAGCACACGTCAATTTTTTTTTCTGACTGCTGTTACCCATTCTGCCCGCTTCTCATCTCATCCCCCCCTCTTTCCCCTCTTCATGGCTTGCATTATCACCCACCTGCCACACCTTTTTTCCCGCTGCTACCTAGCGCTCGATCCTCTTTCCTTTTTCCTTCCCTTCCTTTTTATTATATACGAAACCCTGTTTCTCCCTGTTTGACGTGCTTACGGTGTATATTCTTCCGGCCCAATACGGGACCTGTGCGAAGAAGTGGCAAGGAAGTCGGAGCCAGTGGTAGGACCTGAACGTGTCCACTGCCCTTTTTGGCTCTAGATCCTTCTTGGTCTCTATTTTTGTTTGTACTTTTGCATTTTTTATTTTGTTTGTTTAAAAAGCACACAATTATACAGCCAAAACAGACAACATAAAAGCCCAAAATAATAATAAAAAAAGTTGAACCATTCCTTGATTGGACCGAATACGGAGTGCAGCCTTTGCTATACAGTTCGAGCGATGAGTACGTGAGGTATTAAACACAAGGGGAGCTGAAAACCTTCCTCTTTCTATCTACCTTGCTGCTTCTACATGGCCTGACCAGCTTTACCTATTATAAGAGTAGAGGCCCCAATTGGGTCAATTGGTTCAGCTACTGGCATCGGAGAAGAGGGTGTGCAGTTGTGAGCTGGCAGAAATCCACACCGAAACTGAAATGGAGGGAGAGCTCTTTTGGCAATGAAGTCGTGAGTGGGGTGGAGTGCCAGAAGCCATAAAAACCGTAGCCAAAAAAAATTGACGCGACTTTTCGCGTCATGGCAGACGCGTCCGAGTCCGGCTTTTTCGTGTCAGCGTGCTGCGTACAAGTACAAGTAGATTGATTAGTGGGGCAACCTAACCCCTAGCGCGTTTTGGGATGGAAACGTTGTGCATTGCATATTCTCGCCATGACGCCAGAACACGTACAGCGCCTCTTTAGTTGCATCGGGGGACTAAGTGCTTTCTGGCCAACCACATCTAAGTAGAGTACACCGGAGACGTCGTTTGTTTGCCGCATGCCAACTCAAAAATGGCACACAAAAACGAAATCAATTTTGTGTAAGCCGCACGCCTACGAGTAGACGAGAATATAGATACAAATTTTAAATAGTAGTAATATTAATAACCATAAAATACTAATAATAAAACGAAATAAAACGCGAGAGAGAAGAAGAGAAAGGCTAGAAAAGAGAAATCCTGGAAAGTAGGATTGGCACGTCAACATCGTCAAATGGCTGCGTCGAGTGAAGCAGCCGGGCAAAAAGGGGTCAAAGAACAAAACTACATAGAATCCTGAGTATCAGATGCACCGCGTCAATTCAGGCAATACTAGAAAATAAAATATATGAAGAACAAAACACAAAATAGACCACCACACTATAAAAGAAACCGCACGCGCATTTTTCTGCCCATGCATCCATCCGCGAGGCTTCCATTTCTGATATTGTCCGGCGCACGTTTTCCCTCCCCTCCTTCATTGTATTTTCTAATCACCAAAGGGCAAAACGACGCTCGAAATTGTTTGGCAGGATTTGCAAAAGGGGCCAAATGTTTCTCTCAACGGAAAACTAGCATTGAACAAAGAAAAATAACCACTGGCAAACGACAAAAAGAACGCCGCGACGCCAGACAGTCTTCCCCTCGTCGGTTCCTTCGCCCTCCCGTGTCCCCCCCTAAAGTAAATAAAATGTTTAAATAAATAACGATCGTAAAATAAAAGGGGCAATTGCCTCCCTCCCCTTTTCGTGAGCACACGCGTGTTTGTGTGTATCCCTTTCCATAACTTTGGGTATTTTGTTGTAATACTCCTCCCCTCGTCCCCACTCTTGGAAAGAAGATTCAAAAATCAAATCAATATGAAAGAAAGGACGCGGTCCAAAAGAACCGGCGGCAAGACGAGAAAAGAAAAGCAAATCAAAACAGGGAAGTAAGGCCAAAATAAAAGGGAGAGAAAATCATTCCAGAAACATTCAAAAACGCTAAATCAGAACTCCTTTTCCCATCTTTCAGCAGACCATTTTTCTTTTTATCTTCTGCCTTTCCACATCTCATAAAGCTTTGCCGACACTGTTGTTGCTTCCGCCGCTGTTACTCCTCTGTCGGCCTTTGGTCGGACTGTCAACTCCTCGTCTCCGGTCATTATCGTCGTCGTCGCCCCACCGTGGCGCGGATGGCCCTACATCCGGACCTGGATCACTCCAATCGCCCATGCTCACACCGCTCGAATATTTGCTGGTAAAGCTGTCACCGCGCTGGTGAGCAGTGCGTGGGCGCCGAATGTCGCCGGTACCGACGCCGCCAGAAAGGCGGCTGCCAGAACCGTCCGAAAACCTCGGCGCGTTGGACGACCCAGCCACGCTCATATTGGATGATGTCGCGGTCTTAGGCGCGGAGCGCCCCAGCTGTAGCAACTCTGGGCGTTCCAAGTCAAAAGGATCCGACCGGAAGCGGTTTCGTTTTGCCGCCGTGTCAACTGTGTTGACCGTGTTAATCGAATCCCGATACATTGACTCGCCCCTGAGATTAGACAGAGGATCGTTCTGACCCCGAGAACGCCGGATATCCGCCACATATGTGGTTGGCTTGAGGGTTGGATAGTCGCCGTTGTTGCGGATAGCATTTGCATCGGAAAACGGGTTGTTGGACTGACTGACAGTCAGCGGGGCTGGCTTGGCTGACTGGTGAGCAATGGCGTTCGAATCGCTGAATGGGTCGTCAAAGTCAATATTGAGGCGGCCAAGGTAGTCGTTATTTCCACTGCTACCATATCGGCCGCGGTCCATGCTGGCTCTCTTTTTCTTGTTCTTCTTGTTCTGGGCCGCTCTCTCCAGTTCACGTTCGTCCATACCCAATAAGGTCAGGAAATCCGGCTGGCCGGTCTTATTATTGGGCTGCATGTCCATGGCACGCTTTTCATCCTTGCTGCTGACGCCACGGTTTGTATCCGCGCCGCTTCCGCGGTTGCGGAATTTCGAAGCTAATCCAGCACCAGCGCCCGCAATGCGGCCAAACCAACCCACGACACGGTCCTTGGCAGACCCGCCGTCGCTTCCATTCCCGGCAGCAGAGGCATCCATATTGCTCGAGGTGTTGCTGTCGCGGCTGCCCCTACTGTTGTTGGCTTCCACAACCTGAGAGTTACCCCGATTCATGTTCACACTGCCGTTCATGCTGCGACTCGCCATCATATCGCCAAACCGACCCCGAATCCGTCGCAGGTTGTAGTCGAAGGTCGCCTTGATGCGCTCTGTTCTTGGCGTCGGCCCGATGCTGCCGCGGTTGATAACATACTCGCCCTCCTCACCATTCCGCATAACTCCGTCCCCGCCTCTCCCACCGAAAGTTGCCGGGTCCGTAGACAGAGGCGTTAGAAGTGTGCTCCGGCGCTTCTTCATCATCCGGCGGCGCCAGAACCAAACCAAGAACGCCACCAAGCTCAGGAACGCCAGACCACCAATAACTCCTCCTGCCACGGCAATGGTTGTCTCAGGGTTTGTTCCGGGGGTGCTCGTCACTGCGCTCAGGGCTGGGCTGCTTCCGTCGCCGTTGCCGCCGGCCGCCGCAGCCGCTGCCGCCGTCGAAGACCCATCGCCAGTCGCTCCCGGTGGTGCAGAAATTGTTGATAAGATGGCGGCGCCATTTCCATTCGTAATACTCGGGGCAGCCGTGGCCGCACTTAGTACTCCAACTGACGATGACGATGCTGCTGCTAGTGGTGTTGTCGCCGCCGCTGTGGCCGCCGCTGTGGCCAGGGTGGCTATTACGCCGGTATCAGCTTGACTGGCCTGTATTACAACAGACGTGGTTTGTGCTTGTGCTTGGGAGGAAAGGGCAGAAACGTGGTTTTGGTTAGTAGCTAGTGCAGGGGCAATTGTGTTAACAGAATCGCTCGTAGTAACCAGCGCCTGAGGCGCTGGTGCCACATTCGTTTCTTGTGTGGATGCAGACAAAAGAGAAGAGGAAGAAGAAGATGATGATTGTGTTGTTGACGTCACCAAAGAGGAAGTGGTCGTCGTACTGTCAGAAGTGCCCGCGGACGATGCCGCTTGAGCCGCATTAGGTGTGGCCTGAGCCGCATTCGCTGTGGCCTGGGCATTGCCACCGTTGACGTTGGCCGAAGTCGTGGTGGCACTGCCGCCCGGCTTTGACACGGCCGTACATCTCTTGCCGTTGATGCTCGTGATGAACTGGCCGGCGACCAGATTGGCGTTGGTCGACATAGTCTGTCGGTGTTCGTGCGATCGCGCCCAGGAAGGCAGGACAAGGGAGGAGAAGGGTAACGGGGGATCGCGAGAAGATGCCGTTTTCTGTGGCCGTATCCAGACGGGCCGTGGCGAGAAACTGAGAACAGTCGATGTTCGATGAAAAAAAGAACATGTAAGAAAAATGCTGTCGATACCAGGCGATTCCAGTCGCACGCGAAGGGAGAGAAGCGAAGAGAAAGGGAAAGGGGCCTCGCGGGGCCAAGCTCAGTTGAGAACGATCATGAAAGCTGATCGCGAGAAATAAGTTGAAAGAGGAAGAAGAGTGGAAACAGAGACGGTTTTCTTTGAAAGGCGGAAAAGGAGAAAAACGTCCCAGCAGGCGGCAGATGTGGCGAGAGAGAGAGAGAGAGAGAAGGAGTCGGGAAGGGGGATATTGGTTGGCGAGAGTGTGAGTGTGAGGGAGAGAGTGGCCGAGATGGAGGGACGGGATCGAGAGTCGTCGGCAAAAATGAAATTGAGAGAAGACTCAAGAACGACAGAGACCGAGATTGCAAATAGACTGGTGGAGTCTGAGGGATGCTTTGCGGATGTGGAGGAGGCCACACGGCGAGCGGGAGAGGGCGAGAGAGACTGAGAGACTGAGAGACTGAGAAATGAAGATCGAAACGGAGGAGACGGCTAAAGGCGAGAGAGAAAGTTGGAGAGCCCGAGTAATCGACAGTGATGTTGATGCGGATGAATTGGCGAGAATCAATGGGGGAAGAAACAGATGTGAGAAAAGGTTTCGAAAGGGTGAGAAAAAGAGGGTGAACTAGAGAGAACGAGAGAAACCCAAAGAGGCAGAGGAAAACAGCTTGGAAAGAGAAAGTTTCGGAATTGTTGAAGCCGGGCTGCTCTTTCCCCAAACACTCAAGTTTTCGTAGCTCTTCTCGTTCTTTCCTTCTCTGGTCTTTCTCTCGCAGGTTCCTCGCTGGAGATCCTCACAAGGGCCTCGGCCTGCCTCCTGTCTCTGGCCAAGGGGGGCGAGAAGGGGGAGCAGGACATCGCCAGGGGGTATTCAACGGCCAGCAAGCAGACATTCTGCAGGATTGATCATTGTTTGATGGGAGGGCCAGACAACACGGGATTGGTGGGACCCCCAGAACTTCAGGAGCATCCCGGCACGATGCGAGAGAGCCCAGGTGTCAGACTGCATGGAGAGGTCATTCTCGTTCTCGTGTGTCCCTCTGCTCTGGAGAGCCCCTGCAAAGCGGCGACGTCAGAGTGCTTAGCCACACCAGAAAGAAACTGTGCGTGGGCTTGTGGGTACGTTCATGGGGTACATGAGGTTCGTGAGCGCGCTTGTGCGTGCGCTTGGGTATACGTGATGTATATCTTACAGATCGTGCAGGTTGGTATATTGCCTATAAGTCTCCCCACATATTATGGATGAATTGCGGCGTGCATGTGTGCAGGCAACGCCATGCGCAGAGTGCGGCTGTAGAAAGGGCGAGGCGGCGCTTTGACACGCGGGATGGACGGGCCCCCCTGTTCTGCGACACACCTGAGGCAAAGCGTGGGCGGGGCCGGGGACCATGAGAAAAAGGAGAGTGTGTGCGGCCATGGGCCAGGCTGGTAGCCAATAACATTTTTGATATTTTCTGTCTTTTCCGTCTCTTCCGTCTCTTCTGCCTCTTGTGTCGTTTTTGCTCGTTGTGGTTGAATTGGCGGTGGCGATGACCGCCTCTTGAGGATGAGAGACGAGGCTGCTAACTGGCTCGTGGGGCACGACGACGAAAAGTACAGCAGCTAAAAGCAATTAATCTTGTAAAAGAACGTATAACCAGAGAGAGATCAAGACCAATAGCACAAGGCCCTCCATTCGAAACAGTCCGTCTCTTCTCCTAGGGTGGAGCGTGGGCCTCTTTCGGGGTCTGGTGGTGATACACTGAGTGATTCATAATGGAGAGGCAAGCAGAGAATGACAAGCGCAAGTGCCACGGCAGAAATAGAACAGCCAAGCCAAGACAGCATTGTTTCGCAGCTCGTGCACGTTCTTCCACCCGTCGCCGCTTTGTTCTTGTGCTCTTTTTCTCCGCTGGCACGATCGATGAGGCCGTTTGCATGCTCGCGAAATTTGCCCTCTGCCAGAGACAAAATTAGAAAAAAGAATAAATTTGTCTTACAGAATATCACCGTGTAGCAGCTTAGAGCCCAGTTGTGGCTGTTTCGATGGCCCCTGCTTGGGCAAGAGAATCAAAAGCTAAATCTCTGTGAACGCTTTCCAGCAACGCTGGAGGCAACGATGCCAAGCCTCTCCCGAGTATTACACCACCTTGACAGCAATACTGCCATTCTCGTCTCCGAAATCACAGCTCGGCCAATGCTTCTTTTTCCTGTTTTCTATGTTCCCGGAAGGGCACTGTACCGGACCAAAGTTGGCAGGTCTTAAGCAATATTTCTCGCGAGTTTTGACAATTCCAAATTTGGCTTCATATGCACAGCTTTTCATTCTTTCTCGCTAGATGATCCGCGAGCATCAAACGGCACGCGAAAAGAAGGCAGAAAAGACAGAAATAAGCATTGGGTTTAGAGTGTGCCTGGTCATCACGCCTCCCTCCCCCCCTCGGATTGCTGCTGCGTTGCGTCTCCCTTCCTGGCGGGACCTAAAGTAGTTCCCGTTTGTGGCGCCAGCGCGGAAATACATGTCAAGAGAAGAGGGGCAGAACCGCCTATAGGAAACGCTTCCAGCGGCCTTGATCCAGCCCATATCTTACGATTGGCCTGCATGCAGGTGTCGTCGTCGTCGTGTACAACTAACCCCCTCCTTCCCAACGAACAAACACGGCCGCGGCTTCCTTTGTTGAATGGCTTGGTAGGCATCGTCTCGCAGAAAGGTGAAAGATAATAACAGCCCGTTGTTCGCCTCGAATGCGTCGGCGCATGGCCAGCTGGCGCCCTCGATCTCCACACATGTGGGGTAATGACTCTTTCTGTCCCTGGGCGGTGAGCCAACACAGTCGTATTGGGGATGTGCCAGCAAAGCATGCTGTGTGCGCAGTATCTGACGAGTATTGCTGTGTGAGTATGGAAAGGGGGAGCTGCAACAGAGGATGGACCAGCTGGTTTATCCAAAATGCACGAATAGAGTGCGTAATAGCGCCAGATACGAATGCCCCCGTACGGAAGCGGCGGGGTGGATTGGACGTCGGCGGGCAAGCGCAGCGGCCGTAGCTCTCTTTTCTAGGACCGCCAACGACGGCGCTTTTTCAAGAGGAAGGAGCAGCGCGGAAGCGAGACAGTCGTCGTGGGCAAGAGGGCAAGCTCGCGTCTTTTTTTCTAAGCTGCCATCTGTGTTTTCGCTCGCATTTGTTCTCTCCAGCCCGTCCGTCTTAGCTGCACCGCACCCGGTCCCAGTTGAGGCGACCGTTCGATAAGGGCACTAGGCACTGAACGAGAGGCTCTGCCGTTCCTCCCCGCGTCCTGCCTCTCTCGTCTAGCCCCTCCGCCTTCAACAACGCCTCTCAACCTCCATCCACGCCGTCCCTCTCGCCGTCTTTCTCGGCGCCCTCATCCTGAGACAATCCGCCTCGCTCGCCATCTCCCATTCGCCTTTGCTCTTCCCTCCCGCAGCCATGTTTGGGTCTATGCCACTCTTCGGTAAGTTCCTCCCATCGCCTCACAGACCCCATATGCGCATATCTACCCCTTCTCCGTCTCCCTTCCATCGCCTTGCTCCTCATATCGTCCTGGGTCCCGGGCCGCTCCCGTTTGACTACGTGCATTTCTTGCCTCTCGTTTTGCTCTTAGCCCTCTTTTGTCCTCCCTCGTTCGCTCGTCGCTTGCTTCTTTCATTCTTCTAGACGCCACCTGTGCTGTGTCGAAGCTTTCTTACTGCTCTGAACCCCCTCTACATCCTCCGTATCCTCCACATTCAATTCACGCACGAATGATCTTCGCCTCTCCGTTTATGCATTCGATTGCTTCTTTTCCGATCCTCGTGTCTCATATGCCGGAATCCCCAGTCTGATCGACTCTGCACTAATCCAACTCCATATTCCTGTCTCGGCTTCTCCCCGACCCGCTCGCTGCTCTTCTCTCTTCTTTCGTTCTCTTCTTTTGGTTCCCTATCGTCTGAACCCTATCTGACCAAACACCCTCTCAGCCACCCCGCTTCCGCCCACCACACCTCCAAAGGATGTCCCACCACCCACTCCCGTGAATTTCCCCCGCTATGGCCCCGAGGTGTCCGGCAACGACCCCGGTAATACATCCGCGCCATCCGCCGGCGCATCGGGGGCCTCCGGACAGCAGCAACAGCAAAGAAGAAAACTGCCCCTGACTGCTCTCCTCCAAAGCATCATCCGACCGACTGAAATCAGCCTGAAGCACTTTGAAGCCCTGGGCGTTCGTGTCCAGCAAGACGCCGGTCCCACTACGGTCATTCCAAATTACCATAACCTTGTCCCCGATTTTGCCACATGGGACGATATTCCGTACGATGATGCGCGCGACCTTAATGAATCCACGCGGCGCCCTATTAGTAATGGCAATCGGTCTCCGGGCATACAGACCTACCAAGACCGCAAACGCGAGCTGTCCATCGACAATAATGCCGCGTACCGGTCCGTGCGGCGGATGCAGCCGCTGCAACCCGGCCAGCCACCGGTACGACTCGGCAACGCCTATGAGTTCTTCCGTCACCTCGAGAATTTTTCTGCTTTCTGGGACGACACTTCAATGGCACCGCCCCCAGGCAAGGAGTCGACCAAGCCTTCTAGCCCGTCATCTGCCGCCGCGGATGCTCTAGAGACAAGCAAGGCTGATGGGCGTGACGATAATAGCGGCGATGGCAACGAAAGCGGCTGCGACTCCGTGTCGTCTGCGTCTTCAACGGCTGTCACCACGGATTCCGAAAGCAAGCCCTCATCACCGGCAAAAGACGGCACCTCGTCCGTTCCCGAAGTCCGGTTTTTCCGCACGAATGCCGGATCCCAGATGCCGCCAGAGTTTCGCCTGAACATTATCACCGCTTTCCTGAAGCTCGTTGCCTACGACTTTGGGTGCAACGTGTCTGCGCCTCGCATGGAGCCACGGCTGTATCTGAACGCAGGAACTGTGCCAGCCGACGAAGCGCAAGATCAGCCGCAGGAAGACGAACAGGGCCAGTCCACACCGCCCCCAAAGCAACCAAAGTCTCCCAGCTCTTACTTTTCCTCTGGCTGTATCTTTGTTTTCCGCTCGCCCACAACACGCGAAGCCGCACGCGCAGGCATTGTTGAGGGTCCCCTGGCGGCCGTCAGCGCACGCCATACGACTACATTCCCGAGTCCCGAGGAATTGGCTTCTCTGCCGAATTTCGAATCCGACAAGGACTCGTCGATTGACCTGGCGCGCGAGCTTGTGGCTGCTCTGTTGACGGCGCAGCACCGGGCACGCGAGGGCCGGGCGGAAAGAAGAATCGGTCAAGGGGAGTGGTGGGCAACAAAACCTCGCTGGGGTGGCGGTTCGGGAGGACCCATTGGCCGGGAGGTCGATGCCGCTCCGAACACGGACGAGGCGGTAGACGGCAATAAGGCCGAGGGGGCTGTTGGTGGTGGTGGCGGGGGCAGTGGTGGCAGGGTAGGTAGCAGTATGAGCGCCCTAGGCGACGGCGGACCGCCTCGGCCAGGAAGCTTCGGTGGAGGAGGGGAAAGAGGGGGGGCCGTGGCCGGGGGTGGCAACCCCAGAGGATTCAGCGGGCTCAATAGCCTCGCTGGGATCACGGGGATGCCCGTCCGTGGCGCTGCTAAGAAGCCTCGGAAAGGCTTGGCTATATACGATAACTACCGCATGGTACGGCCCCCGAGCTCCAGCTGGGACAAGAAGACGCGGTACATGGCCATTGGCCGGACGCGGGGCGCCGACTACGACGACATCTTTGTGGTGAGCGCACTGTTCCACCACATCTCGATTGTGCGCGTGCGAGTGCCGCTGCGGCTGCTGCAGGCGCTAGACGGAGAAGAGGAAGGGGACAACACAGAAGAGGAGAAGCTGGCGGGCTGGGCCGGTCTCGAGGTGGTGCGCAGTCCGTGGTACGACTTCTTCAAAGTGGAAGACCGGCTGGCAGCGATGCGGCTATCGTGGGCGATGATGGCCTTCTTGATGCGGAAGGAGGAAGAAGGTGACAAACGCGTCGGGGATGTGACGATGCGTGATGCAACATAGAAATTATTACAAAGGGGGTGGGGTCCAATATGTCGATAGGTCTGACATGTAGCTAAAGTGGTGCGTGTAATGATGGTTTGAGCAAGATGTGCTCAAACTATTTACGGTGGGCTACCTACCACAGGGGCAATTTTTATTGGCTTTCGTTTTTTCTTTTATTCTACAAAAAAACCAAGTCTGCCCGTGCTTTTACTGCAGAACGCGTGAAACTGTAGAATTAAAATGACATTTATATTAAAGATTCTAAAAAGCAGTAAAAAATAAGTTGCACCCCTTTACACACAGACCGACGGACACGTTTCCTCTCCGCGTCTCATCCCATCGACTTATTCCCTTGCTACGCCAATACGACAGCGGCGTGCCAGACGGCCATAGAGGCGTTCGACGCCTTCTTGTAGAAGAAGGCGCATGGGTACAATCTCGCGATCGCGATCCTTTTTACGCAAAACCGATTAACCGCGTAGAGCAAAAGCTCCCCAACCATAAATCATCCGCCTCACCGAGTTCCAAAGCCTTTAACAAAGCTTAGCCTAATCCCATCCCTTTGCGCACAACTCATAATGACCATATTTGTCTTCCAGTTCTAGAGGGACATACGGCCATAAATTCTGCTGCAGATGTGACAGCTGAACAGAGAGCGCAGCTGCTTGGACTGCTTGGACTTCTCCAAGCGGTCAAATCTCACACACGCCAGGCAAGGCAGTCACGCCAGACGAGCTTGATAATTTCATTACCACCAAGGTGTTCTCTGAGTCCTGGACCACGACAGAGCCTCACGACTTTCCTGGGGCAACGAGCGCCGAGTCAGGTTTCTCAGACAGGAGCATCCACATCGGAAATCTCAATCGAGACATCGCGCTGCCAGATACTACCAGGAGAATCCCGGTATCACAACGACACCTGGTCATCCAATCACCACCAGAGGGGTCCCAGCCCCATGTTGAGCGACGAGCAGGCGCGCTGGTCTTCATCCGGGCGCCTCAAAGCCAGGGAAATTCCTTGGCCTTCCAGTTCACGAAGCGTCGCGGCAGGTTCATCCCTGCCGGTCAAGCAATTACGTTCCACGCACGATGCACTAAAGTGAGCGCCGCCTACCATGCGGCAGCAAGAAAGTTTGACACATACGTCCAGCGTAAGCGACATTGTTTCGACGTCGCCGCAGCGGTGTTTTTGCACGGAACAGGCTTATCGGCTGGGCCGGAGAGTGGCCGCTCGAAAACTTTGGCGTTTTTGTGCCCATTGTCATATTGTGTTTTCCCGAGGAATGAACCCTCAAGTGCCCGAAAGGGTTATCCTTGCTCCGAGCCTACGCTTCGGGCTCCTTGACTAGACCAGGGAAATAGCTTTTTTTTTGAGTATTGTTATTAGGTACGGGTCCTGCTTTACAGGCTAGGTTTTGTTTTCGGCCTTTTCTTCTTTTTTTCTTAATTATTGCTTTGCGGGTGTTATACCCCAGACTCGAAATAAATTAGTTTGAGTTTACGAAGGGGTTGAATAAACTTAAAAAAAAACAAAAGTTATCGTTATAGAATAATAGTTAACCAAGACGACTCCGTCTCTCTCCTTTTTGTCCCTTTTCCAATAAACCAAATTTATCCTATAAGTAAAAAGAAAAAGAAAGAGTCCAGAAAAAAAAAGTAGATAACCAAGAAATTTATATAAAAATTAAGAGCAAAGAGGAAAGAGTTCCCTCCCATGAAGTAACAGCAAATATGGTTAATGACCAGAAATAGAAAGAAAGAAAGAGGTCGTGGTCTGGGGCAATCAGGATTTCTTAAAAAAGCGCTGTTGCAGTGCTGAGTTTATTTACATGACAAACAAAAGGTTTGTATCTGCCGGCTAGTTAGTTCTGGAACTTTCTCATTTGACAAGCTGAAACACAATATTTACATTGCCTGCAATGAGAGGTCTTACCGAGGGGGTGTGAGCTCGACAGCTGTGGCTTCTGGGTGTAGCGAGTTGAGAGCTCGTCGCGAATACTGTTCAACAGCTGGACGTAGCTCTGTTGGGGGTTCTTCTTTAGGGAGGAGATGAAAGCCCATGACATAGCGCCAGTGGCTTGTGAAGCGATCGTTACATCGGCTCTGTTGGGGAGGGGGGGATAATGTTAGCAACTGGGTATCGCAAGATATATGCTTGTCTGCCGAACGTGACCCGCCGCCCTAGATCCAGAGTCATGGCTTTCTAAGAAAGCTATGCTTTGGCCTAGGGCGTAGGAGATGAAAAACATCAAAACTAAAAGACACAACCGCGAGGAGCCCGTGGCCGGCACAATTAAAATACACAAAATTCAAACCAGCTGAGAACAGAAAAAAGGGACAGCCATGAATAACGCAACGCTGTCACCCTTGCCAACATTAAGGCCTCCCATGAACCAAAGGGGGGAAAGGGACGGAAGGGGGGAGATATTAGGGGGAAGTGGAAAATCAAAAACAGGCTATTGTGGTAAAAGGTTGTACGTACGAGGTCTGGTCGTCCTTGCTGCCAGAAAGCATTATGACATCGGCCGGCGACGTCTTGGTGGCTAGCGTACGAGCGTGAGCCTCGTCGCCGCCTGTGGCTTTCTTGAAGAACCCCATGATGTTGTGAGCAACACCGCCCAGATCGCCTTGGCTGTACGACGAAATGGCATTGAGAAGCCCTTGGCCAGCCTCCTTGGCCAAGTTGGGCTCTTTGAGAATACCCTGGGTAGAGTAGATGTATGGTAAGTCAAGTGCGGTGCCTGAGTGGCACGAGTCAAAAATAGCCGTCAGCCGAACGCCAGCTTGCAGCGGCCGAACCATGATGCGGTGCATTTCGTCGTCAGTGATGTGGCTGTGGGTGCGGAAATCCACAGGATAAATCACTTCGTCGTAGCCGTCGTCTTCGTCTCCGTCCAGATCCCGCGTTTGGCCACCGTGACCTACGCAGGTTAGACATGCACAGCTAGATAAAACAAGAAACACAGAGCAAAGGATACTGGATGCAAGAGATTTTTACCTGAATAGTGGAAGAATAGCGAGTCGTTTGGCCGGGCATCCTTGACCAACCAGTGCATCGCACGAAGAATGTTCTCTTTGGTAGGCTGGCTCATGGGATTCTGTTGGTCGTCTGTGAGAATGACCATGTCTTCTCGCCTGTAGCCAAAGTGCTCCACTAGGTAGGAAGACATGTTCCGGACGTCGTTGATGCAACCACGAAGCTGGCCTCGCTGTCCAAAATAATTGATGCCGATGAGAAGTGCTTTCCTCCGGCCGGTGCATTGCGAATACTGAAAGGCGTAACCACTAGGTGCACCATTGCCAAATTGCTGTGGTGTCTGCGGTGGTTTGTGCATGTTCGGGTCCGTGTACGTGTTTGCTAGGCTAGTTAAAAATTGTAACAGAGAGAAATAGGAAAGGCCCATATAAGAATTATCATGAACATATGCGACTTACTCTGCCGAGGGCCACCAAGTTGTGGCTGGCCGTTGTACGCGGCACCAAAGTGCTGCTGTGGTGGTGCCTATAAGATTATCATTAGTTCGGAAAGCCCTATAAAGGCGTCGAAAGACGTCGAGAAAAATAGCGGAAATACGACGCTGCTTACCGGGTTGTAACCGTACTGTTGGGGAGGCGGCTGATGGTACCCATAAGCCGGGCCGCCAGGGCCAGGTGGTATGTATCCATTGAACTGCTGAGGAGGACTGCCAAGACGGATTTAGCGAGAGTTCATTCAAAAATATAAAACGATCAACTATTAAAGTTGAGAAAGAAATAGGGAAACCCGCAAAGGATAACGCGCAAAACAATGAGAGACTTACGGGTAGTAGCCCTGAGGAGGGTATGCGCCTGGCGGCGGCGCGCCGTAAGGCCCGTAGTTCTGGCCCGCGTATCCAGACATGGCTGTCGAAGTGCCGAGGGTTTCTTTTCAACAAGTAGAGGGCCTGTGATCAGCGGCGGAGAAGGATGATATGCCCGCAGCGAAGCGGCAAGATCCAAACACCTTCTTTCTGTCGACTAGGGGAAAGAAGGCGAGGCAACAAGAGGTCGACGCGGTTTTTGGGGGAACCCCGAAGGTCTCGCTAGGGCGGTAAGCAGCGAGTTCGACCGGTTTCGAAGACGGCAGGCGAGGAACACGAGTGCTTTATAGGATGTAGAAGAACAACCGAGTAGTTGAAGGCTGATATTTGCGGAGCTAAGGCGTATCACGCTTGACACTGGCGTTAGTGGAACGTCGCGAGAGAGTGCATGTATGTGCAAGCATGTGCAATAGTAGGTTTGTGTGATTTTACAGCTTTGACGAGCTGTTGTGAATTGAGGAATATTGGAACCTCTTTGGGGAAAGGAGGAATGTGGGAGCTTTCGGGCTATGCGACTAACGTAGACTTCGGACGATGTGAGCCTCGCAGCTGTAGGTGCAGATGGCGGCTGGGCTGAAGAAAGGGGAAGAGTGCGGAAAGATATCGTAGCTGCTAGAGAAGATGTGCAGTGATCGGGAAAGAGGAAAGATGGGAAGAGGAAGGAAAAGGACGCAGAAGGAAACGAGACGGTAAAGGAGGCCTAGATCTGCTGGCGCGACGAGTAAGGTAGAAACGCGGTCCTCGTCGTTGGGCGGCCTGGCCGCCAAAACAGAACGGAAAGGCAGACAATAGACGGAGATGGGACAAAATAGGCTAGGCGTAAGCGGGAAGAAAATGAGGCGATGGGTCGAAGGGGAAACAGACGTGAAGATAAGAAAAGCAGAGTGGTTACAGCTGGGGTCTGGCAGTCGAGGTGGCGGTGGACGACGATCGAGGCAAGGCAAGACGGAGAGGAGAGGCCATGGACGGGAGGAGGGAGAAGCGACGTGGGGCGTGCAGAGCAAGCGGCGAGAGAGAAAGCAATGCAACGGCGAAGACAGAAAACACTTACAGCAGCGAGAAGAGAAAGGCGGTTGGCGTCCGGGCGAGAGTTGAGGGCGAAGGAAGAGTGTCGGGTATCAAGGAGGGCGCTGCGTTGACGTGCCGTAGGGGCGAAACGGGTGGGACGGAATTCCCGGGCTGGTGTGAGAGAAGGGGCCTTGGAAGCTCGAGATGTTGGCAAAGGCGGCGAGAGCGGGCGCGCGTGAGGAAGAGAGTAGAAAAGAAGGGCCCAATGGAAAGCAAAGCATGAGAAGAGGAGAAGAAAAGAAGAGACGAGGTGTAGTGGCGGGCGGGGGCGGGAGGGGTAGCTTTAATTGGCTGCCGAGAGGTCAGACAAGAAACGGACGCCAGGAAGGAACGAACGAGGGCAAGAAACTGGAGGCGCACGGAAGACGCAAAGATGCTGAGCAGAGGCAAGAACAATGGGGGCGGCGAGCCAGATGGAAGGGAGGGGAAGAAAGGAAATCGTCCAAGAAAAACGTCCAAGAAAAAGGAAATAGCGACCAGCAGTCCACTAGCGAACGTCGTGTAATACGGCGCCAGGCCAATGCAATTTGGCAGTGGCAAAATGAAAAGTGACGGTTTCCTAGCGCCCCCCATGGAGTCTTTATGGGAGTGCGTTCGTAGGAGGAAACCGAAATGGGCCGGCGCGAGTTCTTGCCCTTTTTTCTTAGCAGGCGCGGTTTTAGCACAGGGTGGGCAAGCCCAGCTGGACGGGAGGGGCTTTGCTCCATGGCAGCTCCGTAGTCAGGCTTTCTTAAACGGGAAAGAAGGACAGTGTCAGGGCGCTAACAGATCTTACAGATGGAGTAGTACTCTAGCGCGGGTGCAACTTCTCGGAATCTTATGAGGATCCCAGTGGTCGTCTGCTGCATGCAATAATACGGAACATACGGAGTAATAATACGGCGCTCTGGGCTCTCCTGGGCAGATAACCTGAGCCAGCGGCGACAACGAAAACATGCTCTGCACCCGCCAGGTGTGCCTTCTTCTCGGACAAGACGCGTCCACTTCCCTTGGGCGATCCCTTTGCGGCCCTTCGGCCTCTATTTCTGTTTTCTCCTGTTTGTTGTTGACCTCCCCCCTGGTGGTTTCTCCTGTTCCTTGTTCCTTTTACCGCCGAGGCCGAAAACTTCAAGATACGTGGTGTCCCCCAGCGTCGCATTATTGATCGACGGCTGGTCAAGAACTGTGCACAACGAGGTGCAGGATTTGGCGCGTGCAATTTCCCAGCAGAGCAGTTCGCGTCTCTCCGGGGAGCCGAAAATAAGAAACAAGCCTGCCATAGCTTCGCCTGTGACCAAAGCGTCCCGACAGGCCAGCGAGTGGGGAGCAGCAGAGCCGTATCGCGGCCCCTGCCCCAGACAACGAAACGACACCTGCGCGTCAGGACAGGACGCCAGGAGAGACGACCAGGCAAGTGCCTTGCAGCCTCAGGCTGGAGATGGCCGCACATGGGTGCGACGGCTGCACGAGAGGGAGCGGAGCTGGCTTGCCATGAAAACGGTCACGTCCGACCCTCGGCTTCCACGTGTACAAAGGGGGCCCAAGCCAGAGACCGCAGACAGAGAAAACAACGCAGAGCCCGTATACGCAACCAATACGGAGGCAGCATGCTGGGTCGGAAAACAGACCGCAATTTGAGCGTGCACGTTGACGGCTGGGAGAGCTGCATTATTGCCTCGCTCGATATCATTTATCATTTCTAGCGACCAGGAGGAAAACGGGATACATTTGAGAGCACTGAGAGACATCAGCGAACCGGCGAGCAATACGAGTATTTGTGCCTGTACCGAGGAGCCAGCATATGGGCCTGCAGCCCAAGGCTCTGAACGCTTTAGGTTTGATGCCGGCGAAGGCGAGCAGCTGAGGAACCTTGCCAGTCAGGGCATCATCCAATCACGCCGTGAGCTGCGACGGGTTGCGCATGGGACTAAGCCATGTCGGTTGCTGGGGCCGCCCACCACGCGGCAGCTTCTACTGGGCCGATGCAATCACTGTGAGCTTTCTGACTTGCTAGGCACAAGTTGGCAGCTGGAAGAGGATGAAAACTCGAAAGAAAAACAGCAGGCGGCTAGAGGCTGTCATCTCCCAGCGTTTCATTCTAATGTTGCATTCGACAGGGTCTGAATCCTGTTGTCTCCGTTCAGCTGCCCAGCCGTATGAGCAGGGCGTTCGGCTGGCCGTTCCGGACACATGTACACGTTTGCGTACCACGGAAGTACGTGAATTGTTACTCCTTCCTCTCCTCTGTGGAAGGGTAAGATAAGATACAATACCAGGACATGGTGGTGGTTCCTGTCGTGCAGGTATTATGGAGTGTGGTGTTGAGAAGGCAGAGTTTTTTTAGTCCCAAGCGTTACCTAGTAATACGCCCCTATTAGAATATTAAGCCAGCGTCTCAGCCTTCCGTGCTCGTCCAGCCAATCGAGGGCACGCCGGGATAGCTCAGCCACCTTTAGTCCTTCAAAATGTTCGCCCGCTACGAACGGCGAAGGTCAAAGACCACAAAGAAGATAAGGCACTTGAGGTTTTGCATTTTCAATAGTCGGAGCGGAAGAAGACAACAGAAGGCGCACGTCTCGATTACCGTGGATCCAATCAGCATATGCGTCTTCTGCCCAGGGCTGTGCTATCTTCTTTAACCGTCATATAACAGGCATATGGGAAGCCAGAGAAAAATGCGACATCAAGCTAGGGACAGGGCGGTACAGGGGGGACGGGGAAAGGGAGAATCCGAGGAGCTGGGTCCTGCCGAAGCAGACGGCGGTCCCAGCAAGCTGGTTCACAGAGGTTGCAAGTCTGTGCTTCAAAGAGGCTTAGAAAACATTTGACACGCCGCGGCCGCTAGCACATCATCCCTGGTAGGCCTCAATCTACCCACCATCTCGTGAGTAGCGCTATCCTTTGTGTGGTTTCGAGGCGGGTGCTATTCAGCCTTGCTTTCTTCTTTTTCTTCTTGCGCGGGCTTCTCCGTCTACTCAAGGTATGACCATTCTCGTTGTAGCTCGGCGTGGCACCTTGTTCGCCGGCTGCAAGAATTGTAGCTCCTTGGCGCACTGAGATGCAGTAGTCTAGAAATAGCCCGCGAGTAATAGACGCTACAATTGTACGGACTATGCGTCTACGCTAGGGTCCGGAGGTGCTCCGTAGGTCTAAGCCTCGATCTCTGGGGGAAAGCCGTACTTTTCAGCTGTCTTGTCCACACTCGTTTCGGTGGCAACACGCATTCCGCAGAATCGGAAGCAGGGGCAAAAGTTGAGACGAAAAGAAGAATGCAGCCTTTTGGGATTTGGCGTTGTCTCTTTTGAGCTATGACGACCGGCAGGTTCGAGAAATTCTCCGCAACGATGCATATGGACAACACTCTTTGGGTTATTTTTATTCTATCAAAAGGCGCCGAGTCTTTTCGTGCCGATCCAGAATGACCCGATATTGTGGAACAGGTACAGGTACAGGAACAGCAAGTAAAACGGTGCACAAGGCAGACACAGCCCCCCAGGTACAGGTCTCGAGAGGGGGGGGGGACGGCATGTTATCCCATAGCATCTACTCCTTGAAGGACGTCGTCCAAAATATTAGAGGCGGCGGAAACGCCTTGTGAACTTGTCTCATCTACTCGCAGGTTCATGTCTTTTTCAGCTTATGAGGACATGCTGCACGTTCAGGCCTGGAGTGTTCTGCTTTACTTTCTGCTGTCTCTTTTAATTCCATTGAGACAAATTAAGATGAGAAGACAGGTGGAACTGATGTCATGCTGTAGTCATAGGGAGTAGAAAAATAAATGGGGGGGTGGCAAAGAAAAAAAGGGGTCAACAAAAGATATGCCTCAAATCGGCGTAGCCGGTTTGGTTGACGTACATATGACATCTTATCAACAACTGGAGAAGCAATCCTTTTTGATTTGAGATCGACAGGCTGAAATATGGCTGAGCTTCACACTCCATCCCTTTCATTGGGGTTCAACTTTACCCGTTTTTTTATATCTTTCAAACCAGAACATGAAATGCCTGGCTTTGGTGGAATTGATTAGCTGGATAAGACAATAAGTCACTTGTTTTGTTCTGAGTGGGGAGTATAAATAAGAGAATATAAATGAAATTATACGAGAGAATATTAAATTAACAGAAGAAAAAGAAAACGCATACACAAGAAAAGGGGAGAAAATGAGAAAAATAATAACAATGAAAGAAGGGCTTCCAACCAAAATCGATAGAAAAAAATATAGTCAAGGACAACAGGGGTTAAAGTAGAAAGGGGGTAACACTTGAGGCATATTGGTTCCGAGACGCAAGAGTCAAACACAAACAATGAAGACGCAGATGCTTTTCTTCAGGTAGCCGAAGAATCAGCATATAGGTTGATATCGAATGGGCCAACTCATCACCATGCCCAAAAAAAATCTTTCATTTTCTCCGATGTGGACCGTAAACCTCATAACAAACAAAAAGGGGATAATGCTAAACAGATGCACGCCAATCCAAAACAAACTTTGTAAAAAGTATGCGAAAGGCAAATAAAACAAGGTCAAACCAAAACCTCATGAAACCAAGAAGGAAAACATTGTAAGAACAGACAACCAAAATGTTCCCCAACACACAAACTGGCAAGACACCAACCAAACCAAAAAAACAACCACCAAAAAGACAGAGACTCCTAAGAAAAACCCACATTGCTTCGACGTGCTGCTTACGGCCGTCTAGTAGTTCCTGAAGCAGCTGCCGCCAGCTGCACCCGCCATGCCGCCCGCATCTGCTGCATCCGCTCGGCCTTGCGCACTCCCTCGGCGGCCTCAGCTAGCCTCTGCCGCGTTGCCTCCTGTTGTGCCCACGTGCCTGCCGCCCGCTGCACGCGCACCATAAACTGTACAGCTAGAGCCACCCGGCGCAGAGACTTGTGGGCCGACTTGACTACCAGGGCTTTGCAGCTCGGCAGCGCGGCAAGGTCGGGGCTTGCCGCCGACTGAAGGGGAGGTTGCTTGACACCCAGCTGCAACAAGATGCCCTGCAGCATCTGTAGATCCGCCTTGTTGCTGTAGGCTTGTTAGTATATGGGATAAATAGAATTGCACGAAAAGAATGAAACGTACCAAGCAATGCGCATCTCCAGGTCCTGTGCCACCAACTGCTTGCCCAAGACAGCGCCGCACCGCAGCCGCGCCTCACGCTCCCACCGCGCCTGCATCCAATCGATCTGCATACCGAGGCCGCGCAGCTCTTTTCGGTGACGGATGCTCTGTTCCTCGGCTGCGCGGACCAGTGCGTCTGTGTCGGCATTACCGCCATGTCGACCGGCTGCCGCTAGCACAATCTCGCGAGTGTTGTTGGGTGCGTCATTGTTTGTGCCATAGTGCAGGGCCGCTCTCGTTTTGCTAGCCGCCTCCTGCAGATTGTCAACCTCGCGCTGCAGACGCTCCGCATTCGCGCGATATGCCGTCCGCTCGCCTCGTGCCCGGTCTAGCTTAGCCCGGAGCGCCTCTTCGGAGCGCACAACTTCGTCCAGGGCTGTCCGGTGGTCTCGCAAATCATGCTCCAAGGCTTCTGCTTCTACCTGCGTCTTGCGCAGCATAGCGTGGAGGTTGCTTCGCTCTTCGCGGCTCATCTCGCTCGAAATAGACCCAGAATTCGGCCCAGACCCGTTATGCTGGGCGTCCGCTAGTGCCAATGCCAGCTCATCTCGCTCGTGCCGGTACCGTTCAAGCTTCGATTGAGTCTTGCGCAATGCTGCTTCGTGTGATGATGCCACCTCGGCCGCTGCTTCCTGAGCTTCGTCGAGTGCCTGCTCTAGAACAGCGCGTTCTTCTTCCACCTCGCTAATGCGGACTTCGAGTTCGTCTGCTGATGCTGCGGAAGCTGCTGCTTGCCGTTCCGCATCACGCAGTGTGCGCTTGAACTCTTGCGCAGACTGATGAGCTGCCATTAACTGTTCGCGCAGTTGCACAACCTCCGCCTTCCGTGCTGAAGAAGTGGATGAAGATATAACGGATCCGATGTCCTCTGTTACCGATGGCGAGCCCATCAACCGGCTGATCTCGGCTTCGTGTGCCGCCCGTTCGAGGTCTACAATTTGCCGGCGGAGTGTTTTGACGGTATCCTTGTGTGTGGCTTCGCGCTGCAGATACTCTCGTTCCTTGGCGCGAGCAGCTGAAAGATCGCGGCGCACCAAGGATAGCTCGCTGGTGTTGGTTTCGTCCTGCCCGATAGTAGCTGTCGCCGGTAAAGCTGCTGCTGTTGCTGCCTCTACCTCGTAATCTTCGATCCGCCGCTCAAGGTCACGGATAATGCGTCGAGCAGATTGGAGCTCTTGACTTTCCGCTGCTGATGTACGCACCCGCATGCTTTGCAGCTGGCGAACCTCCTGACCAAGACGCTCCTCCTCAGTTGCTGCCTTTTCTAGCTCTTCCTCGAGCGTTCTCTCCAGCGTTTGACACTGATCAGCTAGTGATCGGTTTTCTTCTCGGAGACGCCGGACGTCGCCATCGAGTTTCATTTTGGCTGTGCGGAGATCGATGCGCTCCTGGTCTACGCGAAAATTGTCACCATCGTGTTGTCGCGCGCGCTGCAGTTGTTCCTCGATTTCGTCCCGCTCCGCATTGGTTTCAGTTAGAGAGGCTCGCAGCGAGTGCAGCTCGATGTTGATGTTGGCGAGCTGGTCTTGCAATCCTTGCTTTTCCTTGGTGATTCTTGACACATTTGCTGCCGATTCTGCGATTTGCAATCGCATTCGGTCGATTTGCTCTCTGTGTTGATGAGCAGCGCTGGCAGCCGACTCTTGCAGTGCGGCAACTGCCGCTGCCGCTGCCGTGGACGTTGCACTGGCACCACCTGCTCGTGAAGCTCCTAATTGCTGTTTGAGTGCATTGCGCTCTTCCTGGGCCGCATCTTTGCTTTGACGGGCTTGCTCAATTTCTCGTTCCAAGGAGCGCTGTAAAGCCTCCACCTCATCTTCGAGCCTCTCACTTTTGTTTTTCTCAGTTTGCCCACTGAGCTGTGAGGCACGGAGCTCACTGCGTACTGCGGCAAGTTCTTTGCGTAGCCCGTCTAATGTCTCTTGTCGTGTGTCGAGTTGTTTTTGTACACTTTCTAGCTGGCGACGTAGGATATTTTCTTCGGTTTGGTGACGCTGCTTCTCGCTATCCATTATTTCCTGCAGTTGTGCTTCCTTGCCTGACAGTGCTCCCTCCGTTTCGCGAAGCCTATTGATGGTTTGCTCTAGGCGGTTCCGCTCAGACTCTAGATGTTGGCGATCTGCGTCCCATTTCTCGCTATCGATGTCGTAGAGATGCTCCTTCTCGCGGATTTCTGTTTGGAGATCGACAATATTCTTGTTGAGGCGTTCAATCTCGTCTTTGACTTGGGAACTCAGGTCGCGTTCCAATTCTAAGCTGTGCCGGCGCTCCAGGTCAAGATCGCTTTCTAGCTGAGACACAGCCTTCTGTAGCCGGGATACATCCCGCTGTAACGATGCCGACTCGCTTGTCAGGGCATCATGGCGTGTCTGTAGAAGTGATTTCTGGTCGCGCGTCATATTGAAGTCAGCTTGAACTTCCTTCAGCTGAGACGTGGCGGAAAGTACTTCTCGCTCGGCGGTGTCGCGCGCTCGTCGGGATTCTTTGAGCTTTAGCTTTAGGTCATCTGCCTCTCTCTGTTGCTCTTCATGCTTCTCCTGCAGCTGAGAGAACTCCCGTTGAGACTTGTCAACTTCGCCTTGCAGTCGTGCCACCTTTTCTTCAACCTGGCGCGATAAGCCCTTCGTGTGTACGGATTTGTTGGCCATCTCTTCTTGTAGCTCTTCCAGGTCATCTTCTGCCCTCTTTCTTTCTGTCACCGCCTCGTCCAGCTTGTCTTTTACGTCGTCAACCTGCTGTTCAAGGCGTCGAATGTCGGCCTCCAGGTCTTCGATGGTCTCTTTGGCTTCGTCCAATTTCTCGCTTGAGCCAGCTTTTTCCTCTAGTTCGGATATGCGCTGCCGATTTTCGTCCATGCGCGCTTCCATTGACACCTGCAGATCTTCGAGCTCATCCTCTTTTTGTGTGATGATGCGGTCTTTTTCGCGTAAATCTGCCTCGAGGTCTTCGATCTCATCGCGCATCTTTTCGTTGTGCTCGTCGACTTGGCGCTGCAGCTCTTCAATGTCGGCGTCTTTGGCCGCTAATTCGTCCCGCAGATGCTCCAGCTCGGCGCGCACGCTCTCATCAGCTTGCCTCCTGACCATCTTTTCTTGCATGTCAAGAATCTCTTGCCGGTAGTTTTCAAGGTTTTGCTCGGCCGATGTGAGGAGTTTCTTGAAGCGATGGAGCTCACGTTGAAGCGTGACCTTGTCCACTTTTAATTCGGTGTTCTCCTTGAGGGCAGCCTCGCTGAATCCCGGCCCTGCCTTTCGGAGAGCCTCCTCGAGAAAGTGGATTTTCAGCTTGAGCCCGAAGTTCTCCTTCTCGATTCTATCGATGACGTTCTCCTGCTCTCGTAGCGAGAGCTGGTTTCCGTCTTGGAGTGGACCGCCGGTGTCTTTCTCGCCACCTCCCCTTGGTTTCATGGCCAGTGGCGTTGATGCGATGCTGCTACTGTCTATATGTGGCAGCGGCGTGCTCTCCACGTAGGAAACATTGCGCGAGACACCAAAGCTGCTCAGGTCCATGGCACCAGGAACGGGTATTGTGGTGTCGTCCTCGTCAATCTTGCCGAGAGAGAGGGGCAGTGCACTTGTTGCACCGTTCTCCTTGCCCCGATATCCGCGTCGTGCGCTGTTTCTTGTTGCTGATTTGAGGAGGGGCGTGAACTCGACGCCGCCAATGCCTTCTGGCAGGTTCTGTCTATTGCTGAATGGAGCGCGTGCACCTCCGCCGCCGCGCGGTGTCCGTAGATTTGGCTTGCCACCATTGCGCAGCTGCTCGAAGATGTTGGCATCTTTGGTTGGTGACTGGAAAGACATTTCCTGCGAGATGTCAAAGTCGGGTGGTCGGCTGAGGTAGGTCGCGTCGCCGACGTTCGTTCGCGGCGTGTCCAAGCCGCCAAGGCCAGGGTGAACCATCTTGACGACGGCTGTGGCAGTAGTGGCCCTGCCGCAAGGATCCGACGTGCGTGTGGTTGTGGTGAAGAGTGGGAGGAAGAAAGAAGAGAAATGTAGCCGGTGCTATTGATGGATTTATGGACGCACTGGCCGTGCCGCGCTTGTCCGCAATTGATTTGGGAGTAGTAGATTGGGAGCCGGTGCTGCAAAAACCAAACAAACAACCGGGCCGGTAGCGATCGTGAAGTCGTAAATACTGCAGTAATACTGAATGCTCGTACCGATTGCTGCGGTCAAGTAAAACAGCTGTGGATGAACTTGGTTGACGTTGCGACCCACTTTGCAGCGCGTCGCCGTATGTTTACATCTTTCCAAAAACGGCTAGCGTGGAACGAAACATTCTCCCCTCATGCTTAATGCTCGGATACCCTTTATCACCTGACCACGCGTACTTTCCGAGTTTACTGGCGTTCCGGCAGACGCGCTTTGTTCAGTCGCTCTCTCCGTCTCGCAACGTATGTCCAGCTGGCCCAGTTGAGATACCTGGCACTTTACACACAGGTGTGAAGCCAGTTTTGGAAGACAAAACACCAAAACATCATGTAAGTATATGAGCCCCTTTGTCTGCTCGCTTGTTTATGCGCAGCAGCATACCATTACCGTACTCGTCCGCATCTGTTGACCAAATGGGGTACAATAGGGCGACGGTGGCTACTCTATCGCGCACGGGGGCTGCCTGCGCTGCTGGCAATAGCAATAAGGAGAACATCCCTCGAGGTCGCTTCCCCGGCTCCAAGGCCGTAGATGCACTCAACAAGCCCTTCCGCTGCCCGGGCTCAGCTCTGTTGACTCCGGCCACGGACCGGCCAACAAGAAAGCGCAAGCGGGTAGACTACAAGGGTGCCGACGGCGGCGAAGATGACGACAAGCCCTACACAAATGCAGACCGGCTTGCCCTGGCGACCCGGGAAGCCAACAAGTTTCCCGTTTTCCGTGTCCTGGACAAGGAGCAAGCCTTTAGAAAAGTGTTTATTGTCCCATTGATCAACAAATCCAGCGGCTCATACAACCCCAATCGCCCACCACCGGCCCTTGGTATGCGTCAAGGCCGTGCCTTCGTCGCCAAACCGCTGCATGATCCGGCCGGAGATTTTGCCATTGTTCTTTACGACCCGACGATTGAAGACAAGCCGAAGGAGAAGACGCCGGAGGATATCGAAGCCGAGAAGAAAAAGGCAGAAGCCCCCGAGCCGAAAATCGATGTACCCCTCGTGCACAAGAGCCTGGCAGAGATTTTGGGCATCAAGAAACAAGTGCAAGAAGAAAATCCTCGTGTTCCCGTTGTCATCGACCCGAGGCTGGCAAAGGTTTTGCGGCCACACCAGGTCGAAGGTGTCAAGTTTATGTACAGATGTGTCACCGGCATGATTGACGAGAAAGCCAACGGTTGCATCATGGCAGACGAGATGGGACTTGGAAAGACGCTGCAGTGCATCACACTTCTGTGGACGTTGCTAAAGCAGGCCCCTGAAGCTGGAAAAACGACTATCCAGAAGGCAATTGTCGCTTGTCCGTCCAGTATGGTGCGCAGCTGGGCAGACGAGCTTGACAAGTGGCTCGGCCCTGGTGCCATACATCCATTCACGATTGACGGCAAGGCCTCCAAGGAAGAGCTGACACGGCAGCTTCGTCAGTGGGCTATTGCCAGTGGCCGAGCTGTCACGCGGCCTGTCATTATCGTCTCGTACGAGACACTTCGACTGAACGCTGAAGAGCTGAAGAACACTAAGATTGGGCTTATGCTTTGTGACGAAGGTCACCGTCTGAAGAACGGTGATAGCCGGACATTCAATGCTCTCAACAGCTTGCAGGTGTCGCGGCGTATCATCCTTTCCGGAACGCCCATTCAGAATGACTTGTCCGAGTACTTTTCGCTTATCAGTTTCGCCAACCCTGACTTGCTGGGGAACCGACTCGAGTTTCGCAAACGATTCGAGATTCCAATTCTGCGAGGGCGTGACGCAGATGCCGATGAAGAAGATCGCAAGCAGGGCGATCAATGTCTCGCAGAGCTTCTCGCCATTGTCAACCGGTTTATCATTCGGCGTACGAACGATATCCTATCCAAGTATTTGCCAGTCAAATACGAGCATGTTGTCTTCTGCAACCTGGCGCCCTTCCAGCTTGACTTGTACAATTACTTCATTACGTCTCCGTCTATTCAGGCGCTCTTGCGTGGCAAAGGCAGCCAGCCGCTCAAAGCTATCAACATCTTGAAGAAACTTTGCAATCACCCGGACCTTCTTGACTTCTCCTCTGACTTGCCGGGGTCAGAGCACTGCTTTCCGGAAGACTACGTGCCCAAAGAAGCCCGTGGTCGGGACCGCGAGATCCGGTCCTGGTACAGTGGCAAAATGCAGGTGCTTGATCGGATGCTGGCGCGAATCAGGGCCGATACCAATGACAAGATTGTGCTCATCTCTAATTACACATCGACTTTGGATTTGTTCGAAAGGTTGTGCCGGCACCGTGGCTACGGAAACCTGCGGCTTGACGGCACCATGAACGTCAACAAGCGGAAGAAGCTGGTGGACAAATTCAATGATCCGAACAGCGAGGAGTTTGTCTTTTTGCTGTCGTCAAAAGCTGGTGGCTGCGGTATCAATCTTATCGGTGCCAACCGGCTGGTGCTGTTCGACCCGGATTGGAATCCGGCGGCGGATCAACAGGCACTGGCACGTGTGTGGCGTGACGGCCAAAAGAAGGACTGCTTTGTGTACCGGTTCATCACGACGGGCACGATCGAGGAGAAGATCTTCCAGCGCCAGAGTCACAAGCAATCGCTGTCGACGTGCGTTGTCGACTCGGGTGAGGACGTAGAACGGCATTTTAGCTTGGACAGTCTCAAAGAACTGTTTCAGTTCCGTGGCGGCGGCAAAACGACAAGTGACACCCACGATACGCTAAAATGCAAGCGGTGCAAGCCGGACGGCAAGCAATTCATCAAGGCGCCAGCGATGCTGTACGGAGATACAAGCACGTGGAATCATTTCGTCAATGAGGGTCTTGGCACGATCCAGGATCTCCTGCTGCGGCAAGAATGCGGCGATGAAGTGGTGTCGGCGGTGTTCCAGTACATTTCACACTTTGTTTGAGCTGGGAGGGTTAATAGACTACGGGTATTGTGCATGTTCTACGTTAAATTGTCGGCTGCATTGTTTCACGCGAGCATGCCTGTTTTATGTTTCACGATGCGAAGGCGATAGACGGCACTCCAAGCATATTTAGAATGAGAAGAGATCCTCGCTATGAATCAGAAAGGTTTCGCCACAAAGTTGTATGTTATTTGAATTAAATTCTAAACCTGTTTATTTTGTAATAAAAAAAGTCTACGTTCCTATGCTTTTCTTTCCTAGATAAAAGCAGATCTTTTACCAAATCCTTTACAGTTCATCCCTCTCATGTGTCTTCTCTTCGCTACCAGCAGCCTCTTTCTCTTCCTCCTTCTTATTGCTACTCAGTGGCTTCTGCTGCCTATCGCTCTCGCCGCCAATTCTGACGGGAGCCGCATCAGTGACCGGTTGAGACCCGCCCTGGCGACGCCGCTTGTCCAGAGCGGCAATCTCGTCATCGTACACGGTCCACTCGGGTACCTGGCGCCGTGCCCGGTCTAGCTTGGGCTCTTTAGTCATCGGGTTGTTACACAGATCAATAGTCTTCGCCGTCCCCAGCGCCTCGTCGCTGCACCACGTCTCACACCACAGCCAGTCCTGGGGAAGGCTGAAGATGGGAATGTTAAACTGCATGTGGTTGGGTAAGTCCTGGTCGAGGTTGGCCAGGCTATTGGGGTCGGCCGACAGCGTGTGGTACGTCTGGCGCAGGCGGTCGCCGGCGGCGAGCTCGCGGAACCGCCCTAGGTCGACGACGTATAGCGCCGAGATGTGGTACGGCTGGCCCCGGAGGTAGTTGTTCCAGTAGCCCTGCTTCCAGAAGCGGAAGCCCTCCATCTCGGTGCGCGAGTCGCACATGGGCGTAAAGCCGTAAGGGGCACCTTGCAGGTCGAGCTGGACGAGGTCATACATGTCGGTGCGGACGATTTGGTCGGCGTCGACAAATATGACCTTGTCGAGCGACAGCGGGAACAGCACGTCCAAGAACAGGATCTTGTAGCCCCAGATCTCGCGCTGCTTCTCCTTCTGCTGCCGCAGCCAGTGCGGCCACTTATATGTCACCATCTCATACTGGAAGCCGTAGGCTTCGGCCAGTGTAGGGATGAAGTCCTTGAACGACGGCGACAGGAACTGTTCAATAAACCAGAACTTGACTGTGTGGTTCGTGTGCCGCATTACGCTGACCATCATGATGTTCAGCATGCGCTCGTAGAGATGGCCGCTGGCGACCGAGAAAATATTGATGTCGGCCTGCTTCTCCGAGGCAGTCGTGGCCACAGCCTTTTCTGCCTCCTTCGTAGACTTGGACTTGCCAAGAATGCCTTCAGCAAACTTGAGGCCTTTGGACACGTAGTCCATAGCACCACCATCCCTAGAGGGGGTGGGCTCCCCATCCTCGTTCAAAATATCTTCTTTCTCCATTCCCGGCTTGCGAACCAGGCGAGGATACAGAGTGGTACCTTGGAAATCCATGAGGGCAACATCAGTGCCTTCATCACCGGGGATGGGAGCCATGCCCTTGGACCCGACGCTCTCAATGGAGTAGATGTCCGAGCTGCGACCCTCCTCGAGCTTGATATTGTAGTAGCCTGGGTTTGCCTTGAATTGGAAGTAGCCCAGATTAGCCATGACAATGGTATCGGCGAAGTGCTCATCCTTTTCTGTTCCAAGAATCAGCTGCACACCGCGCGGTGGCTGTCCACCGGGCTCTTGCGAGTGTCCTTCGATTAGGATGTGTTCTAGCTCGTACGTTGCTTCAACATCCGACTTCACCGAGCTCAGCTTGATATTGTCGAGGTCATGTACCGATACTTTAGGTGCAACCAACCAGGCAGGAGGCACTTCCATGCCCAAGTTTAGGAGAGCCTCAGATGGAAGGCCGTTAAATTTGGCGCCTAGCGCCTCGACCTTGCCTGATTCATCAAACAAAGGTGCAGGTTCTAGGACAGAGCGGTAAAACCGCTTGACTGGAAGCTCGTCGAGGCGTTCGCGTGGGTTCAAGAAAATGCGCATGTGGACGCCATCAAGGCTGGAGAGAACCTTGAGAATTGGTGCCCATCGTTGGCCATGTTCGCTAGCAGGGTTAAGAACCGCATTGAAATGAATGGTTGCAGTGGAAGCATCGCCAACCTCGAAGGACGTGTAGGTCGAGTTCCAAATGTTGAACGAAGAGATGCGGAGTGTTGGTGCGGACTCAAAGATACCTTCGGGGATGTCAGAGATTGTAGACAGGGCGGTTATCGACGTCAGTTTGGCTGCAGCTAAAGGCGATGAAACCTTGGCCGCCAAGTTCAGATCTTCCACTGCTATGTAGACAGGCAGAATACGTTCCGCCTGCTCAAACTCAAGAAAGGTAAGAAAATCGTCCTCCTTGAACTCGTCGGCCTTGACAATCGGCCCTAGAAGGCGGCCGTTTAGGACCAGGACGTTTGTACCAGGTCTGATTGCAGCCGTCGTGCGGAAGCGCTCAAGTGAAGCTATGTAATCGACTGTGGCAGGCTCTTTCGTAGCCAGCAAGGTCTGCAGTGCTTCCCAAGACTCTACCTCAGTGAGCTTGTCACGATTGCTGTTCAGGACCGAGTTGAAATCAAAGGTGCCACTTGCGGCTTCTGGGTTGTACACAATGTCTAGCCGTATGCCGGGGTTGTTGACTCGGAACTGCAAAGCATAGAAAAGAAGCTTAATGCCTTCTTCGCTGTCTAGATCAACGACGGTGGTGAGCACAGCCCAGGTTTCCTTGGTTGACTCCTCGCTGGCCTCGATGACGGGGATCTGGTTGAAGAGGTCTGCATGCTCTGTGTGCAGTTTGTGCACGTCAACGACACGCAAACTCTTGTCATCGTCCGGGAAGATATATGCGTTGCGTCTTGTGAGAGCATCTTGTAGAAAGTGACCGGGCACCCATGAGTCTTCCTCAATGGTTCCAAAGTAGACACCCTCCTGAATGATACGCAGATGCCCGCCTACCTTGGAGCTCATGGTTGCGACCCATTTCTCGTCACGAGGGACAGCGACGCCATCAACAAAGATGGGCGGAACCAGCGAGTTGGCACCTAGGCGATTGGCCCAGTGCTGCGCAAGCTCAATCTGTTTGTCGTAGTCCTCGTAGGTGAATATGTCCGAAAACGCTAGTGGCGTGGATTCCTCGCGCACCTCGCGGTCTTTGATGGCGGCCTTGAATATTTTTGCGTCTGCCACTGCCGTCTTTTTGTCCATAAGCGATTGCTGAAGGTACGCCGTCATGGAAACGAGGCCATACGTCTGGAGTAGATGATAGACTACTTTGGCTTGCTTGGACGATTCTATGCTCGCCGTAAGAGGAACGAGGCCAAAGCGAATTGGTAAGCGGCGCCGAACAAAACCAAGAATTTGCTCCACGACCAGATTGACATCTTCTTCCTTTGCGAAATCCACTGCGAAGACTTGGTTGAAGATGTCACGACGGACCGGCGGGATCTGACCAGGCATGCCGCCCTGCAGCAGCTGGCGAATGCTCTTCGGGAACTCGGCATACCGTGAGTCCTTCTCGAGATCATTGAGCCAAATGATGACACGGCCCTCCTCGATTTCGTCCCTCCAGTCAAATCTTGGGGCCACCGCCTCTGCCTTGGATGCCGCAACGGCCTGGTGGCCGAGCACACCCACTGCCTCTTTGCCAGTGAGGCCTAGCTCGCGGACACCATTGATCATGGCCCTCTCGCTGCGGACAATGTCGACAAGAGTGAGCGGTTGGATTTGGCGCTCGATCAGCTGGACGCCGTTCATCCAGAGAACGTTGACACCGGGTGGGACTAATTGCTGGCGGTTGTCACGGTGCTCCAACACAAAATTTTCCGAGGCATTGTGTGTAGCAATCGAACTGGAGTACTTGGGAAAATCCTGGGTGATCTTGAGGAGGGTGTCAAAGGGGTTCTCGCTCTGAATAATATAGTCGGCCGTGTTCATGCCGAGGTCAGCCAGCTCCGACTTCGAGAGCGCCTTTAGATCTGCCACCTCTTCTTCACCATCAAGAACAACTTCAGATGCTGCAACTGGCTTTTTCTTTAAAGCGTCTTTGTCCGCACCAGCATCCCGGTCATCGATGACAATGTAGTCTGTCCTCTTCAGGGCTAGCTCCACACCGTACCCATTGACGGGAAGGGGCTCTAGTGCATTACCGTTGCCTGTCTCCTCTGCACTTCTCACATGTCTGACGCGGTAGGTAAGTTCTCCATTTTTCGCTTTCTCGGTAAGAGCCTTGTGGAAGGGCCCAAACTTAGGCGACGTTATGTCGGCATAGAGAACGGCGACTGGTCCGTGACCTAGTTTGACGTCAAACGGTAGGTCTCGCTCCTGCGTTTTGTAGCTGGTGACTTTCCCGTGCGCCTTGTCAAGAGAGGGTGAGCAGTATTGGGCACCCTCCCAGAGGATCCACTGCTCGCAGCCAGCCTGGTCGCCCGCCACAGACCCGTCGACGGCAGTGGTGTAGAACCGGAAGTGAGCCTCGATGCGAGGCGCCGCAGACCGCAGCGACAGCGCGAGTTTGAAGGTGGACAGCGTTTCGCCACTGGCCATGTGGCCGTCCTCCTCAAGGAGATCCAGGAATTTCTCATACAGATCGCGGTCGGTCGCAGCCGTGGCAAAGTATCCATCGGCAATGCGGTCGAGAATGGGGAAGTAGCATGTTGCATTTTCTTGTGCGGCGGTTTCTCTGGAGCGTACGTCAGCCAGTGTTTCTCTCACACAAGTTGGCCAAGACTGGCTAGGAACAAAAGGTCATAAAGAGCACTCACAGCAGCTCTGTCAAGTACGGGGGGGAGGGGAACGCCGCGATCATGCCCACGTCGACCGACGGGCCGGCAGCCGTTAGAGAGGGCCGCAAAGACAGGGCTGCCAGCAGGGTAGCTGCCAGGCCCCGCGGCAGCTGTAGAAAGTGTATCATGGCGGCTGCAGTCGTAGAAGGGCAACAGGGAGGCTTGCTGTCTCAAAGCAGATTGCGTCCCTTGATTAGGACTTGGGGCAGCTTAAGAAAGGCAGGATTCGGGGAAAACCGTTGCTATCAGCACCAGGCTCTCGCAGAACGGCGCCCCGTTAAGAAACAAAAGGTAGGAGAAGTGAAAGGGGAGTACGGAGTATGGTTGAGTTGTTCAAGAGCTGCGCTAGCCCTGACAGCCAACAAGTCCGCTCAATGCATTCTGGGATTTCTCACGACAAACGGTCGAGGTGGCCCTTGTTTGACGGCTGTTTTGAGAACACATCACAGAACAGCTGTACGAAAACGGCTTAGCGCAGAGCCACAAGGGGCAGGGATTCTGCACGGGTTACAGTAGTCACGTGTAATTACAGCCGGTGACAACGGTCGTGTTCTGCAACAGGCTTCCAATACGATGTCTACGGCGCGGCGTTGATCTGAACAACCTGGCAACTTCGTTCCTGTATATGGATATAAAAAGGCCGGGCTGAGCTGCTCTTAGCCGCGTGGTATTAGGCAGCAGTCCCAGGTCAAAATCGATACATCTTTGCAATGGTTGGCAGGGTCACTCTTCTCTCATGTTTGTAAGATGCAAACTAAGTACTCCGTATCCTAAAAGCCATCTCACACCGTCCGTGCGCTCTTAGAAACATGTCATGGCAGTATCTTTGTTCCTGGACGATGGTCGTGTGTGTCTCCGTCTAGGCCAAAAGGCCACAGTTTACGTGTCCAGTCCAGCTGGGCGCCCCTATTGTGATTGCATCCAGCAACGGCTATCCCTTGTTGACCCCGCCTCCGAAGCTCCTCATTGGCCAGTGCCTTTGCTCTCCTCGTTCCGGCGCGGATAAACAATGGGGCGCTACTGCCTCAGGCGTCAACCATCCCACATTTTGGGGTCAGGGCCACGCTTGCTTCTACGCCAGTTGCAATTAGGGACACAATAAAGGTGGCCTTGAACCGTTTGGCGTCTGGCTTCCGACAACACATCCGCATCACACCGCCTGCCCCGGGCTCTCTTTTCCGACGGAGCTTTGGCAACTCTTTTAAGAGATCATTAGGCGCCTTCCGATTGCCGACTCTCTGAAGTCACACCCCCCCCTGTTTCCCCGAATTCGCCTCAGAGCGCGAAGCTGCGGTCAAGATGTCGTCTTCGTCGCAGATGCTCACAAAGGTAACGACACCATCCGTTGGAGAGAACACGGGCCGGCAGAGATAAGCAGCAGACCGAGAGGGGGAGGCCGGAGACATACTGACACGCCGTAGTTCGAGTCCAAGTCGTCTCGCGCCAAGGGCATCGCCTTCCACCCGAAGAGGTAATGCTCTTCTCCCCCCTTTTCCCATTCTCGACGACCACCTGGATCTCTGGCTAACCTAGGACACTCTTCCAGACCATGGATCCTTGTGTCCCTCCACTCGTCCACCATACAGCTGTGGGACTACCGCATGGGCACGCTGATTGACCGCTTCGAAGAGCACGACGGCCCCGTCCGCGCTGTTGACTTCCACAGGACCCAGCCCCTCTTTGCGTCCGGTGGCGACGATTACAAGATCAAGGTCTGGTCGTACCAGACGAGACGCTGTCTTTTCACCCTCAATGGCCATCTGGACTACGTGCGGACGGTCTTCTTCCACCATGAGCTCCCCTGGATCGTGTCGTGCTCCGATGACCAGACCATCCGGATATGGAATTGGCAGAACCGCTCTCTGAGTATGACATCGCTGTTTTATTTTCTCTCCCCTATTATCTGCGATCCCAATAGCTAATACTGTGCTCTCTTTCCCTAGTCTGTACCATGACGGGCCACAACCACTATGTCATGTGCGCCCAATTCCACCCGAAGGACGACCTTGTCGTGTCCGCGTCGCTGGACCAGTCTGTCCGCGTCTGGGACATCTCCGGCCTCCGGAAGAAACACTCCGCACCGACGTCCATGTCCTTCGAAGATCAGATGGCTAGAACCAACCAGAACCAGGCCGATATGTTCGGCAACACCGATGCAGTCGTTAAGTTTGTTCTTGAGGGACACGACCGTGGCGTTAACTGGGTCGCCTTCCATCCCACCATGCCGCTTATCGTTTCAGCTGGCGACGACCGCCTGGTGAAGCTCTGGCGCATGAGTGAGACCAAGGCCTGGGAGGTAGACACGTGCCGTGGCCACTTCCAGAACGCCTCAGGTTGCCTGTTTCACCCGCACCAGGACCTCATCCTGTCCGCTGGCGAAGACAAGACCATTCGCGTCTGGGATCTTAATAAGAGAACAGCCGTGCAGACTTTCAAGAGAGAAAACGACCGCTTCTGGGTCATCGCTGCTCATCCCGAAATTAACCTGTTCGCTGCCGGCCACGACAACGGTGTGATGGTCTTCAAACTAGAGCGCGAACGTCCTGCCTCCGCGGTATACCAAAATACCCTATTCTACATTAATAAGGAGAAGCAGGTGCGGTCCTACGACTTCCAGAAGAACGTTGAATCTCCAACCCTCCTTTCCTTGAAGAAGGTCGGTCCTGCCTGGGTGCCTCCCCGAACCCTGTCTTACAACCCGGCTGAGCGTTCGATTCTCGTCACGTCTGCGGCCGACGGCGGATCGTACGACCTCATCAACCTTCCCAAGGACGGCTCCGGTGCGGTCGAGCCGACGGAGTTGAAGCGGGGCTCCGGCAACTCGGCCATCTTCGTGGCCCGCAACCGATTTGCCGTCCTCAATACGGCGTCCCAGACCATTGACATTAAAGACCTCACCAACAATGTCACGCGGTCTTTCAAGCCTCCCACCGGCACCACAGATATCTACTTTGGTGGCCCGGGCAATCTCCTCATCATCACCCCGTCGGCCGTTCATTTGTACGATATCCAGCACAAGAAGAGCATTGCTAGCTTGACCGTGAATGGTGTCAAGTATGTTGCCTGGTCCAACGATGGACTGTATGCTGCACTTCTTAGCAAGCACAACGTCACCATCGTGACCAAATCGCTCGAGCAGGTCAGCACGCTCCATGAAACCATTCGTATCAAGAGTGCCACTTGGGATGACGCCGGCATCCTGCTCTACTCCACTCTGAACCACATCAAGTATACGCTCCTCAACGGTGACAACGGTATCGTTCGCACCCTCGACCAGACCGTGTATCTCGTCCGCGTAAAGGGCCGCAACGTCTACTGTCTGGATCGTGCTGCTAAGCCAAAGATTTTGCAAATCGATCCGACAGAGTACCGATTCAAAATGGCTCTCGTGAAGCGGAACTACGAGGAGATGCTGCACATTATCCAGACCTCGTCGCTTGTTGGCCAATCCATCATCTCTTACCTACAAAAGAAGGGATACCCCGAGATCGCGCTCCAGTTTGTCCAGGATCCCACCACGCGGTTTGAGCTGGCCATCGAATGTGGCAATCTCGATGTCGCGGTTGAAATGGCGAAAGAGCTTGACAAGCCGAAGCTGTGGTCGAGATTAAGCACCGAGGCTCTGGCGCACGGCAACAACCAGGTTGTGGAGATGTGCTACCAAAAGCTGAAACAGTTTGACAAGCTCTCGTTCCTGTACTTGGCGACTGGCGATAAGGCTAAACTTAGCCGCATGGCTAAGATTGCCGAGCACCGCGGTGACTTTTCGGCGCGGTTCCAGAATGCTTTGTATCTCGGCGAGGTTGAGGACCGGATACAGATGTTCAAGGAAATTGACCTTTGTATGCTCTTTCCCTGATATTGTTTTTGTTCACGCTCTTGACGATTGTTTTGCTGATAAAAATTTGACACAGATTCGCTTGCTTTCATGACGGCCAAGGCTCACGGCCTGGAAGAAGAGTGCCAGTCGATTCTAGAGGCCACCGGTGTGACTGAGGATCAGCTCACTTTACCAGAAAACCTAGGCGGCTCTCTATCGCCTCCAAAACCCGTTGTTCCGACCTACCAAGCGAACTGGCCGTCTAAGGGCACATCCGTGTCTTTCTTCGAGAAGGCCCTTCTCGGACAGGTGGAAGGTTTGTCTCTCGAGGACGAGCCTGCAGCAGCCACTAACGGCGCTGATGGCTTTGGCCTCGAAGATCTTGACAGCGGTGACGTCAAAAAGAACGGTGGTCTGGGTGATGCCGAAGATGACGAGGATGTTGCCGGCTGGGACATGGGTGACGACATCGTGGCCGACCCCGACAACGACTTCGTTAACGTGGACAGCACCGATGCCGGGGGCGCTGGCAGCAGCGAAGCAGATCTGTGGGCACGTAACTCCCCTCTAGCAGTGGACCACGTTGCTGGAGGCTCTTTCGAGACTGCTATGCAGCTTCTCAACCGCCAGGTTGGCGCCGTCAACTTTGCTCCTCTCAAGCCGCGCTTCCTAGAAGTGTACCAAGCATCGAAGACATACCTTCCCGCCTCTGCTGGGCTGCCGGCATTAATTAACTACGTCCGGCGGAATGTGGACGAGGCCGACCCAAGAAAGGTTCTTCCCATCATCCCACGCGACTTGGAGTTTCTGGTTGAGAATGACCTGCAACGTGGCTACGATGCCATGAAGAGCAACAAGCTGGAAGACGGCATCAATACCTTCAAGGGTATTCTCCACTCTGTTTTGATCAATGCCGTGTCCAGCGAATCTGAAGTCGACGAGGCAAAGAAGCTAGTCACCTCTGCCGGCGAGTACGCGGTTGCCATGTCCATCGAGCTTGCGCGGAGAAAGCTGGGCAGCAACGAGGTTGTTACCAAGAACCCGCAACTGCTCAAGCAGAGCCTCGAGCTGTCTGCCTATTTTACCATCCCGAAGATTGAGGTCCCGCATCGCCAGCTAGCCCTGCTCAACGCGATGAACTTGGCTGCGCGTAATAAGAACTACAACTCTGCCCTCAGCTTTGCCAACCGGATACTGGCAAATGGAGGTGCTGGTCGTATTTTGGAAACGGTTAGTTTTGCCCATCTTTCCCCTTGTCGTACGATGATTCGCCCTTGAAGAGTAGCCGCTCACAATCCCATATAGGCCAAGAAGACCAAGGCGCAGTGCGAGCGCAACCCGAACGATGCAATTGACATTGAGTTCGACCAGTTCGCCGAGTTTGACGTTTGCGCGGCTAGCTTCACGCCCATCTACAGCGGAACAGCCTACGAAGAGTGTGCATTTGACGGCTCCAAGTACCACTCCAAGTACAAGGGAAGCGTATGCCGTATTTGCGAGGTGTGCGAGATTGGCAAGCACGGCAGCGGCCTGAAGCTGTTTGCCTAAGTTACGAGAAAAGAAGAACAACAAATGAGAAATGGCTGTACAGACATAGAGAATGGAGAATGGGAGCGGAACCGTGGCTTAAGATACAGCTACAAAAAAGGATGACGGGATAGTGCTTACTTCTTTTTGAGGGCATGTTTTTACCACCCCCGAGTTCTTTACTTATCATGATTTCTTTGTTTCTATCCTTTCCAGCTGTCCTCTTTCTACGTGTTTCCGGCGTGCTTATCCTCCTTCGACCACTTTCTTCGCCATCTTGCTATATCCTCTATGTCTCGTTTTTAACTTCGAGGCTCACCTTTTCCAACCGTCGAGGTCTCTTCTCTAATTCAATGGCAGGAAAAAAAGGGCATATTACAAAAGTTAGTAGTGGTTATCACTGTTGTCGTTTTCTTTTGGATTGACGACCAGATCAAATATCGGCGGGGAGAACAAGATAAATATGAAAACAGTTCTACAATAGAATATAATCTGCAAACATTAGTGACCATCTTACTATGCAGAAAATGACAGTCTGGCGGATGAAGGGCGTTGATCAATGCCTCTTTCTTGACACCTCTTGTTTTGTAGGCATTATTGAACCTTCTATGACGAAACTGGCTATAATGATACAGGCACATTCCCCTTCCCCTTGCCTACTCCTGTCTCTCCATGCACCGCCCTTTACACAATCGTCTCCAGTTGCCGTGCGTAACCCAGCACGTTCTCAATCACCATCTGGCTAACTTCCTTCTCAGCGGGCTCCTGGATGGGGCCGGCCGCGATCGTGGTTGGGCTGTCGGTAGTGGCCGAAGCAGGAACGTGGAGAGCGCCGCTAGGGCCTGCGGTGGCGGTCAATGGGAAGTAGATCTGGCCATCCTTAATGGCCCAGCCACGACGGCGCGCAAACTCGACGACGGCGCCCTCAGAGTCGAGGAACAGCAGCGACTTGGTTGAGCTCAGAGGAAGCGACGGGTACGCGCGCTCGCTGCTCGACGCGATTTCCGAACGGATCTGAGACGTGAGGATCTGGGTTGTTAGGGGACGGAGGCATTAAAGGAGACATGACGGTATGGAGAAAATACAAAAGACTCACCTCCGAGAAGACGCTGTACTCCTCGCATGGCACTTCGCCCTGCTTCATCGCCTTCCACACGCGGTCGTAGCTGCCCTCCATCAGCCACCGCTCCAGGCGTATCGGGTAGCCCAGATACCGGTCATCCTCGGAGCCAGCACCCTCGCGCGTAGTAATGCTCTCCAGCTCCGAGTGGAACTCGCCGTACCGGCCCTCCGTCAGCAGCAGCAGCAGGTACAGGCCCGTGACCTTATTGCGCTCGGCCACGTTAGGCGGCAGCACGGCGCCCGGCAGCGCATAGAACGGCGCCAGCTGCTGCACGTACCGCGTGAACGCGTCGGCGTCTTGAGCGCGGATGCTGTACAGGGCGCCCTGCTCGTAGGTCTCGCGGGCCAGCGCCAGCACCGACGCGGGCACCGCGCTGCCACTCTCGTTCGTCAGGGACGGGGTCAGGGCGCCCAGCTTCAGCAGCGCCAGCTTGGCCTTGGATAGCAGCTTGGCCTGCTCGGGGTACGTCCGGGAGGACCTGAGCTGGGTGAGAATCTGGGTGAGCTGGCGTTCTGCCATGGCTGGATGTGTGGAATTGTCTGCGTGTGTGCGTATAGTGGCGGTGGGCAAAGCTGAGGTAGGTAGGTGGTTTCGAAAATGGGGATTCTTCGTTGTTCTTCCCTCGTCCTATTGTGGCAAGCTGTCTTTACCCCTGCGGCTGGTTCCCTTGGCTTGTGCGAGATATGTGAGGTAAATGCGTATTTCGACGGCGTGCGTGAGGGTCGTCAAAAGGGTGCTCGTGGCGTCGATGTTTAGTTCGTGGTTGTTTGTGGGGAGTTGTCAATTGTGTGAGGACAGCTTAAGCTGGGTTGATTAGCAGGACAGCAGGCTGCATGAGGCTGACGAAAGAATACAAACAGCAACGGAAACATAGCGCCCCGTTAGAGCGATATAATAATATCACGTGATATAATAGAACGGATAAGTGTAACTGTGACTAATGGGCCTTTTTTTCCATATTATCACCAATCAACAATCATGATGCTTGTCTTTTTCAGGAACACCGTCTTCGGGTACTGATATTAACGGATGGGTCGTATCGGCACTGCCTTGACAAGTTGCCTGCCAGCATCGCGGCTGCGTATTCTTCGCATTGCTTCCTCACTTGCACTAACAGCATCGAGAAAAGCATCAAATCAGCGCAGAATGATAAGTAGAACTGGAGTTGTTTAGACCTGATAGGCCAGCCTCTCCAAGCTGCACGAATTTGGCAAGCTTCGCAGACCTCAAGTTTTAAGATACAACCTTTCCTCGCATGCGATCCCAAGAAACGATAAAGCAGCACGGCTACCCAGATTGCCCTGTACTCCAACGTTGTTCTGCCTGGGCTGAACAGGAAGTGGCTTGCAGTTAGCCTACACTAGCAGTCGCAATCAAAGCAAATTGCTGCCCCTGGCGTCCATATCCATGCCTGGCCTGGTTTGGCTCTAGCCTGTCGGGCCAGCACATGCAGCCCATAGCTTTTTTTGTCCTATCGTGTTTTGGGCAGGACTGACAAACGCCGGTAGAAGAGATAGAAACCCTCTATGTGGAGGGCATTGGCCTGGCCAAGAGACCAAGAGAACACTTGCGTACGGCTGACTTCGGAAAACGCCTTCTCTTAGGAGAAGAAGGGTGCGCGCCAAACTGCAGCCGCAGTGCTAGGCGAGACAGCCGCGAGACGACGAAGCTGCGATATCAAAGATGCCAGCGATACCCAACGAAACACCTGCATCCACAAGGTCGAACAGCATGACAGCTGCAGGAGCGTGCAGATGCAGGCCGTGCGGAACGGACCAGAAAACCGCAGAACACAAAGAGCAGAGAAGCCAGCCGTTTGACAGGTTGCCGATCCGTCGCGAAGACTAGCAGGTGGAACAACGAGAGCTCACTCTTTGGCTCGCCAAGCTTTTGAACGGGAAATTCCTTTGGGTTGCCCTTAGATCATCGCCTGCGAGGAGGGAATCAGCAACAAGGAATGCCGCCCCCCCTGCTGCATAGCGCTTCGTAGCGTATTGTTTGTTTCCCCAAATAGTATGAAATTGTGGCTGAGCGTTCGCCCATTTGCCTGGGGCCTGCAGGCGATGGCCCTTTCCCCAGCATGCCCGCCAAGTCCTAGGCTGTGTGCGCTGTCGCTGGTTTGGTGGGCGGACAGGCCAGAGCGTGGTCCACAAAAGCCCGCCTAAATAGGCCCGTCCGGCAGCCGCAGTGCCGCTGCACAGCAAAATGGGCGTTCCGCCGTTGCAACCGTGCCAGCAGAGTCACCCTCCGCCTCGTGCGACCTGCGTGCAGCTCCTGTGCAAAAGGCGTTTGGCACTAAAGCTCGCCGCTTCTCGCTCCGCTCGTTCTTTCCCTTTTTGCGCTGTCTCGCATTTCGCCTTTCCCCTCGTTTGCGCTGCTGATCTGTTGGGGCCTAGTGGGGGTTGAGAAAGAGGCTGTTCCACTCCTTGTAATCAAACATCAAAATGGGAATGCAGAAAGGGGCGGAATGCAAGAATGCCTGCAAGCAGGCAGTGAATCTACGCATCTACCCACTTGGGAGAGAGCGTTTGGTATTAAATGTCTGATAATAGCTCCTACTAGATCGGGCTGAAAGTGCTCGTTCGTGTTCTCGCTGTGCAAGACGATCCTACTGTCTCTGCCATAGCTCACTCGCGCCTCCCCCCAAGCTTGAGATTTTAAATACAAGCAAGCAACCGCCACTTCCCGCGAACTTGTGCTTCTACGGTATTGCTCCATTGCTCCTTCTAGCTTCTCGTCATACTCGTATTATTCCTTCTGCGAGCGTTTATAGCCCCCGTCTATTTTCTTACGCTCACGTGTCTTATGGCATCTTACGGCATCCTGGTTCTGTATGACTTGTTTTTCGAGCCTTTTACATCACATCCTTCTAGCCTCTCCCTTGCCGCATAAACCACCGCAACACCGACCGAGCCACGCTATGCTGCTCGCATAACACGCGAGTGCTGCGTGTACCGCTACATCTCCCGCGAACTGTTCGCTCCACCCGAGATCTGTCTAGCAGACGAGTCTCCAGCGCTGGAGCAGCGGGTTCACCACACCTTTCCCACAAGTTTGGCTGCTCTCCTCTCTGTTTTTAGCCACCACGCCGCTAGAAACGATGTCGAACCCACAGTACGCGCGTCAATCAAAAGGGGGTGACCCGAGCAACACCAGTGGTAAGCAAGATCTATCTTACGAACAGGGGAGCGTGCCAGAGGGTGGTGGGGTGAAGCAACACGAATACTCGTACAGAGAGGCAAATAAGAAGACAAGCAGAGACGCCAGGCGAGAGCACGGCTGTGTTGGATATGAACAGACAAGGCGACGGGCGGGACAACAGAGGAGCAGACGAAACGACTCCGGGAGACAAGGGCACGAGAAACGAAAGCGCAAGAACGAACAGGCAAAAGCCCACCGAAACCGAAACATCGGCTCTCTCCATAAGTCGTCAGAGACGGGACTGGACGTTTCAACGGCGCCAGAGAGCAGCCAGCTTTAGGTTGCATTAGCCACATATTATACGACCGCGACAGTACAGCGGTGGACGAGATACATGCGGAGAAGGCAGCCGTTTCTGTTCTGGTGCAGTCGATACTTCTCCACAGCTTCCGACCGCCCATCCGCCGTTTTCTCTACGTGCCCCTGTCTGTGGACGCTTTCTGGGCGGCTCGGCTCAAAACGACGATCCGCTATATCGAGCGTCGAAGAAACCAGCAGCGACTGCCTGATCTCAATCAACGGCTCTTCTCTCGCACACACATCTCCGTCTCCTCAAAGCCCACACGTTGCCCGAGCGCAACGACGTTTCTGCCTCCCCTCTCTACCACCGCTGCTCTCTTGTTTCCTGCACCCTCTTCCTCGCGGCTCCTGTTCCCTCTCGTGCAGCGGCTTATGTACACTGCCCGCGGCACCTCCAGAAGACCCGGCTGACAGACCTGATCCTTTCTGTTTCCATTAATGCAGGAGACACAAACCCGCCGCCAGCAAGACTAGACTCTCTCGAAATGCCCAAGTTCGAAGCCACTTTCGTGCCTGGGGGCTACGATGACTACTACATGCCCGAAGTTATCGCCCCGTCTCCTCAAAGGTATGCTTTTAAGATTCTTTCTTTGGATGTGCCCTATCATCGTTCTCCATTCGTTTCTTTGCTGTCCCCCTCCTGGTGCCTTTTCTTTCATCGCCGGCTAGCTCCTCTCGTGCTGCTCGTTCGCTGTTGGTGCTGCTGCCGCCTTCCCCTCCCCCCACTACCAAGCGGGATTCCGAGCGGGAGGCCGACCACAGTTTTGGTAGGCCGGGAGTAGCTTAGGCGCAAAAAAAAGACGCCAACAAAGAAGGAAAGACGAAAACGAAAACACTTGGTAGACCAAGAAAACTGACTGTTGGGTCTTGTCCGGCCATAGGGTGATGCCTGAAGTCCCCCAAAATATGCAGGAGGATCTCCAGCGAATGGAACTCGAAGCTCGACAACCCTCAAGTCTCATCAACAAAACCGACTTCGAGCCTGAACAACCCTCGACACGCCAGGTCCCTCAGCAACAGTTACGCGGTCGTGAGCCGTCCTTGTCCACCTATCTGGGCGGCCAAGCTCCTGTACCTGCCAAGCCGGCCGGCCCTGGTGCGTCTTCTGCCACCAATCAACAGCCATCGGCCGACAGCTTCAAGGCGTTTGCCAAGGACAAACACGGAGAGATGTCGACGTTCGACGTGCCGTCGTTTTCGCCGTTTCCGCGGATTAGCCAAGGCAACGTCCCCCCGAGCGACGACGAGAAGGAGAGGATTCTATACAATGCGCGGCAGGAGGTGCTGAAGTCCAACAATGTGGCCGTGCAACTGGACTGGGCCTTGGACGTCTTGTCATGGGTTGAGATCTCTGCGGAGGCTTACGCCCGCGAGAACAAGGATCAGGGCGCGCGGCCAAAAACCCCCAGGATCGAGCATGAGTTGCGTATCGATGCCATCAACATTGTGGAGTACCTGTCCACTCAGAACCACCCACAAGCTCTATTTTCACGGGCAAAATGGCTTGAGTTCGGCAAATTCAGCTTCCGCCAAGACAAAAACGAGGCTTTCTTGGGTTACATGAACGCTGCAAGCCGGGGTTGGGGTCGCGCAGAGTACCGCATGGGCATGATTTACGAGAACTCCAACGACATCAAGAATGCGCTGCTGCACTACAACCGGGGACTCGAGATGGAAGACTCGGCTTCGTCCTACCGTCTAGGAATGATGAGCCTACTAGGCCAGCACGGGCACAGCAAGGACTTCCATGCCGGCCTAGAACTGATCCGGTCAGCTGCCGATACATCCGACGAGGAATCCCCCCAAGGCGCTTACGTCTACGGCATGCTCATTTCGCGCGAGCTGCCGGACATAAACATCCCGGAAGGCATGCTGCCGTTCGACGTTTCCCAAGCTCGCCAATACATCGAAAAGTCAGCCTACTTTGGGTTTGCCAAAGCTCAGTTGAAGATGGGCCAAGCCTACGAACTGTGTCAGCTTGGCTGCGACTTCAACCCCGCCTTGTCTCTCCATTATTACGGCCTGGCCGCACACCAAGGCCAGCCCGAAGCTGCCCTTGGTGTCAGTCGCTGGTTCCTTTTCGGCTATGAAGGTGTCTTCCTTAAGAACGAGCAATTGGCCTTCAAGTATGCACAGCAAGCCGCAGATGCCAAGCTGGCCACCGGCGAGTTTGCCATGGGCTACTATTATGAGATCGGCATCTATGTGCAGAAAGATCTGCGCGATGCTCGCACGTGGTACGAGAGAGCGGCCGAACACGGGAACAAAGATGCCATTGGTCGCCTTGAGGGATTGAACGAGGCAAAGACACTCACGAAGCAAGACCACGAGACCACGGCGCTCACACGTATCAAGTCGAAGCACGGGTCCATGCGAGGGCAGCGACCGGAGCGCTTTAGCAGCCGTCAGAAAGATGCGGCCGGCGCTCTTCCCACTCTTGCCGAAACTACACCAAGTACCCCCATCGACTCTACCCCAGTAGCCAAGCCATCCTCTTCCGACTATCGCCCCTCCTCATCCCACAGTAGATCGCCTGCACAAAGGCCGGCAGCAGATACACCAGATGTTGCTAGGCCTCCTGCCTTTTCTATTAATATCAGCCAGAACAATCTAGCTCCTCGTCCCAAGTCAACTGCGCCGTACCCAGTCGACGACAAGCCTGCGCCTCTGAACCTCTCCCGGCCAAAGTCGACGGCGCCGTACCCTGACGATGACCCGAGCGGCCGGCAGCCTCTATCTACCCAGTATAACCCTCAGATTCGGCCAAGCAACGGCTCACAAGCTGCCAATAGGCCGGTGAGCGCATTCGGCATTCGCCCTGTCAGCATGAATCCCCAGACTGGACCACGGCCACTTCCTGTATCACAGTCAACAGGCAACCTATTGCCTGAGCAGAGGCCCTTCTCTGTCAATATGTCTGGGAGGCCCTTGGACAATGATCCTCGTGGCCGTATTGCGTCTGCTGGCTGGGAACCACAAGTCCCCGCTGGTGGTTACCGGGGAACGAGTCCTGGCCCTGCGGCGCCGGCCGGCCGCGGCGACTACCGTGAATCATATGATTATGGATATCCGCAGCAGCAGCCTCGACCCCCACAGCACCAGCAACAGCAAGCTGCTCCTTCTCGCCTATCAGGAGGCATCGCCCCGCCAGTCGACAACACGCGCAACCGGCTTTCCAAAACCAACCCGAATGCCAATGTGGCTGGTCCTTACGGTGCGGGTCCCGGAGCCAATCCCGCTGCGCAGCCAGGCAGGGACTACGGCCCGCGCACGTCCAGTCGGCCTGTCTCAAACGTTTACCCTGCTCCTAACAATGGCCGGCCAGACCGAGTGGATTCCTTGTCCTCGCAGGTACAAGGAACCCATGGCCGTTTACCCAGCGGCGGCGCCGGTGGAGGCGGCGCTCAGGTGTTCAAGAACCGTCCGCAGCTTGCTGAAGGGGGCCGCCAGAGCGCCCCGCCAATGCAAGCTGGTGGTGGCCCAGGACCTGGCGTGGCTGTTCGCCCTGTTTCCGCTGCCCCACCACCACGTATCTCGAGTGCTGTTGCTCCGCAGGCGACTAGCAGTGCAGGAGCAGCCACCCGCCCAGCAGCACAACCTGCAAAGCCCGTCAAACAAGGCCCGGCGACATTCGAGGAAATGGGTATCCCTCAGGGCAAGGGTGACGACGATTGTGTGAGTTCATTTTTCTTACACGTACTTGCCACTCCCTCAAATGCATACCGTGTTGCTAACAGCCACAATCTAGTGCATTATGTAAAACAGGAAACCATGTGCCTTTTTGGAGACTCCTACTCTAGCAAAGTGCTACTTTTGTGAAGTTTAGATTTTGATTCAGAAACTTCGGCCAGCGTTTTTTACTTCATTTGCAGCCATTTTTTCCCTTTAGCATTTACAGTTCTAGGGGACCTCCACCTCTCCCATATTTTACTCTTCTTCTTTTGTTTCATTTTCTCCTGGAGGATTTTTGTGTTTTGATTTTTATGATTCCATCATGGGCTCTCATGGAAAATGAGAGTACGACAAGGAGGGGGGGGAGATGGGGAGGCACAGAACTCCAGGGGTTTTTTTTTCATATTACAACGTTAAGAGTTTATTCTTCTCTAGTCTTTTTTTGACAATAAAAAAGCATAGAAATATAAAGATTATGCTAGACTGCATTGCACAAGTATACGCGTGCCAAAATACGCGTTCTTCCCCTTGAATCCCCTGCAAAAACGGAAAGTTGGAGGTGTCTGATGTGAATTTACAGAAATCGAAGTTTGCCCCTTTTAGCCCCTATTTCCGCGTTGGTAAGGTCGGCATCTGTTTATTTTCTACAGCAAATATTTTCAAGTAAGGGATTCAACATCTTTCTCGTAATAATATGCATCACATACGGAGTTAAACAAGCAATCTCAATTTTCATAGTGAAATAGAGGAAACAACCAAAAAATGTCAGAAAAAGAATAACCAGAAGAAGATAATAAGAAAACCACAGTTTTTTTGGCTTCCTTTCATTATCCCCCAATTTCCAAATTGCTCATATGCCATAAACGAACGTGCTTTTCTAAATTGCGATAGGTTTCCAAGCGAAAAAAAAATCAAATGCTCTCAAAAATGCAGTGCTTTCGTGTTCACTCAAAACTCATTCAAACCGGGCGTTGTTCTTTCGTCTTGCGCTTGTGCTGTGATCTGGGAACTGTAAAACCCAGATACAAATAATCAACAACCCCAAACCTCAAAAAAATCAGCCAAATTCAACCCGTCCTCTCCTTTTTCACGCGGAACTCCCCGGCGCTGCCGCTCTGGCCTGCCGTCTAAGTATTTCAGAGCGATCCGGCGCCAAAGCTGCATGCTATCTGGGGTTTCCTTGAGGTCAAGAGAATCGTCCAAGAACACGGCCTTTCCCCCCATACTTCTTTTGGCCGTGTCCAATGATGATACAACTGCCACAGACACCGCTGTCGGTCGTATTTTGTTGTTTAACTTTTGGTAAAGGGAAAATGCTTCGGCCTCCTCGGACTTCTCGACTTGGGTATCATTCTCGTACGCAGATTTGTGGAAAAAATGAAGGGAGAACCTGAGCGTCTCCTTTGCCGAAGTATACCTGCCCAGCTTAGCCTCGACGCGCCCGATGTGAAACAGTGTCCGGCCAGTGTACCGGTAATAGACGTCGCGGTCTGGGCAGACATCCATCGTTCCCGAAAGCGGCTTTAGCCCCGCGATAGCGGCCGAAAGTTGTGCTGCAGCTTCGGGAGCATCACCGACTGCCTCGTAGCAAAGCCCTAGCTGAAGGCGGAAGTTGAACAAAATCTGGGGAATGTCGTTGTCCATACTCTCCATGCTCGTCTTGATAGGCCAAATGGTTGTGTCCTGGGCGAGCTCTTCTTGTGTCGTGGTATCTAAGCAATCCAAACCAGCCTTAAATAAGTCTATAGCTTTGGCATAAAACCCTCCGAGTATATAGGCGTACCCGATGGTTTGGGCTCGACGGATTGCTTCGAGAGTGTTTTTGGCATCTCCGTGTGAGAAGGCTTCTTTATAGACATCAATTGCCTTACCAATATCTCCTCGCCCGAGCAACGCATGCCCATAATCCAAGTGCTTTCGAGTGTCATTTGCCGTTTCGGCCTTCGGCCCCATTTGTTTCATAGCGTCAATCCAAAGACATTGGCATAAATATGCCTGGGCGAGCTGTTGATGATAAGCTGATGCATTTTGCGGAAAATAGGTGACCATATACATCAGCATTGTAGGTAGAGACTCCCACATGTATTGCTGTATATATCCTTGTACAATTTGCATCATGTCCTCCTCAGCGAGCCTCAGATCTCTTTCAGTTAGGGATTTTATCCCCGCCTCCAAGGCGATGCAGTAACCTTCCCAGGCCTGTTGGTGTTCACCTTTGAAGTAATATGACGATGCATCGCCTATAAAGTCACGCGTTGTTTTTGGGTGTTCCTTTTCGAGGTTTGGCGGTGTTTCAGTTAGAGCTCGGAGATCAGCCACGTTTGCGTTGCCAACACTTCCCGAATCACTAGCAATAACAGGATAGGAGTAACCGCCTGCTGTTTCTTGAGGTTGCCCATTTGAAGCTATTAACCGCGAATAGCGCCTCAATAAGGGCTTTGGAGGGTTTGGATTTAGTCGGATCGCTTGTTGAAGTTCTGAGATGGCCCTGTCAATGTTTTCGTGCTTCTCATAGTACTCTGAGAGGCCCTCATGAAGGTGCCAACTTTTGTATCCTCTTCCCATTGCCTTCCGAAACATCGCAGGACAGGCATAGTCGCCAAAAAATAGCAAACCCGAAGCATAGTTGGCATGTTGTATTCCGCCTGAATTAGTCGAATAGCCACCCATATTCGCGGCAGTCTCTAGCTGCTGCATTGAGAGGGTTCCGATCGCGAACCCCCCTAGACGCTCTTCCCAGTTTTTTGCGGAGGCGAATTTTGTAGCCACTTGAGCTGCCATTTTGGCCTTCTGTAGATCTTGCCAATCTGTATCCAGCCAAAGATGGCAATAGTCGCGTTTGACTTGTACGTGGAAGAGGTCGGAAATCCAAGTTTGCAAGACCCTATCGCTCAACGAACTGCCATTTTGACGTCCACAATAGCATCGCTTACTGTCGTTGCTAATGTCTTCGGTTCTATGCTTGCAATTCTCAGTGGGGGAATTCAACTGTGGCAGAAAATTTGAGAAGAATGACACGCTTGCAAAGCATAGTCTCGACAGCTTTTCCGTAAAATGGCGTATCCGCGGTGCGTCTTCGAATTTCGGCACGTAGTTTTGAAGCCAAGCGCGAAACGAACCAGCGGAACAGGAAAAATAGTATAAATGGTGAATTAGCTGAGCCACACCGGCAATATTGGCTGGAGAAGGATACACTGCAAGCTCTGGCAAAGAAAAAAAGTAAACCATCCATCGGCCTATGGCAAGCGATTGAAGAATTTGTCGCTGTTCCGTGGTTGGAAACGGGCCACCTTTTTTGCCCTCGATGCAGCTTGTTGATTTAGGGGAACGCAGAACGCGCAAGAGCCCAATAAGAAACTGAATCGTAGAAGGAAATTCTTCAACGCAGAAGCCTTCCGATAGCCTCGGGTTTGTGATGTAGGATTTGAATGTTTCGTGAACAATCCGAAAGCTAGGCGGGTTTGTTGTTGTCTGCCGAAGAATGGTGCCACATTCAACGTGAACAAAGTTAGCAAGGTCGAGATAGACATCGTTGTGCATGATGCCAACCATGGCCTCAACTTGGGCAGCGTCGGGAGAGCCGAATAAAACACAACTCAATATGGCGCGTACAACTTTTATTGTCCCTCGTTGTTCAAATCGCTGGAAAATTTGATTGTACATGTCGGTAAGCGTACCTGGTAATGCGTAAAAGGCTTGGCGGAAGGCTTCCATTGACGGCTTGGACTCTAATAAGTCCAGAAGGAGCCGAACATGAAGAAAGTTTCCTTGGGCCTTGTAGCTCAAGAAGATGCCCGGGTCCGTCTGCCCGATGTGCGCAAAACCTTTCTTCAGGTTTGGCGACTCACGGACGGTGTTGTCGACATACAATTGAATGTCACCCTTGCTGTCTTCGTATGCTAGATCATGCCGTAAACAGCCCTTCATTCCGGCCATAATTTCTGCCGTGACTCGACTTAAAACAAGCATTTTTAAAGGCAGCTTAGACAGAGATACCAGAAGGTCTCTTAGGCCGTTGTGGTTCTGAGCTTCATCGACGCCGTCGAGAATAACGAATACTTCTTTGCCTGACGGGATTTTACCCGGGTCATTTTCAGCAAGAGGGCTGCGGAGTAGTTGCCGAAGCAAAAAAAGAGCATCGTTTGACTTGGACGGATCGAATGCTTTCTCCCGAAGCTCATTCAAATGGGCGCAGACCGTAGGAAGCTGCGCGGCGAGCTGCGCGGCAAGCGTGCGGACCAGCAATGGAAGTTTGGTCAAAGCTGTGACAGTCGTGGCGCAAAAAAAGTAGGCCACGGCAGCAGAAGAATTTTGCGCGCGAAGCGATTGTATTATGTAGGCAGCAAGTATCGACTTGCCAATGCCGGGCAAACCACTCAGCCAAAGGGTTGAAGGCGTGCCAGCAGCCCCGACTCGCCAATCACGGAGTTCGGGTAGATCAAAAACCCAGTTGAGGGTTTCTTCTTCGCGTGCATCTTCATTCCTTGCCAGCATCTCTTCGGTCTCCCAGACGGGCGCCTGTAGCCACTGTTCCACTTGAACATGCGCGGCCGCTGGGGCATTTTGGATTGGTATCTGGGCCGTCGGAAGCCGTGAGCTGATTTCGGAGACCAAAGCTTGATCAAACTCTGCAATGGCAAGGTCGAGATCGGCCTTTGCTTCCTTGTACTCTTTTTGGCCCAAGAGCACTGCCTTACCAAGATTGTAGAAAAAATCGTGGCGGAAATGTATTAGGGCGCTGTGAAAGAAGAGAATGATTCCCGTCATCAAATCGGTAGCTTTCTCTTTAACCAATTCGTTGGCTTCAATGACAGTGCCTGATCGGGGCAATATCGAGACGCGCCGGGCTTGGAAAGAGAGTCGGTCGAGTTGCTTGAGAAAGTCTGCACCTTTCTCGTGTTCTTTATCGACTATGGCGAGCACAAGGGAGATGCCGTTGACGGCGCCTTTGACCGGCTCAAAAGAAGCGCTCTCGGCCACAAGCGAAATGGTTCCCAAAGCCAACGACAGAAGAGGGGATATCGTGGAGATAAACCCCCCAACGCGAGCTGATATGGTTGCTTTCTTGTCTTTCTGTCTATCAAGGACATCGTGGATCACCGCAAGGAGCGTTTCTGGCTGCGATAAGCTTTTCACGGTAGTCGTGGATTCGGCGCCCTCTGTGCTTTCACTGCCGAGGGTATCAGGCAACAACACTATTAAGCTTTCTCTTATGTCCCGGTCTTCCGATTCACAATAAAGCTTTATGGCACGGGAGAGCTTATGAGAAGCGTCGAGTAACTTCTTGTCGGCGGCGGCAAGTCGTGGATTGGAAGCTACGGTGTCCGCGAGGTCACTGGTATCTGCAGCTGTCGACGGAACAGCTGGGGCATTCTCTTCATCTGGTAGAAAGTGAGATTAAGGATATTTGAGACAAGCTGCGTGTAGATGAGCTCGAGGAAAAAGGAGAAAAGAAACGGGTTCTAACCTTCTGGTTGTGCCGGCGTGGTGTTTACCTCCCCCCTCGGAGGGGGCGTACCGGCCACTGCTTGTTGACCCTCCGCATTTTGTTCTCCTTCCTCTGCGCTGCTTGCCGATGACTCGAGTCTTTCTTGCGGTCTTGCGGAGGGCGGACTGAGTGTCTGCAATAACAAAGATGCGTTGACTGTGACGGACTTTGGCGAGCTTTCCGAAGACGCCTTGTTTCCCCTAAGCCGACGTTTTGCTGCCGCCTTTCCGTCTTTGATGAACTTCCTCATCCCGAATTTCTGTCCGCTGTCTCGTCTCCCAGAACATGAATCAAAAAAACCCGACTCCCAGAAAGAGCAAAAACTAGACCAGACACAGAGACAGAAAAGAAGAAAAGCAACGGCAAAATAGGTCTCCAAAGTATCAGAGGAAGACATCTACCACCAAAAGAAGATTTTCATTCCCAGCCTTTCAACCTGTACCACAAGGTCACAACGGGAAACGCCCGACGGGCATATGGAGCGGGATGAGGCATATTATCCTGCAGCCTAGACCAACCAGGAAAACAGAAACGAAAAGGGGCAGAAGAACGAATTTCTGCTTGAGGCCCGGCCAGAAAATGACCCATAGTAAGAACGAAGACGGGCAACTTGACAGGCACGCAGGCGCTGAAGGCTGCAGGGGTGTGAATGAGAAGGAGGGGTGTGAATGAGAATAAAATCTGTATGGTTACCTTCATGCAGGATGCGGCGGCTAAAAAGTACGCGCCTGGGTGAAACGCTACCTGCATGTTGAATTCGCAAATGAGCATGGATGCATCCGCCTCCAATAACGAGGTTTCTCTGTGGCTTAGGAGAAAGAGGGCTACAGTGCATCTCAAATATGACCTGTTATCAAAAAAAAATTAATGCAAGAGAGGGCAAGTGAAAATAACGGGATCCATCTTGAAGTAATAGACTCCTGACCCTTTGCCTGGCACTGCTGTCTACTGGCAGCTCTTCAGACGGCGAAGACAGAAAACAGCACTTGTCAATTCCACCATCAACAAAGCCAAGCAGACTAGCCTTGGAAATACATGGACAAGAAATTGGCCTGACTCTTCCCAAGCCACCAAAGACCCAGAGGCTTCAGGCACAAGGTCATTCGCAGCAGAACACGGCGGCGTAAACAGTAATCATGTCGGCAACTGCTATCGGCTGTGAAACTTGCTGTGCTTGCGTCAGTTTGTTCTCATCACTCGTATCCTTGCTTGAGCATGGCAGTGCAAGGCTGAAGAAGCTGTCGGTCGCCATGGCTCCAAGGATGTAACTTAGGAAAACTGTGAACGGTCCTCAGAAAGGCAGAGTTCAAGAGTTTCTGTTCTCTCTTTTCGACAGCCTAGACTTTACGCTTTTCGTATCTGGCCGAAATTAAAATTGGGAATGACTTCATTTTATTTGCTGATATGAAGTCGTTCGAGTCATGAATGTTAGAAATCTGCATTATGTAGTGAATTTGGCACCACGGGTCGCGCCTTCTAGGTTGGCAGCGCGCTGATTTCGGTCTCCGCCCCTTGCTGCATTTCCTGGACGCTACACTTACATCTTACAGTGAGGCCGTTCTACCGTAGATAGCACCAACACGGGCAAACCAATAATCCGGATGCGGGGCATTACCTGCCATCGCTCATTAAGGAAAGCGCAATCAATATCAGTCTCCAAATTACTAGATTGGAAAGTGCTGTAATATCTTAACTTTGTTGAGGTCATGCTTTCGCGAAAATAAAACACCCAGGACACAGCTTCTCAAAACCAAGTCCTTTTCTCGTCAACCCGGTCCTCGCACGAAGCTTGGCTGCGACCACCAGGACGAGCAGCTGCAATACCGATTGGGCTGTCTGCAGCCTGCGAACTTACCCATGCCTACCACATCTGGCGGAGAGTACTGTTCCCGGTTTCTCGGCCTGACTGTCCCGTAGCATTTTCGCTTTCGACTAGGGACACACGACGAATGTTTGGGTTGAGAGTCGTCTTGTTTCTACCATCTACATTGGTCTGTGGCCGATCATGGATCGCGCCAAGAAGCGTACGTGTTCTGTCTTTTGGCCGCTGCGGTGGCGATTCATCGCGCGACCGGGCATTTTGACTTTCTTGGGTGGTTCCCAGGGCAGAGCTTTCGATGGAATTTACTGACATCTGGCCGGGTTATTTTTAGGCCAATTGCGTGCGTTGAATGAACGCGCATGGGCAGGAGAGACTGGTAAGGACACAACTAATCTCTTAAACACAACCATACAGCTACTGACATACAACCTAGGCCTCTTCACCGTGAACAAGTCTTTGGACTCGTCCTTGAAGAAGAACACTGCGTTTATCCGACGACTGCGTACGGCCATCTCTTCCGCGACTCTGAACTCCTTCCTACAAGAAATCGCTTCGCTCAGTTTGAGCAAATATCTTTCCGAGATCATTTCCGCGTCCTACGAGGGCCTCTGTCGCCTGAAGACCCCAGCCGACATTGAGGCTGGCGTCGAGATTGTATCAGCTCTCCACCAGCGCTTCGGCCCCGCCGATTTCACCGAATACCTAGGATGGCTTCTGGGAAAGGGAATGGCGCCGCCGGACAAGAGCCAGCTAAAGACACAGTCGACAGAGGCCCGCGAAAGGGACGAGAAGGAACGCATCACCCTCCAGCGGGTCCTTCTCCGGATCGTCACGGAATTGTGGTTAGTTGGCGTTCTGAGAACACTGGAAGACGTTAATCGGCCGGACGACGCAACGAAGGGCGCTGCTGGTAAGACCGCAGAAGTCAGGTTTCGAAGCAGTACCTCGGCCAAGGGGGGTGTTACGGAACCTTTCCCTCTTGCAGTTCTGAAGGACCTTCTTGGTCACGATCGCGACCACGCAAATCTACCTTTACTGGTCACTTTTGTCAAAACTTTCAGCTGGGATATTCTCGGCGTTCGTGGTTCTAATACCGATGGTCGAAAGCTCGGTGATGACGATGGTGTAAACAGTGCCCCCAAACTGGCTAATGGAAACGCCGTTGGAAAGGAAGATGTCGATCCTGATAATCTAATCACTGATCCTGACATCACTGCCGAGCCGATGTCCGACGACCTAGATTTGGGTATTGACGATGTACCGATCACTCCGCTTGAGCTCCAGGAGAAATTCAAGAGCATTCTTGCTCGCTATTTCGATGATGTCAAGGGGCACCTAGTACGCGATCAGAAGGCCATATCTAGCCAGTCTCGCCGCAACGCCGAAGCTTATGTCAAATCGGGCGAAGTCTTCGAGGACCGCCAATCCAATTTTGAAAAGCAGGTCAAAGCTCAGGAACGCTTGATTTCTAACGCCCAAGTGATTGCTGATATTATCGGCGCTGACATGCCTGAGCTTAAAGACGGAGACGACGGACAGCTGGCTACCGGAGGCTCTATCGGCATTGTCAAAGCTGGAGACTATTTGCGTGGCCAAGGCGAGGGGTCTGGAATTTGGGAGGATGAAGAAGAGCGCCGCTTCTATGAAAACCTTGTCGACCTCAAGGGCAAAGTTCCTGCGATTCTGCTAGAAGATGGCAAGAAAAAGAAGACTGACACAGACGAGCAAGTCGGCAAGAAGGTAGACGCTGTTGATAATTTGGAAGGTGCCAATAAGGCGGCTGATGGCACGGCCGGGACGAACATAACATCGACGGACGACCAGTCGACGTCTTTCGTGAACAAGAGCATTGGCGCCCAGGTCGACACGCTTCTTCTTCGGTTACCCGATTTGACAAACAAAGATATCATCGACCAGACAGCCATCGACTTTTGCTTTCTCAATTCCAAAGCTTCCCGAAATAGGCTGATCAAGGCGCTTACTGAAGTGCCGAAGGGCCGCAGCGACCTTCTGCCTTGTTGGTCTCGCCTTGTGGCAACTCTTGGCCAGTACATGCCTGACATTCCGAAAGGCCTAGTAGAGTATCTTGATGCAGAATTCCGCAGTCTTCAGCGGCGCAAGGACAAGGACTTTCTTGGCCAGGTGCGTCTTAGCAACATTCGCTACCTGGCCGAACTGACGAAGTTTGGGATTGTCCCCGAGCATGTTGTTTTTCACTGCCTCAAAGTTAGTCTTGACGACTTTTCACGCATGAACATTGAGATCATATCCAACCTCCTCGAAAATTGTGGCCGTTACTTGCTACGCAGTCCAGAGACGTCGCCTCGTATGACGTCTTTTTTGGAAACGCTCCAGCGGAAAAAGTCGATGCAACACATCGGTCAGACTGAACGCATGCTGATTGAGAATGCCGTGTACTACGTCGATCCGCCAGAACGCCCTGCAATTCAACAGAAAGAGAGAACACCAATGGACATTTTTATTCGGAAGTTGGTTTACGTCGACTTGTGCAAGCGAAATGCGAATAAGATTCTCAGACAGGTCCAAAAGCTACATTGGGAAGAAAAAGAAGTATGCACCGTCTATGTTTTTTTTTAAAAAGGTCAAGCAATTTTTTTTCGCTAATCTCATGTTTAGGTTGTGGAACTTCTCCGCAAGGCGTTTTCACGACCCGGTAAAGTCAAGTATGGGAACATTCACCTTCTTGCCGGCCTACTCAGTGCTTTGTATCGGCATCATTCAGCTTTTGTTATCGATATTGTCGATGGAATTGTTGAGTCGATCTGCTTCGGCTTGGAACTGAACGACTTTCGGATGAACCAACGGCGGCTTTCTGAGGTCAAATACCTTGGAGAATTTTATACATATCGACTGCTTGAGCATCCCGTTATTTTCGACATGATGTACAAGATTCTAACTCTCGGTCACGGTGGCCCGCCCGTTCCCGGCCGTATCAACCCTCTTGACCTTCCGGATGAATATTTTCGCATTCGCTTGGTTTCTACTCTTCTCGAGACCACTGGAACGTATTTCACCAAGGGGGCTGCTGGCAAAAAGCTTGATTACTTTTTGTCCTTCTTTCAGGTTGGTTATTTTCATCGAGAATGAGATTTTTCTTCCCTAACTTCTTGGCGCAACAGTATTATATTTTTACGAAGAATCCTCTGCCGATGGATATCGAGTTCATTGTCCAAGATACGTTTGCCCTCATTCGGCCACAGTGGAAGCTTGCAATAAGTTTCGAAGAAGCGTACAAAGTTTTCCAGCTTGCAGTAGCACAAGACCAGAAGGCGTCCGGCGCCGACAAAGTAGTGGAACAATATGACGGTGCCGCGTCTGAAGACGAGTCTTCAGACGATGAAATTGACAACGCGGATGATCTGGCGGTTGGAGACGTGGAAGGAGATGATGATCTGTCCTCGGTAGATGAGGACGGAGAAGTAAGCTTCCATTTCCCCATATCCATTTATGCTATTTCTTTTTTGTCCGAACTAACCATTTTTTTCTATCGTTTCATTAGGACGAAGGAGATCAACAAGACTCTGTGGACCACAGCGAGTCCGAAGACGAGGAAATTGTTGTGACGCGAGAGGAAGAACAAATCGACCCCGAGGATGAAGCGGACTTCGAACGCGAATATGCGAGGATGATGGCAGAAAGCTTAGAGTCGCGCAAATTCGACCGAAAGCCCATGTTCGATGTAGCCCTACCCGTGCGCCCGAAAACACGCGAAACTTCGGCCGTCACGGACACCAACGGCACCGGAAATGGAGAAGAGAGCGCAGGTGGAAGTTCTTCGACAATGGCATTTTCTCTCCTTACCAAGCGAGGCAACCGCCAACAAACGCGGACTCTAGAACTTCCTTCGGACTCTGAGTTTGCTGTGGCTATGAGAACTCAGCAACAAGCGGAGCGAGAGGAACAGCAACGAATCAAGAATCTAGTTCTTAACCTTGATTTACGCGAAAGTGAAGAAGCTGACAGTAAGTTCAACTAATGCCTGCTGCTTATTTTCGCGCAAAAACGGACACCACTAAGTATTTGTCCAATTTAGGCAACGAAAAACCCACTTCTTACTTCCATAATCGACCAGACAAGGCCGGCAAAGATCGTTCTCAGCGCGTGCGAAAGCTACAACTAAGCGATGTTGATTGGTATGGCAACTCCCTTGAGACTAAAACTAAGAAAAGGATGAGGAAACGACGGTTCGGCGGTAGTGACGGCATCGACGGCGGCGGCGACGGCAGCAGTACATACGGGGAACAAGTGTGAACCGGGCCTTAACGAACAAGTCGAATGTTAAAAGCCACAATAAAGAACGCCGCCGCGATCAAAGCATGAAGACAACGAGCGTTGGTATTCGCAGCTCTGAGCCTATGTTGCCTCTCCTAGGTTTTGCAACCGGTACACTGAGACAAAAGTTACTTGCTATTCTGACACAAATTTGCAACAGGACATAACGAAGTTCGGCTTATCAGCGCATCGACTTTACCTTTAAAACTGCCCAGCTTCCGCCCTCGGTTTCGGAGTTTGGCAGATTTTTTGCTTCCAGAAATGGATGAGGCTGAACATGTAGAATGCAAGAATGTGAGTTCTGGACTGGTATATCTTGAGCTCTAGGGATGCCACAAACTTGCCTGTCTTCTAGCTAACAGAATAACACCAGAGCGGATTCCTTATTCGCGCCACTACCCAAACCCGCAACACACCAGCAGGCCTTACCCTATGGTGTAATCACAGCAGCCAAGCTGGCTTTCGGGCGAGGTAGAAACCGCGGCCGGCCTCAGTTTATCTCAGCTCTTGCCTTAGCCGTGGCATCCTAAAAATGTCTGAAGCTGGTGGATAGTGGATTTTTTTCTACATAAAGAGGTAATATTACCACAATGGGGGAGGGCTGATGCGAGCCAACTCATCCCTAGTCGGAAGAATTTTATGTCTTTTTGAGCTCATATGCGTCTACTTCGGGCTACAATGTGCGACTTGCCTCGTTTCTATGAGACACGGCTTTTTTTTTCTTGTCCGCCCTCCTAGGGAATAAAACCTTTGCCCACTCTTTTACTATTATAATGTTTGCATTTAGTTCCGAGTTCAAATTCGCTGGGTTCCTAAATTTGAACCTGGAAAGAGTCCTGGGGATGCCAAAAGGAGCACGTTCCGTCCCGTCACGTGAAGCAACAAAATCGGAATGAGCATTTTCAATCCCCCATATGCCTCGTTTTTCCTTTCTTCCCATGGCACCTTTCAGGCCGCTCTCCTCCTGCTTTGGTGTTATGTATCTCGTCATTTTCCTTAGGTCTCACCATCCCAACGAAAGCAGCAAGACGTGCAGCACAAATTCTGCTACAAGCTGTTGTCTTGTCTTGCAATTACGACGTAAGACGCGGAGCTCTGTTTTTACACCGTTGATTTGTCCTACGCTCATCCTGTCCACCCGTCTAATTTGCTTCCCACTTTATCCTAATTACTCTCCCAAGAAAGACAGGAAACTACGCAAGGAGGCGAAAGATTGAATTTCTTTGCTTTATTAGCACATTTGACGGCTCCTTTCCCTGCGCTCTTTCTTTTTTTAGATTGCCTTACGCGTCTTTCTTTCTGCCAGGGTGGGATCAATGAATATGGTAGGAACTTAGGTGATGAACAAAGCGGAAAGAGTTATGGAAAGCAAAAGACCGTTCCTTCCCCCAAGTTTACATTGTCCTAGTCTAGATGTCCTTTTACCTCACAAAAACCCGAGTCTAAGTTTTCCCTTACTTTTGACTCATTTTCTCTTTCTGCCACGGTGTTCTATGCAAGACACTATTAATAACTGGCAAATGTGGACAGGGTCGGGCCTTCATCGACAGCCACTATGATGCTCGCTTCTCTCTGCTGTGCAACAAAGAACTCATGGAAATAGCAGCAAAAAGCAAGGGGCCGCGGTCGTTCGTCTGCTCTCCGGCGTTCCCACTCCAATTTCACTAGCTATTGCACTGCTTGTGTATGCATCACGCATCGCCTGATTTGGTATACGCACCTTTTCTAGACCTGGCGGTCGGTTCCTTGTCCTTTCACTTGGTTCTCTTCTTGTCCGATAGGTCCGTGGGGAACCCTTTTCTGTTTCTTTTTCTCTGTCCCCTTTTTTACCCCCCCTCTTCCTTTTCTTAAGTGTGCCGGCCTTCGCCCTTTTCCATTCAGCCTGTATATGGTCTCTAAGGCTCTGTGTCTAGGTACATACTGTCTTATACCTCTGCTCCTTTGATCTGCCTTATTGGTGTCCATGGCCTATTTTGAAATGAAGTTACCAGCTAAGACCGCAGTCCCGTTTTTGCCATCTCGCTTCCCTCTCCCGCCATTTACATACTGTTCTCTTCTCTTAATAGTCTCTTTCTTATCCGCTCTCTCTATCTGCTTGTCTGCCTCTTGCCCGGTGCCGTTTCGGGTTCCTCTTTACCTCATGCTTGTGACTCTCCCCTTTTTGGCCAGACAGGCCAAGGCCGCTAGCCACGAGCCAAGATGACTTGAAATGGGACTGGAGACGGCGAGGACGGGAGGATGAGCCAAGGAATTATGGTGACGAATGGTCTCATTAAGGCAGAGAGAAGCTCAAGTGGACCCCCCAAAACTGCTGAGAGACAAGCAGAGCGTCCTGTCGTGTTCTAGGTTCATCTCTTGCCGCTCTCTTTTCCCTGCGTTTCTCTGTTTTAGATGGAGCAGCCGCAGTATCCCCATTTCCAATATGTACAAGTACAGTCTATGCTTTTCTTCCTTTGTTAAATTTGCCTTCCAGCTGATTTATTATTTCTTTCACGTAGTATGCCCGATATCTGAGCTCTCGATTTTCTCAATCTTTTACGATCCGAGCCATATACGCCACTCATTTCAGTCTCCGTCCCCCCCTCCTTTGAGCGAGACAAGTCAGTTGTCTGGCCTCTTCTTTTCTCCTCTTCCCTCTCCTGTTTATGTTGATGCATCCAGTTTCACCCTCGACTCGAAATCCGGGCCTGAATTAAAACGGAGAGGAGAACTGAAACAGAAAAGCATAGAGTTATCGAGCTGAATGCAGCTCGTCCTGGATTTGCTTGTTTGCTCTTTTTTCTTTTTTCCACCTGTGTAACTCAACCATCTTTTTTTCCCCCACTTTATCGCCATTTTGAACCGCCGAGAGACAGCTCGAAAGGGACGAAAACGGACAAAAAGGAAGAATTTGAACACAAAACGAGAAGGCGAGCGAGCCGGGTCTGTTTCGCTTCATCTGCGATAGCCTCTGGCTTCCTAGACATATGCACTGCATATACGCTTTGCCTGGTTTTACGCCTTCCGATCGCTTTCATACGACGAATCCTGGCAGTGTTGCACAAGCTCTCGTGTTATTTTTCTCTATTTCTCTCTTCTTTTCAAGCCGGCCCATCTTCGCTATCTATCCTTGACTCCTTTTACTCTTTTGCACCCCGGTTGTATTTTTTGGCAGCACACCATCTGCAGGCAGCCGCTTGTCCCGACGGCTACCGTTGCTTAAACAAAAACTGGAAAGAAAAGCAAAAAAGAGGCCAGAGAGGAAGAGGATGAACTGAACGGCGAAAACAAAATTTCTGGCTTCCGTTGCTGTTCACCTTGTTGTTGGAGTGCAGCATAGCTGTTTTTCACCCAGGTAGCAAAGAAAAACGGAACGATAGAGATCGGACACGTTGTGACCGGATGGCTTCATGACCCCGATTTTTTGGTCATTTTCATATTCATTTGTCGTCGATCCCGTGTCTTTTTTTCCCCCGCCAACCGAGCCGAGGGCACAAACCTGCCTACAAAGTTTTCTTTGTCGTTTGCAAAATACATAACAGGCGTCCCCCCGCCAGCAGCTGTGGCCTTGCCAAAGCTGTAATCACGGGCTCTCTGGGTAACGCCTATGCGCTTTTGACAAGCTCGAAATTCGCTGTCTCCGAATTGGGTCTTCTCTTTTTCTTGTATAAACCAAAAAGAAGAAAAATGACGTCCGATATTGCATCATCATGGCCAATTCGCGATGTAAGAATATTACCCAACTTTCATGTTTTCACCCCTGTGCTTATGCTGACACAGAAAACCAAACTAGATCGTGTATACCTCCATTGTCGGATTGGTCATGGTCGCCGCGTGCCTGGAGTGGTTTCTATGGATTGCTGCCTTTCTATATTGTCTATGGAAGGTCTTCCGAAAAGCAGAACATTGGACAGTAAATGTGTTGGCAATTGTCGTCGGAGTGGCATTCACCTTGCTGCGGTATGTTTTCTTCTCCCTGCCGTCATGTTAACAAGATGATGGCAATTTCTAACGTCCATGGCTATTGCACAGATTTATTTTCCTGCCTATCATGATTGTCACGCTCCCGCTCCCAAGCACCGTCGTGAGCATGTGGCCGTCCGACATGGTTGTGGTTCTGCAGTGGTTCGCATTTTGGAGTTTCGCCGGTCTCCTGACAATACCATGGTTGTTTTGCGTTTACCAAATCGTTACCCACCAGTTGGGGCGGACAAAGAGAATCAAACAGGTTCTGGATGAGGTATCGGCCCCCAAAGTCGTTATTGTTATGCCCTGCTACAGAGAAGAGCCCGAGGTGCTCATCACCGCCGTCAATTCCGTTGTCGACTGCGACTATCCACCGTCCTGCATTCACGTTTTTTTGTCTTTTGACGGTGACCAGGAAGACGAACTTTACCTCAACACAATTGAAAATCTAGGAGTGCCACTGACCCTCGATTCCTACCCGAAGAGCATCGACGTGACCTACCGCTCTGCACGCGTTACAGTTTCGCGCTTTCCACACGGCGGCAAGAGGCATTGCCAGAAGTCGACATTCAAGCTTATTGATCGCGTGTACCAACAATACCTCAAACGGAACGATAACTTGTTTATTCTGTTTATCGACTCGGACTGTATCTTGGACCGCGTGTGTTTACAGAACTTTGTTTACGATATGGAGCTGAGTCCTGGCAACCGACGAGACATGCTAGCTATGACGGGTGTCATCACATCAACAACAAAGCGCCACAGTTTGATTACGCTTTTACAGGATATGGAATACGTCCACGGCCAACTATTTGAACGAACCGTTGAATCCGGATGCGGTGCCGTTACCTGTCTACCTGGTGCGCTCACCATGTTGCGCTTCTCTGCGTTTCGTCGCATGGCCAAGTACTACTTCGCCGATAAGGCTGAGCAGTGCGAGGATCTCTTCGACTTCGCAAAGTGTCATTTGGGTGAGGACCGCTGGCTCACGCATTTGTTCATGATTGGCGCCAAGAAACGGTACCAGATTCAGATGTGCACTTCTGCTTTCTGCAAAACGGAAGCCGTCCAGACCGTGCGATCCCTCATCAAACAACGCCGTCGCTGGTTCCTTGGATTTATAACGAATGAGGTGTGCATGTTGACGGATTGGCGCCTTTGGAAGCGGTATCCAATTTTAATACTTGTCCGATTTATGCAGAACACCATCCGGACAACTGCGTTGCTGTTTTTCATAATGGTTCTGGCTTTGATGACGACATCGAAGAAGGTGTCCGATCTACCAGTGGGCTTCATAGCCGTGTCCCTGGGGCTGAACTGGATCATGATGATATACTTCGGCTTCAAATTGCGTCGCTTTAAGATTATGCTGTACCCGTTGATGTTCGTCCTCAACCCTTTTTTTAACTGGTATTACATGGTCTATGGGATTTTTACAGCCGGCCAACGAACATGGGGTGGACCACGAGCCGATGCCGCCGCGGCAGACGGAGACAAGACGACCGTTCAAGAAGCCATCGAACAGGCCGAAAAAACGGGCGACGACCTCAACATTGTACCCGAATCTTTTATGCCGGCCGCCGAGGTGCAACGTCAAAAGAGCGGCAAAAGGCCACCTGTCGCAAATGGGAAGGCAAAGGCCGCGCAGAGGGGAGGCCTCGGTATGGTAACTGGTATTGGGGGAGCTACAGCTACCGCTGTGGCGGCAACGCAACATGCAGAAGTTGCAGGAGAGGCTGCCGTACTGGGAGCCGGAAAATCTAAACCGGCCGGCGAAAACAGCTATCTTGATGGCAAAGAAGTACCCCATGACGTATCTTTCAATGGACACGGTCAGCACAATAACAACACCAGCAGCCTCGTTGGTCGATCAAAGAGTGGTCGGGTCATGCTGCAGCCACCTGACAAGATCGATGGCATGTTCTCTGCCCCCGAGCGAACAGCGTCGGGCTGGTACCACTACCCGGACGATTCTTTGGTCAGCCTCAATATCCTAGGACCATCTTCTCCTTCACTTCTAAATAATAATGGGAACTACCTTGGAGGTAGAGGAAGACATGGCCCACACATTCCGTTACACCCACGCGACTCCTTCGAAAGTTTTCTGTCAAACCATACAAACTCAGGAACCGCGGGGGGGCACAACTCAGTGTACATGCCACGTCGGGTGGAGAGTTTGATGAGTGAAGAGGATCGACGGAAGTATGAAATGGCACAGGCAAGCCAACTCAGCTTCTCAGGAGCGGGTGTTGCAGGCACTTCCGCACCTGGTCGCCATCTCCTTGCCAGTCCGCCGCCAGGCCAAGTTTACGAATACCATTCAGACGCAGAGATGCAGCAAGCTGGGTTTTTTACGGATGCCGAAGTGGCCGCAAACCCAAATAATGTTCAAGGCCAGAGAGAAAACAGCAGCTACCGGCTAGTACCAGGGCGTCCCGACCACAGAAGAGTGGCAAGCAGTGACAGTATTGCTTCACGGCATTCAGTCTCTAGGTCGGTGTCTGCCACCTCCTCGCCGGATCTACAGCCGCAGTCGACACTATCGGCTGTACCACCTCACTCACCGTTGGGCGGAAGCGCATCATTTGTACCAGCAGGGTCGACTGTCCGACCGAGCCCGTTGGGGCGCCTCAGCTACATAGCGCAGACTTCAAGCACAGACGAAGAAGACGGTGACGGCGAGGAGGAAGCCGACGAAACTAAGCAGCAGCGGGCACAGCTAGGAAGAAACTAGAATCGAAGAGAGTGCAGCAGTGACGAAACGGGAACATGCACAATTAGAAGGGGATATACACAGAGCGCAAGGACAAGGCATGTGAAGGTTTTAAGACCATGTTCCGAGAGAGTTTGAAGCATATATGGCGTCTTTCGTCTCTTCTAGCAATGTTGTTTTTAGTATGGAGTACTTTGACCTCCTAATCTCGCACGCACAAATCTACAGATAGACAAAAGCACATGCGATTGAGCATTGTATAAAAGTCAGATGCCACTCTAGGGTGGAGTGAGGATTGACTATTGTCAGAAATTTGTTTGAATAGACACGTTGCTTTGCGCGGTAGTCTTGCAATGTTAGCATGCACATGCAAAGACAAGTTAGCAGGGTACTTGAGAGAAACATCTGCTATCGGAAAGAACTTGGAAGGCGGTGAGTTGGGCACGCTTTTTTTGCGAAGGAAAAGAGTTTTCTCTTAGCAAAATAGCAGGCAGAAAAGTTGCCCCTCCTACCATTTTCGGGCACTTTTGGTATAGCCACGCTCCGGCCATTTACGTTGCTAGGCGAGTCTCGAAGCTTCTCTGGGGTTCTTTTGCTGTTGCTATGACAAGGCTGGGCGGCGCGTCAAAATGTTTATCAGGTATTGATTTCCACCTCGCCCTTGTTCTCATCCTCGTTTTCTCATTCTTCTCTTTTACTACCGCATTTTATTTTTTGTTCTTTTTTTATCTCTCCATCCCACCACCTTTGCCTCACCCTACTCATTTCTCCGGCCAGTTGGGTGGCCAGTGATGATACAGAGGTACCTCAACGGTACACCTACAGCTCTCTCCTAAATTGCCCCTCTGCCGCTCTTGCCTCTGATTAGTGCTGCTCTGGATTTTTCTGCCTCGTTCCTTCCCCTCCGACGCAGTAGAAACAAACAGAAAGACAAGACCCCACTATTATCCAACCTAACGGAAAACGCTTTTTCTTAGGTTTTTTTCCTTTCAAACGCAGCCAGACGACCGAGATATAGATAATAGAGTGTCCAAAAAAGGGTTTCGTCTGAATACAACCGCACCTTTCGAACTTCAGACCGAATCGTCCACATCTCCCATCCGTCTCTTCCGAGAAAAACGACCGGTACTACTTCTCAAACGAATCTCGACTTCGCCGCGATAGCCCAGCAAAAGAGGCTTTATTGAGGCCCAAGACTGTCCCGAGCCCCCCGTCTCCCCGTTGTTGTTTTTTCCTTTCTCCCCGCTGTCACACATAAAACTCGCCCATCATGAGTGTCGTCGGTAAGTTGACGCCAAAGTCTCTCCCGCCCATCTTCCACTTCGGCCAATTAACCATCCTGCAGGTGTTGATCTTGGCACCCTGAACACGGTCATTGCCGTGGCCCGGAACCGTGGCATCGACGTTGTATGTTTCCCCCTATCTTCTCTATTCTCTCCAGCTCCTTTGTCTCGAACAGAGTTCTAATCGCCATTTATAGATCGCCAACGAGGTGTCCAACCGCGCGACTCCGTAAGTGGCATCCTACCCCAGCCTTCATATACTATGTGACGCTCTTTCTAACAGCATAATTAGGACGCTCGTCGGATTCGGCCCCAGGTCGCGCTACCTCGGCGAAGAGGCCAAGACACAAGAGAGATCCAACGTGAAGAACACCGTCGCCTCGCTCAAGCGCCTCGTTGGCCGCTCCATCAAGGAAGCCGACATCCAGATCGAGCAAGACTATATCTTCGCTCCCCTCATCGACGTCAATGGCGAGGTTGGCGCCGAGGTTTCATACTTGGGCAAATTGGAGAAGTTCTCCGCTACTCAGTTGCTTGCCATGTACATGGGAAAGATCAAGCAGATTACGGAAGCTGAGATCCGTGCTGCTGTAACCCATCTTGTCCTGAGCGTCCCTGCTTGGTTCACGGACCGGCAGCGTCGCGGTCTCATCACAGCCTTAGACGTCGCCGGCATCACTGCGCAACGTCTCCTCAACGACACCACTGCTGCGGCGCTTGGTTATGGCATTACCAAGCTTGATCTCCCTACCGGCGACGAGAAGCCGCGCCGTGTCATGTTCATCGACATCGGTCATTCTACCTACACTACCTCGATAGTCGAATTCCGCAAGGGCGAGCTCACGGTCAAGAGCACAGCATTCGACCGTCATTACGGTGGTCGCAACTTTGACAAGGCCATTGCTGATCACTTTCAGAAGAAGTTTTTGAACGATCCGAAACTTGGTTTTGATATCAACACAAACCCTCGTGCACGTTATCGGACCCTCCTAGAAGCCGAGCGCCTCAAGAAGATTTTATCTGCCAACAACGAAGCGAAATTAAACATCGAGATGCTTATGGAAGAGAAAGATGTGCTGGATGATCTAAAGCGTGCTGATTTTGAGGCTCTGGTTGAGCCGCTGCTGTCCCGCACCACTGTTCCCATAGCGCAGGCTTTGGCCGATGCCGGCTTGACGAAGGACGACATTGACATCATCGAGGTTGTGGGTGGCGGCACGCGTGTTCCTGCGGTCAAAGCGCGCATCCAGGAGTTCTTTGGCAAACAGCTGTCGTTCACACTCAACCAGGATGAGGCTATTGCTCGCGGTTGCGCTTTCGCCAGCGCTCTCCAGTCGCTCTCGTTCCGCGTGCGCGAGTTTGCTGTTCACGACGTTATCTCCTACCCGATCGAGTTTACCTGGGAGAAGGCCAATGACATTCCCGACGAGGAGCCTAACCTGGTCGTTTTCAACAAGGGCAACGCTGTGCCGTCAACCAAAGTTCTGACGTTTTTCCGAAAACGGCCCTTCGACCTCGAGGCTCGGTACTACACCCCGCAGGATCTCCCCGCTGGAACCAAGCCATGGATCGCCCGTTTCTCCGTCAAGGGTGTCAAGCCCACAATCAGCGGCCCTGACGACTATATGACTTGCAAGCTGCGCGCCCGTGTTAACCCTGACGGTATACTTAACATTGACTCCGCTTACTATGTCGAGGACCAAGAAGTCGAGGAGGAGATCAAGGAGGATGAAGTGAAGAAAGAGGATGCCACAACGGCCGGCGACAACAAGGACCCCGATGTAAGGATCAAAAATTTATTTATCGCGATCTCCAGTCACTGAATGTCGTTTACTAACAAATCAATAGGCCATGGACACGGACGCCCCTAAGGACGAGGCAAAGCCCAAGACCCGCAAGGTTAGAAAGCAAGTCCGCAAGGACTTTCTGCCCGTCGTGTCGGCAACGCAGACCCTGGAGCAACCCATCATTGAGGATGCCAAGGAGAAGGAGGGCAAAATGGCTGCCAATGACAAGCTCGTGGCCGAAACCGCAATCATAAAGAACAATCTCGAGGAATCCATTTACGATCTACGCCCTAAGTTCACGAAGGGCGACACTGAAGAGGACGACGGCATCTACGTCAGATTTACCAACGACACTGAGCGGGAAAAGATTCTTGCAAAGCTACAAGACAGCGAAGTAAGATAAGAGCATTTTTTATATTTATATTAATTTTTTTGTTTTGTTTTGATTTCTCTTGCTGACCCTTTCAGGACTGGCTGTATAGTGATGATGGCTACGACACGAGCATCGGCGTTTACAAGGCCAAGAAAGAGGAGATCAGCGCCCTGGTCGGTCCATTCGCCCAGCGGTACTTCGAGTATGTCGAGGCCCAGAAGAAGAAGGCTGCCGAGGAGGCGGCTGCCAAGGAACCCGTGGCAAATGGTGCTGCAGCCGGCACTGATGCTGCTGCTGACGCCGAGATGGCCGATGCGGATGCTTCGAAGTCTGCCAGCGTCGAGGAGGTTGATTAGAGGGGAGGCATAAAGAAACGATGACCTAGATCATAAAGAAGGAGTTGATATTTTCTTTTTTTGATAAATTATTGTTTTTCACGTGTCTCACCTCGCCCCCTCCCCCCCAATTTTTTCATTTTTTTTTTTTTTTTTGATGCAATGAGGACCACCCTTATTTTACATGGCTGCAAAAAGAAAAAGAAGCTCGAAAATGAAGCCAAGTAGCTGCCGTTTTGTCTCATTTAAACACATACGCACAACACTGACGAAACGACTATCATATGTCATCACAGCACGCCAGTTTTACAGAGATGCTATTAGAAGAAACATACATAAAATGAAACAAAAAAACCTACGCCTCTCGTTTGATTTTTGAAACCAGTCGAATTGTTAGAATTTCTAGTCCTCTTTTTTCCTGGTATGTACCTTGATTGTAAAAGAAATACGCGTTCCTTGCGGTGTTATGCATCTGATACGATCAAAGAGTTTGACGTTTCAAATTTGATTCACTTCATTTAGAGTTTAAGCACTTTATTCGTGATTTTCAATAATTGAAACATGAGACTTTTATGTGAATTCTCCAATGTTAAGTCGGAACAAATGCAGTGATATGTAGAGGAGAAATGAGGTAGAAAAGCAAACGAAACCATTTTAAAATACATGACCTCCCTCTTTCTCCGTTTTTTTAAAAAGCCAAGTTGCAAAAAAAAAAAGTTGTAAAGGGGCAAAAACTCCCGGCCCAGCTTTCTCCTTCTTGTCCTCCCCGTGGACCCTAGATTTGAATCATATCCCACTACCCCTCCGACAATTACAGCACGTTGAAGACGGGCTTCAGCTTGATCAGCAACTTCCACTCCTCGTCTGTCACATCCGTCCGGTAGAACTCCTTGAGCGTGTCGATGCTCGCGCGCGAGACCTGGCTGTACAGGACGTCCGTCTCCTCGAGCTGGCGGCCGTACGTCGGCTGGTGGCTGCCCATCTCGATCTTGATAGCGACCGACGGCTGGCCCCGTTTGCAGATCTGGATCTGCTTGTGCTCGCGTTCGATTGAAGTTCTAAGAAGACAGTTAGTAAATATATTCCAGGGGACAAAAAAGACGATAGCGCTCAGGGGAAAACATACACTCTGCCAATGGGGATAATCTCCTTCTGGTTGGTGTTGGGGTTGGTCTTGACAACCGCAAGTGGGGTGTTGAGTCTCAGGTTGCCCTCGACGACATCGACGCCGATGACGATCGGTGCCGTCTTGTTGAAGACGGCTACAGGGTTGAGCACGCAGGGGAACACAGCCAGCATCTTGGACTCCTCCTTCTTCTTCTCGCTCAGCTCGTTCATGTGCTTGGTGAAGGCGTCGAACAGGTGGTAGATAATGTCGGCCGTGAAAATCTTGATGCCCTGCTCCTCGGCGTATGCTGAGGCTTCCTTGTCGACCTTGACATCGAAACACAACATCACCGCATAGTCGGGGCTCTTCTCCAGCATGATACCGCACTGCATCACGTCGCGCTTGAAAACAGGACCAATACCGACGTTCGCCACGGGGATCTTGCAGTCCTTAAGGAAGTCCAGTAGGGCCTCCAGCGAACCCAGCGTCGACGCCTGCACGCTCACGCCACGGCCAGACTTCTCCACGCGGCTGAAGACTGAGGCGAGATCCGACTCGACCTCCTCCTCCAGGTCGTCCTCATCGTCGTACTTGCCGACGACAAGCAGACGGGAACCGGCAATGGCACCCTCGAGGCCAGGAGCGCTGATCTTGATACCCATGGCGGCCTTGACCTCCTTGTTGTGCACGTAAGCAGAGCGGACACGCAGCTCACGCATAGGCGCAGGTGTCAGCAGGGCGCGGATATTTGTTTTGATGACGCCCTCGACGCCACACAAGATGATGCGGTCGCCCTCGCGCATGATACCGTTGGACAGGATGACATCGATGGTCATACCGAAACCCTCAATGGCCTTGACTTCCAGCACTGTCGCCTGCACCTCGGACAGGTACATGAGCGAGTCGGTCATACGATCTTGCGTCAGCTGCACAAGAAGCTTAAGCATGTCGGGGATACCCTCGCCCGTGTGAGCGGACGTGGGCACCAGCGACACGACGCGGGACATGTTCTTGTTCTCGTAGAAGAGCTCGGTGTTGAAACCCTGCTCGGCAAACGCGAGCTTGGTCTCGTCTAAGCGCTTGGCGAACTCGTTTTGCACGCCGCGGCTCTGGAGCCCCAGACTGTCCTGGAAGCCGTTGTTATCAACCTTCTTCCAGCCGTACAGACGATCAATCTTGTTGAGGGCGACGATGAAGGGTGTGCGGCGGTCGCGCAGCATGCGCATCGACTCAAGCGTTTGCTGCTCGAGGCCGTGCATAATGTCGACGACCAGGATGGCAATGTTACAAAGAGACGAACCACGCGAACGAAGGTTGGAGAAGGACTCGTGACCGGGCGTGTCAATGATGAGCAGACCGGGGACCTTGAACTCGAACGCGCCGTCCTTGTTGATGACGGCCGTCTTCTGCTTGATGGCGTCGATGGGGAAGTATGTCGCACCGATCTGCTGCGTGATACCGCCGGCTTCGCCCTCCTGGACGTTGGTCTGACGGACCTTGTCTAGCAACTTGGTCTTGCCTGTGTCGACGTGGCCCATGATACAGCAAATGGGCGACCGTAGGTTGTCCTTGGACCGGGCAGCAAGGGCGGCTTGGTGCTCCTTCTCGCGTAGCTCGGCGAGCTCTCTCTTGCGCTGGGCTTCGGCCGCCTTGGCAGCCGACTCCTGCTCGTCGTCGCTGCTCTCTTCGTCGCTACCGTCGTCGTCGTCATCTTCGTCATCTTCGTCGCTGTCGTCGTCGTTCTTGGTCCTCCTCTTCTTGCCTGCTGCTCCATCCTCCTCGTCAGAGTCAGCATCCCAACTGTCCTTGACATCTTCAGTCTTCGATTGTGCAGCGACCGCAGCCTCCCAGTCATCTTCGACGTCACTCTCGGCGGCCGCCTTCTCCGCAGCCTTCCGGGCCTCCTCTTCCTCGGCCTTTTTCTTGGCCGCCTGCTCCCGCTCCTCAGCTTCCTTAGCAATCTGTTCGGCGTGCAGGCGAGCGCGCTCAGCAGCCTCGGCCAAGGCTTTCTCCTCGTCAGCCTGTGTCTTGCGGCCGACATTGCGCTTCCGGGTGTCCTTCGCCGACTTCTTCTGGTCATCAGCGCTAGGCTCTAGAGCGCCGACTTTGATGCCGGCAGCCATCATTTGTTGCAGCTTCTGCTCGTTACGGGCCTTGGCTTCTTTCTGGGCCTTGGTAAGGTACTTGCCCTCCTTCTTGAGCTGCTCGATCCGCTCCTTTTCCTTCTGCTTCTTTAGAGCCCTCTGCTCCTCTTTGCGCTTGTTCTCCTCGGCCTCGAGCCGCTCCTCTTCTTCGATGCGTGCCTTTTCTTCAGCTATGCGGCGCTGATCTTCTTCTTGTTGGCGCTTGATTTCCTCTTGCTGCTTCTGGAGGGCTAGCAAGTGCGCAGGGAGCTTCTTCTTCTTGCCACCGGTCGAAGAATCGGCTGCTGCGGGTGCTGGCACAGGCGCCGCCTTCTCGGCCACCTTTGCAACTTTCTCGACAGCAGCGGGTGTGGGTTCGGGCTTGACGGGGGTGGTGGTCTTCTTCTTGGAGGCCTGCTCCTTCTTCCGCTGCTTCTCCCTCTCTTTCCTGAGCTTTTCCTTCTCAGCCTTGGTCAGGATGCGGCCGCCGTTGTCGTCATCTTCGTCCGCGGCATTGTCGTTCTTGGCCGCAGGCTTGGCTGGCTTATCCTTATTGCCGCCCTTGCCCTTCTTCTCGGGCAGCGCGAATTCGTCATCCATCGTAGCCTCCGCGGGGGCCTTGTCCACCAAGCTCTGTGCAGGCTCCTCGGGGGCGGCCGCTCCATTGCCGTTGGCTTCCGTCGAAGCACCCTCGAATTCATCCGAAAGGCCCTTCTTCTTGCGTTTCTCCTTGTTCTTGCGCAGCACGGCCATCAGGCCGCCGCCGCCGGCGTTGTCGTCATCGTCCTCGTCGCCGTTGGCAGGCGCCGCAGCAGACGCAGGGGCGATGCTCTCGCCGAGCTCGGCCTCCCAGTCGTCGTTGGCCTTCTTGCCTCCCTTCTTTTTCGGCGGCATGTTGGCTGGCGGTTTTGTTGAGAGACTTTTCGTATGACTTTGCTTGTCCAGTAGAGGTGTTTCGCTCGTCTAGTTGAATGTAGGAGAGATCTCGGAGGTAGTAAAAGACTCAGGTCTAATTCTATGCAAAGAGCGCTTTCCCTTTAAGAGTGTTGCGAAAAAAAAAATCTGCTTTGGAAGGAAGTTGGTTAGTTCCATGCGCATGAGCCAACCGTCGCTTCCTAGATGGACGCCTAACGGCTCGAGCTTGCTAAACGAGAGAAATCTGGCCCCGCTCCTTTCGTGTTCCCCGTACCTTCTTCAAGCTTTTCTTGCCTCGTTCACTCTACCAGGGACACGAGTGGACTGCTCGGGGGAAGGGGTGGACGATCTCGTCGAACTTTGATCGCCTTTGTTTCTGAAGTAGTGCTGGTCGACACCGAGACATAGTCCGGCGAGAAAAACACGGTGTAAAGCACACAGATGTACCACGCGGGAGTGTATTTGTCGAGCTAGTTCGCTTCTGTAAGCGTGCAGCCGTCGGTCGGAGTCTGGCTGTTATTGTGGCAACGGAATCAAGAGGAAGGTAGAAGAGGAGGCTCGAAAGCGGCAGAAAAAAGAAAGGGCAGAAAAAATATTGTAAATGGTTGCAAAGTGAACGGATGGGCAAAAAATAAAGTCCGACAGGCAAGTGTGAATTACGGCGCGTGCGCGGGGAAGGGATGGGCGACAGGACTAAAGGAGGGGCATATCGCCCTGGATTTACGCATCTGGTATCTCTGCGGCAGGAGGCTGCATGGCCTGGCCTAGCCTGCCGGGCCTGGCCTGTCTTGGCCCGACGCAACGGGGAAATTTTGCCCATGCACAGGAATTTTCTGAATTTCAAAAAGCCCGAGCCATGTTCTCTCGCCAATACGCCGGCCGGCCGGCCACAAAAACAGCAAACGAACGAACATGCAATACAGTGAAATGCCTGCCCACCCGGTCTCTATGGCTCCATTTGTATCATAACCGGCCAGAGAAACACCACAAGTGCGCCGAGCGACAAAAGAAATGGTAGAAGTAGTATCAAGAATAACAGAAAGAAGAAGACAGAGGGAAGGACATCAACGGTCGTCAACACCCTTTCCCTCCAAGTTTCTGTACAGTAATAATATAGCCCATGCGCAGTGAGTCTTTTCACATCACTGGAGCCAGGTAGTACTCCAAGATGTCGTAAAGTAAAGCAAAGTATTCGCCTTTCTTTTCGTCCAGAGCTTGCTCGTTTTCTTCCTTCCCGTGGTCCTCCCCGTCGTTCTGTGCCTCCACGTCTGGCCCGCGCCCTTTGAACCCAGCCGTCCACCGACCGTTATCAAGCTTGTCAACCAATGCAAACAGCCTCACGACGTGAGCCGGCCTTATAAAAAGCTCTTCGAGGGCCCGCCGGTCGAGACAGCGCTGGAGCATGTCTCCGTCGACTTGCATAACCGACCTCTGGTCCGTTTCCAGCTCTTCATCGAAGTCCTGATCGGGCTCTTCGTATGTAAAGGGGTATAAGATCGGCGAGGCAAGTGCCAGGTTCTGCACCAACCGCAAAATCCTCCAAATCGGCATGCTGAGGAGCGTGAAATGCTGCAAAGATCCGTCGAGGCACACGCCCAATATATCTGCTGCGTCAGGAGTGCTGGGCACCAGACCATATCGAACATCGCGGCGTGCTTGCTGCCAACTCGGCCGTGTCCGCCCACGCACAAGCTTCCGTACTGAAGCTGGTAGGTCTGCTTCAAAAAGCACACTGCAGCTTTTTCCTGGCTGCCGCCATGGGACCCATAAGCCAGCAACTGTAGAATTGCGGTCGCACACCAGCAGCACAGATGTGTCGAGCTTTCCATCGGCTAATCCGCTACCTATTTCGATAACGTGGGCTGCAGAGCGCGACTCTGAGTCCCCATGGTGCAGAGTCATGTCGCCTGCCTTGCCTTCCATGATGTCAATAATTTCGAGCGAGTCGTGGTCGGTCAATGCCACAATTTTGCGGTTGACAATTCGTAGGGATGTCGCAAACGAAGCAAGCTCGAATTTTCCATGGGTTTTTAATCGTCTTTCTACCAGCTCGAGCTTGTCCCAATAGATGGTAGAGCCAACGCAGTAGAACACATTTTCGCCCCAGCCAACGACAGAATAGACAGGATTCAGGAGCCCGGATCTTTTGTATCGTGTCCAGTACTTGATTTTTGCGCGTCGTCCGTCGGGGCGAGTCTCAGTCCGCGCCGTAGACAGCACAAGAAATCGCCCATCCTTTGAAGCAACCAGCAGGAACGCCCACTTGTCGCCTTCTCGCTCATAATGCCATTCGCCCAGTCCGAGGATTTGATCTCCCGGTCTGCCGAGACCAGACACAAATTCTACCGGTTCGCCGTTTCTGTCAGCGGGTAACGACAGATCTTCCCCAGTATCTGGGTCAAGAAATTGGAGCGTAGCCCTGTTTTTCAAATCCCTTATTGCCACAACCAAACAGTCAAGCACGTGAGAGTATAACACTTTCACGGGGGTGCCGTTAACTGGTAGACTGCGCTGAACCGGCCCTGGCTGAGGATGCAGCTCAGCGAGCATCACTCGAGATTTGGAAGAAAATACGAGTTGTGTTTTGTCCTGTCGTCCAGGTAAACCACTGTAAAGCACAGACGCAGCGTTGATAAAAGGCGGAGGCTTGCTGGAGTCCGCTGCATCAACCACCCACACCATATGCATTGATCGGAAAGTTGCTTTCGGTGCGTCTAGCCCGCTTTGCAGAGAAATTCGGCCGTCGCACACTACCAATACCGACTTCCCTATATGGGAATCGTCAACAGTTGCAACATGTGTCGCCGTAAGACCGACTTTTTCTGAACTCGCTGCAATGGGCCTGCCGGACTCGTCCAGTGTTAGTGTTGCTACGTCGCCGCCTCTCGTTCCAAACACGATCGCTGCCGTATTGCCTTCCTGCGGTAGAAGAACAACGCTGCTTAGCGCTTCGAACGGATTGGCAGCTTGGGCGACCACTCTTCGGGTATGCAAGGATTGCAATCGAGACATTGCGTCTGCGTAGGTGGTTAGCAAAACACGTCTAGATACAACATGAACCACACATGGATTCGTAGGTCCTTCACGCACCAGAACTTAGATCAATGACAAGCGGTTCGGCGTCTGCATTCTCGGCGACATGGTAGATAGCAAGATATGGGTTTCCATCACGGAGAATGCCCGCGACGATGCACGGTAAGTCCCTGATGGAAGCCAAGCAGAGGCAAGTCACATCGCCCGTCTGGTCAAAAGTCTTTATGGCTGTGACAGACCCATCAACTTTGAGTTGCAGAAGATGAATTTGGAACAACGACCCAACATGAGTAGAAACAGTGGCAAGGTTGCCCGAAATGCAAGCATCTACAACAGTCACTTGCGGCTCATGAAATGTATTAGAATGGAGGTGTCGTACGCTGGCGCCACAAACAAGGTTAGCCTCATTCACCCAAGAAAATGTCCAGCTTGTAAGTCACCAAAAACGGTACCTGTGGCGTGCGCTGGCAAATACAAGGCAGTTTTCTGTCACTTGTATGACAACGTCTTCCGATAGCTGCGCTGCGGCCACTGTCCGAGATGCCAGGTCGTACAATGCTGTGTCTTCTTCAAACTGGCTGGCCTGTGTCAGGTCTGCGGATAAGTACAAGGCCACAGATTTGTCGACCAGGGAAATAAGCATATGAAATCCAAAGCCAAAATCCTCATCCCGGACCGCAAAGATCCAAGACTGTTTGACAGGCGTCTCATAGTCTATATCCAAGCCAATATTAGCGCGCAAGCCGTATCGGAATTCCGTTATAGCACCTGTGACGCCGCGCCCGGACGTGGCAAAGATCCGATCAGGACTTGTAAAGGTGCCGGTTGATTGATCTTTCCATGGAACTATCGCGTTGCCCTTTGCCCCAACGAGCTTATCGAAAGTCGTAAATTCATCAGTCGTAACAAAGTCGGCGACTGGAGACCAGTTTGGTATAGTCCCAAGCTGTATGTTAGGTTGCCGAGGACGGATCTAGATGAAGCCTGGTCAGTATTCTGGTTCCATTTCGTATCACATGTATCGACTACAGTTCCTTGCATTCCTTTCTTCATGACGTACCTGCCAGATTGTGCCTGGTCCGGAGTCGCCACCCATTATCAATATGTCGTTAAAGTCGTCAAACAGGCTACAGAACGACGTGCCAATGTTGCAGTCGAACTTTCCAATTTCAACGGACGCGCCAAGAATATTATCAGAGTCAATGTCTAGAAACATGACGACTCCATCTTCTCGCGCAAGGTAAATGCTATCCCGTGTTGTATTGTAGGTCGGGAGCCGATATGGCCTTGTCCAGGCTGCCCATAGGGGCACGCCACGACCGTGGTGAAAGCGAGATGTTTCCTGGACCTCCATAGTAAAAACATCAAATTCTGCGGGTAAGTTGAGTGCATCTTTGCAGACGCCAATATGGCCCGCTGAAATGGCAAAGAAAGCCGAGTGTAATGTCAATGGTATAATTAAAAGGGGCATTTGATGGCGTGGAGGCAGCGGTTGCCCCTTTTTCTCTTCCATCAGAACGGAAGCAAGATCGTCACCAGCTTCCCATTCGTACGTCACCATTCTCGATTTACCGTTCCTGACAATGATGAGGAGAAGAATGATGTGGTAATCGTCATCTGGATGCGGAAACAGAAACTCCATCTTGTGTATCACACCCTGCACTGCACGAGGCCGGAATGTTTTGATAGGCCGAGGTGACTCGCCTCGGGCGTGAGCATGGTTTAGATTCCGAGACGACTCTAGCTCGTACACAACAAAAAGATCTTCTGGGCAAGCTAAAGCCATGTATCGGGAACTTGGGTCAACGGCGGCGTGAAATCCAGGTTGGACAATGCGGTGTCCGTGCGGCTGATATTGCGTCGATACGAACTCGTGGTGGTTCGCAGTTCCTGGGCGGATGAACAGAAAGATACAGTCTCCGCTTTCTAGAACGATAAGAAGCTGCTGTGGGGGTAAACGGTGTCTTGCTGCCGTGGCAGCAGGCGGAATCGTTCCAGTGCCGCCCATAGCCACATCACCGGTAGCGCTGTCGCCATCATCGCTGTCCAAGAAAACATCCTCCTCTCTCTTGATATCAATATGTTCGTCGTCTTTCTCCTCGTCCGTCGCACTTTCGGGAGGTGAGCCAATCACTTTCGCGTTCCGGATGCGAGCTCCAAAATCGGTCTTGCGAATAACGTCGCGAAGCCGACCATCCCGACCTAATTCACTGATCTGCACATAATGATCCTAGATGGAGGGGATATCTTGCGATTAGACATGGACAGAGGCTACATGCTTGATGAAAAGCGTAATTCGACGGAGTGCCGGAAGGGGCCGGCCGGAAACTTACACCAATAATGGCAACATCCATATGCTGTGCAGACCGAAGGCGCACGGGAAGAATCCAGTGAGCTACAGGGCTCTCAATGGCAGTTTTTGTCAGAATGCCATAATTAGGAGGCTGAGCGACGCGCTGTCGGGGTGGCTTGCTTGCCGGCGAGGCGTTGGCTTTCAACACCGCCTGGAGATCGACTGTCTCTGTTACCCACTCGCCATGGCGGAGGACGTTGGTTTGAAGAGCCATATTCCACGCCGTCTCATGCTCCAAGGCCCAGCCGAGCTGGAATACGCCTTAGCAACGGACAGGTCGCTCGAGATAGCCAAGGGAATGGACGTGTTTAAAGAGTCGGGTGGGAAAGAGGCGGGAGACGGGAGCGACGGGGTGCGTTTCAATGCTAACAGACAGCATATAGAGGTGCAGGCGGAAGAAACAAGGAGGTCTAAGAAAGTTAGAACAGTTTGGGCATATCAGGTTTCAGCAAGTGGAAGGATGGCTGATGTTGGCTCGTGATATCAAATCTTTTCGGCTGGGGCCCATGGAAGCCAGGAGAAACTAAATTGATGATCACCACTGAGGGTCATACGGGGAACGGAAAGCAGAAACATAATCAACAAAAGAAACACATCAATAAGAAGAAAGATGTGAAAAGAAAATTGAAAAAATGACGACAGGCAGGGAGTGAAGAAGGGACAAAAATCAAAGAGGCTTTCGAGAAGAGGAAACACCTGCCCCTCTTAGAAAGCATGGCCAGCTCGCCAATAAGCACCAAGGCTGAAAATAGACGCAGGAGGGGTGAGGTCACTAGACGTGCAAGCATATGATAGGGGACTCGACGGTAGACACAGTGGAAAAAGCAGAAAAACAGGAAGTACTCGTAGATGTAAGTAACAAAGGATTAGGGGGAGGGGGGTCAAGATAAAAGACCTGATCAGAACCAAGCTGCACCAAGGCAGGGGGTAAGACGAGATGGCGAGCAAGCTCAGGGGCGACCGAAGAATGCGAGGTAACGTAAAAGAGGAAGAGCGCAGCGGCTCAGAATGAAGCTCGAGGCATTGCCCGTGGCTAGTTTGTCGGATGTACAACGCCAAACAGCACCAGCCGGTGACGTAAAAAAAAAAGCACTAGAAAGTGGGAACGGGGAGAAGGAAAAGGGAGGCACAAGAAGCTCGAAGATACGTAAAGGAAGACAGCAGCGGAAGAGGAACAGCAGAGGGATGCTAGTAAGACACCGGGGGGGGGGGGGGGGGGGGGGGGGGCGGGCGGGGGGGGGCCGGGCCCGAGCCCGCGCCCGCGAGTGAGACACACCAACCACACCGCCCACCGGGGCCCGGGGCCCGCCGGCCCACCTCTCCCCCCCCCCCCCCCCCCCCCCCCCCCCCCCCCCCCCCCCCCCCCCCCCCCCCCCCCCCCCCCCGGACGAGAGGAGGTGGCCGGACTAGGACAGAGACGACGCGAGCATATCTTACTTCCAAACAGCCAAGGCAAAGGCGTCCCGTGGACGACTGGGCGCCGTGGTCTCAGCCAGGTAAACCCTGTGGTCTCAGTTGGCGGGGAGTACAAGCTCGCGTAGGAAGGGTCCTGGCGTGGGATGGGTGTGTTGAGGTGGCGGCCGGCTTGGGAGGCTGCGGCCAAGCAGATTTGGAGATTGGAGAAGCTGAGAGCAGGCTGGTGCTGGCGCTTTACTGCATATTCTGCGGTGAATGGGAGAGCGAAGGAGAGGAAGAGGCGATGGGGAGAGCAACGAGCAACAAAAAGATGTGACGTGAGGAGGGGGGAAGGCTGCTCACAGTAGGCGCTCGATGTGCGTGAATATACGCGGTTGTAATAATCTGATATGTCTCGTTTACTAGAGAGGGCAGGCGCGATGCCGTCAGATCTTGCCTTGTTTGTAGTCTATGTGTTCGGGGGGGCGCCGTCCACAGATCTGCACGAGGGACAGGCCAGGCAAGAGACGCTGACTGGCCAGGTGCAAGGCGGTAAAGCGCGCATGCGAAATGCAGAAGGAAGGAACGGGCATTTAAGGCAGCAACCGAGCAAGATGTGGAGGGAAGCGAGTGATGTCGTTTTTGATGGGCTGGACTGGACCACAAGGCAGAGGGGCGGCGGAAGAGCGCGAAAAACGAAAAAAAAAATTACCGAAATAAAATAAATAAAATAGAAAGGCGCAGATGGCGGGGATGCAAGCTTGGGCCGGATCAGGTAGTTACTCGATTGGTTCGCAACTCCATCGTTGTTTCTGGTTCCTTCCTTTGTCTGGCTGCAGGGGCCTCTCTGTCTTCCTCTTAAGAGCGTGGGCGATTCTTCTTGCGTTTTGATCCATCTCATTTTTCGTCGCCTTCGTCTTCAGCTGCCTCCCTGCCCCGGGCCGTTTTCTGTTGGCGCTTCCGACCCGCCGTGTGTGCCTCTCAAACGAACGCTTCCAGTATGCGGCAAGGATCGGCTCCTCCAGCAGCTACCCCTAAAAGGCGCGCCCCTCCGATGTGACCTGACGATCCACGGCGATATAGACGCGGCGATCGCCGGATCAGGGCCCGTTTCCGCCAGAGGTCGAAGGCGAGGGGCTTCCGTTGGGCGCATACGGTGTTTTGCGACTGGCTCCCGGGCCAGCGCGTTTGACGCACGGAGAGAAGCAGTGCCAAGCGCTATTACTCGCCGACCCGCTGCAGCTCTGCTCGCATCAATGCGACGGGACAGAGCAGGGCTGCGACTAGACCAGCTAGGTGCCTGCTCACCGATCCAGCAACTGGTAGAGCCTTTCGTTGTTTCTTCTGTTTCTATTGTGCTCTCCTGCCCCCGCTTTTCCCTCGCCTGGTTCTGTTTTGCGCTCCTTGTCTGTCTTATCTCGCCTGCATAGGCCCTGCCGGCCCTACCATCGGCTTGGTCCAGACCGTCTATGCAGCAGACCGTTACCAGATGGGCGTCTCGTTCCCTCGCCTCGCCAGTGGAGATGGCAACGTGAAAGACCACGACCGGAAGCACCTCGAATGATTACGACGTACTCCGAACATTGCACATGCGCCGTCCGAGCGTGCAGACAAGAGACTGGATGCACAATCCTCTAGGAAAGCGTGCACGGGGGCTAGTTAAATAGTTCCGGAGCACGTCCGCATGGAGGCGTCCTGCAATGGCTACGCAGTACGCAATAGGGGCGCCAGAACAGCCCTATAATCCATCCGGGACCCGAGACCTGCGGCTCTCTGTTGCGCTTTTTGGGGAGTGGGCGTGAACTGTCTCGGCTCAGCAGTCGAGCAACAACCCTATGCTGTTTGCTACTGCGGAAAAGGGGCAAACGGAGCAAGAACGCCGCCAGGAAGAGATCCGCAGTTCTCATGGCGCCGCGAGGTTGCAAATCACGAACAAGGGAACAAGGGCATAATACTATCCGTATGGAGTACAGGTACGTGAGAGACAATGGGGAGACCCTAGCCATAAAGGGCAGCCCCATAACTGCAAGGGAACAAAGAAGGAGCGCGGCGAACAGACGGAAGGCAACGAGGCAGCATAACGAACCGCCCCACCGACGTTGTCTTGTCTCGCTCCGTCAGGCCAAGTGACGAGTCATTTTTGACCTATCATCTATGCACACGAAGAAGAGGAGAAAAGGGCAGGAAAGAGACGGGTGAGGGAAAGAGAAGAAAAGGAAGAAAAGGAAGAAAAGGAAGAAAACAGACATAAGGAATCAGACACGAGGGGCAGTGGTAAGTACGGAGTATTAAATATCTTACTCGCATCTTACTCGTACGAGTAGAATTGGGCTTTCAGGCACTTGCTATGACCGCACCAGAGCATATTCTCGCACGCTAGTGCCGCACTGTGAGCCTCCTCGGACCTTCGAGTGTCTTACGATATAAGAGCTCTCAGCCGATTTCTAGCGTTCCTACCCTTGTAGCGTAATTCCAGAGCGAACAAGAGCTTCATTGACGACGGCGTATTCTCCCGGCATCATGTCCCGCATCCAGCGTTACACGAGCTACAGCTTAGCTGCTGTTGGAGGGCAGAATGGGAAGCTTTAGTGGGGCGTTAGGTGTGTCCTGAACCTTTCCTAGCGACAGGCAATTAGACAGTGCAGAGGGACGCCCAAATAGAAAGAGACACTGTGCGCATACTGCCCAGCTCGGCTCGATCTGTCCACTGCTGGAAACACACGTCATGCGTGCCATCTTCCACCTAACGCTTCCGCAGCATCGCCGCCGACAATAAGGCAGACAGCAAACGCATCGGCACACTCGTCAACGCCCAGCCAGAACCTGCTTTGCGTGTTTAGCCGTTTTCATCTCAAGACGGGCACACGCAGATTTCTGAAGCTGACCAGGATTACGGCCAGCCAACTGCTGCTGGGCATCTCAGCGGCCTCCGCGTCTATATCGGGTCTCTGATATCGACGAGGACGCGGTGATGCAGACGAGCCGCCGCCTCCATCATCCTACAGAAGGTTTTCTCTGCTGGTTTCTGCCCTGTGCGTCGTAAGCACCGGCCTTGTTTGCCCTGTGCTTCGCCTCGTTCACGCATATCAGAGCTGCCTCTTCCGTTCCTCACTCTGCTGTCAGGGTGCTTCCTTGACGTTTCGAAACACGTTGATGAGGATGCAACGGTAGTTCTTCTTTTCTTCTCCTGTTTTTTAGCAATCCCCCTCTCGTTTTATACCGGTCCTGTTTATCTCTCACTACCCGCCCCTTTGATCATTGGACGGAGGACAGGCCGACGTGAACCGAACATCCCGCAGCACGACCACCAGCTTCTCTTTCTTCTTGTCCTTGAACCTTTCTCGGTCTGGTCTCTTTTTTTAGGCCGGCCCTATCTCTCTCTCCCGCCCATTTTTGGCCCCCAACCTTCAGCGGTTGTGGGGACGGCCATATAGCAGAGATTGAAGGAAGGGAACCTGCGTCGGCAGAGGCACGGGTGGGGTGCCGCAATTCGAGAGAGAAAAAACGGGCTTGTATTGGACCCGGAATCAGGCCATCGTTTTGTGGCCTGTCCGCTGGCTCTCGCTTCTAGCCTAGTCTCCCATTTATCGACTGTTGCAAAGACGCGAGCTGGCACAAGGCGGCGGTATCTCTTGCCGCAGCCATGACCCCAGAGGACAGTGGCCTTGGCCACGCCCATGCGGTGCCGCCAGCAGCAGATGGACCTCTGGCAAACCTGGCAAACCAGCCAGACGTGAGCATCCAGTCGAAGCAGCTGCAGGACATATTCTCTGCTCGTGGAGTTGCCCCTAACGAGATAGAAAGCACGCAGGACGACGCACCAGTAATTGCGTCCGAGAAAGATTACGGACGTGTCACGGCTACCGAGCTACCATCGTCACTCTCTTCGGAAGCTTTGGATGCGGCGACCGACGAGAATGAAGAGGCTGAGGTAGATGAGAAGGAAGACTCAGTCATCGCCGCCAAGTCGAAGCAGATTCGCGATGCGTGTGTCCGAGGCGACTTTCCCCAGCTGCAGGCACTGGCCGGGTCCGAGGGCGGTTTTCTTACGGATGCGCTTCGCCAAATTGCTTGTAAGAGCTATCCGTCTTTTCGTCCCTAATACTGCTACGTCTTTTCCTGACGTCTTGTTCTTGCTAACGTAACAAGGGCCGGTGCTGTTGGGAATTCCCATCGGTAGCGACGGCTATATCGACGAAAAGGCGGCTGCGGCTGCCGCTGGTGTTTCTCCAGGCGAAGACGGCACTGTTTGGGAAAAGCTGCCGCCTCACCGAGACGAAGAGCAGGTCCAGTTAGACGTCAACCGCGCATTTGTGCACTACCCGAATCGTAGGTCACCTACTCGCCTCCTCACCCCTCCGGCTAACAGAAGCAGCCACGCATGCTAACCGAGTCAACAAGATACCAACGATGCCGAGGAGGCCCGGCAGAAAAGGGCGCTGTCGGCCCTGATCGTCGAGGTCCTGCGCCGCCACCCCTTCCTGTGCTACTTCCAGGGATTCCACGACATCTGCCAGGTTTTTTTGCTTGTCTTGCCCCCGGCCCTGCGCACGCCCGTCGTCGTCCGCCTCGCCGTCCTGCGCATCCGCGATTTCATGCTGCCCACCATAGACGCCGCCGTCCAGCAGCTGCTGCTTCTTCCAGACATCCTGCGCATGGCCGACCCGCCACTCTGGGACCACCTGCGCCTAGCCCAGCATCCGCGGCCCTTTTTCGCGCTCAGCGGCACCCTGACCATGTACGCCCACGATGTGCAGTCGCTGGGCACCATTGCGCGGCTGTTTGACGTGTTACTGGCCCGCCCGCCCGCCTTTTCGCTGTACGTCTTTGCCGCCATCGTGCGCGCCCATCGAGTGGCGTTGTTCGCCACGCCAGCCGATGAGCCGGAGATGCTGCACCATATCCTGTCTAAGCTGCCCGGCCGTACAGGCGGTAGCGGGAGCCATGACGACGATGACGGCCTTGGCGGATCTTCCATGTCCCCGCCCCTGGACGAGCTGATTGCAACCGCCACCCAGCTTGCTACGGACTACCCACCGCATACGCTGCCGGCATGGCGCTCGATCCCGGCCTCCTCCGTACTAAAGACAGCGGACGACGTCGCTAGCAAGACAGCTCCCAAACCCTTAGCGGCAGGCCTGTCCGTGGCCGACGGCGAGCGGCTCTTTCACGAACACGTGCGCGAGCTAGAGCAGGCCGAGCGGCGGCGGCAGCAGGTGGCGCGCGTGCGGCAGGTGCTTCGGCAGTACCGGGGCCCTCTACGCGCGGCCGGCCTGGCCGTGCTTGTTGGCGTGGTGGCTGTCGCATTACGGCGGTCAGGCGCCGGGACAGGGACCGGAAGCTCTTTCCTGTCGGGGCCTGTGGTCAAGATCGCGTCGTTGTTCTCGCGGCTGGGCATTTACGTCGGCTGAGAGTTCAACTGCAGCCTGGCACCTCCTGCTTATTACCCTTATGCTTCCTTGTACATATGTATGCCACCACGGATGAAACCTTGTGACGAGCGTATGTGTTATTGCACTAGCAGACCCTTCTTATGCGATCTGAAGGTATGCTGCCAGTGCCTCTTTTTTTTTTTTATATATATATCCCAGGGTTTGCAATTTGTTTTTCTATAGACAAGCGCTTGATTTTTAAATGCTATGAAAAGTGTGTGTTTTTGTTATAAACCGCCAATATATATATATATATATATATATAATGAACATCATCAATAGTAAAAATATACGTCCCAGGAAAAAGCAACTGGGAAAAAAAGAGCAAACTCCCGCTCATGCCCCTTCTTGAAACGCCGTCTTCAACCCTTCCACGTGCTGCTTCTGCTCCGCCGCTAGCTTTCCGCCGTGCACGTCGCTGATGATCGTTAGCACCAGCGAGTAGTTGTTGTACAGGAACCGCTCGCGCTTGCGCCGGTCCTTGCCGAAGCACACCTGGCTGTACTTGGTGAGGAACACCTCGACCTCGTTACGCAATCGAAGCAGGCTCGTCACCACGGGTTCGTCGTCACCGGCCTCTGTGCTTAGCGTCAGGATGCCGTGCAGCAGCTGGCCGAACCGCTGCGTGACCACGTGCGGTGCCGCTGACGCCGACGCGGCGCCGCCGCCGACACCGGCGTTGCCGCTCGCCAGGATGGTGCTGTTGCCGCCCGTCGCGAGCTGGTGCATGCTCTCGCAGTGGTGGTCCATGAGCACCTGGAACCGCGGCCACAACAGCATGTTGGTTGCGTTGATGTAGCCGTCGACGGCTGGGATCTTGCGCCGCTGCAGCTCAAAGGCAAAGTGCTGGTTGAGGCGGATGCACAGCAGCACGCCCAGGCAGTCGTACGTGTCGGTGATCAGCGTGCGCGTTAGCGCCTGGCCCAGCGCGAAAGTCGGCTCAAAGGTGTAGTTGAAGTTCCGCGAGATGGTGGCGAACGACAGCGCGGGTGAGAAAAAGGCCGCCATGAACGTGTATTCGGCTGTTGCGTTGTCGACCAGCGCCAAATTAAAGTGGCGGAATGGCACCTCTAGATAGTGTGTCGCCTTGTCTTCCTCGGCCATGTACGACGACAGTGCGACCTGGTTTGGGCCTTTGAGGAGATCGATACGCCGGCCGAGACTGAAAGCATCGTGTGGCGGGCCACCAATCTTCGCATTGCCCCTCCGAGATAAATGGTCGTCGTGGCCGAGCACGTCGCTCTTATCGAGCGTATGCATCTTTAGTCTCTCGAGCGACTTCGAGTAGCGCGTAAACTGATTGATGTAATACCACCGCATGGTATTCATGTAGGCCAAGCATATTTCGTCGGCAAGGGTGGCATGGTGCTTATGCAAAAACGTGAATAAGTCTTTGAACTTGAGAAAGCTCTGCTGTTGGATAATCTGCGCGTTGATATGAGGGGACCGCAACGCCTTGATTTGGGTGACAAGGAAGTCTCGTATTCGCTCAATAGCCTGCGAGAGAAAAGAATCGTTTAGCATACTACCACCAGTCGATTGTAGTATGAAGAAGAGCACGGGTAACCACCAACCTTCAAAACTAACTTGTCTAGCAATGGCAACAGATCTGTCGCAGCTTTGATTTGTCTCAGCTCTGGCTGCTTGTCTTTTTGTTGCTGCTGGACTGTGGAAGTTCGCAACGATGCCGCCCTCTTATCCACTTCTTTTAAGCTCTGCACCCATTGCTCATCAATGTGGCCTTCCACGATCTTGTTGACCAGGATAGGGGACACGCTCAGATCCTCCACGATCGAAGACAGCCCTTTCTCGACCGCTTTGCGGTTGTCGAGGCGCACATTCAGCGCGGCAGACCGTGCTTGTAGGTTTTCGATGTCGGCAGAGACTAGGCCCAGGTCGTTTCGAAAGCTTGTCAGGTTTGTCTCGACAGAGTTCAAGACTTCGTCGCAAGCGCGAATCGACTTGTGCAGATCTTCAAGCTTCGTCCGGTCATGTTCCACTGGAATAAAAGGGCATGTCAGCAGAAAAAAACGAAAACCAAAAGAATGGTGGTCAGGTCAAACGCACGCTCTTCTGGGGTCCGCGACGAGTGTAAACCATCGTGGTTCTCCACCCCGGGGCTGTCCCAGGCTAGCTCCCGCAATGACAAACCGCCAAAATCAAACTCATGCTCAGGATCGTCGTCCGTGATTGCCGCCGCATCCGGGCCCTCCGCCTGTTCGTCCTCGGAGGCGGCACCAATAAGCTTCCCTAACAGGGCTAGGGCTGCCGCATCATGCGCCCTGTTGTCCTCCTCCACATTCGCTGATGTCGACTGCTTCAAAGATGAGCCATTCTGCCTCCGGGATGTAAGTAATGAGGTCGTCGAATCGTTCGAAACAAGAGAGAGCGACGAGCCCCGGGCCGGCCGTTGCGATGTCACATAGGGTCCCCGGCCAGCGCCCGAAGATCGTCGTGGCAAGGGCGATCCGGAGCGGCTGCTGTTGTTTTGCGGAGAGCCCGCGCCGGAATGGCCCAGGCGGTCGAGCCACATGGTGAAGCAGGCGGGCGCATAAAATGGTGGTGAGTGAGGTCGGAAAAGAGAAGGAGACGAGAAAAAGGAGGCTCGTCAGCTGCGGAAGCGCAGATGTCACGCCTGGCGCCCGTCGCAACAGCAAGCGAAAGCAGTGCCCATTTAAATAGCCAGCATGAAGGTACTTGCATGCACTCGCAAAAGACGAACAGCCGAGGCGGTTGTTGTTCGCGTTTCGCGGCGGCTTGGCCAGGTGCTTCGTTTCGATAGCATGTGTCTTCTCCTGCATTGGGGAGCTCCTGCAGGTGATGGATCGCTCCTCCGCTGGAGCTCAAGCCTCTCAACGGCGGCTGAGACCGTTGGGCAAGTGGCGCAGATTGATTACTAAGTACGTAACATTGTAATCTCCACTTTTATTTACTTGTAGGTTATGTAGTAATTACAACAGACCACAGTGAAAGAGGAACGAACGAATTGGTGTTGTCTCGGCAGCAACTTTGGCTGTCCTTGAAGAGACACGAGCTTCAGCACTGCATAATTCGTCATTCTGCCTGCATGCCACCCCACACTAAGCAAAGAAGAGTAGAGCCATAACCAGAGCAGCACTGCGAGAAAGTAAGACGAGAAGAGCGCATGTCTCCTCCCTCGCACGTTGCGAGGCTGTTGTTTCTAGGCAAAGGCTTCTGTTACGCCAGTGTGAGTCACAGAGCTAATGTTGTGCAGTCATTTGCGTGTCGGTTGGAACAAGAAGCATCGAAGCAGCTGAATAGACAGAGGGCGCTGTAGTGAAGACTGGCTTAGAGCAGCATGTTTTATCACCGCCGATGAGCGCGATCATTTTCATTAGCTGGCTCTGATTGGCGCCTTCCGGTTTTCTCTTTTCGTTCTGTTAGCTGCCTTGCCATCTAAGTGCTCTGTCCAGCTCACACAGCCAGATTGAACTTTAGCTATTCCTTTGTCGCGTTCCCCACTACCGTAGGAAAAAATAGCCAGGTTAAAAAAAAAATACAAGCCCACAGAATCCGCTTCACCCCGCCCCTCTTTCTAAAAATTTCCCAGGGAACTCATTCGCTCTTTCCCCTCCACCCTATATTTTTCCTTGCCTCCTCCCCCCATCTCTCTTTTCCCTCGAATATTTTTTTTTCTTCTCCCTCTTGCGGCTTGAATACTAGTTTGGCACAAACACAAAACTTTTCCGTCGCCTTCATCATCCTCGGTTTTCCTTCTCTGCGTCTGTCAACGATCTTTTTTTCCTCAACCTAGTCAAAATGGCGGACGATTCCCAGGTAAGATATGCAACCCGCGACTGCTCGTGACCAGGGATTCTGCCGAAAGGAGCAAAGAGGAGAGAGAGGAAAACAATAATAGAGAAAAATCGACACCCCGCAATCGCGAAAATAGAGAGCAGTAGGCCCCTCTCGCGGCCTCGAATCAACTTCGGGTTTCTCCCTCAGCGTCGCTAAGCTGCCGAATTTCTTGCGTCTTTGTCGTCCATTTTTCAATTCTTTCTTCTACGGTGCGAAACAGCATGCGACCAGTCCCTCTTTTAGGACCGCAGCCTTTCGGACTCGAAGCCTCCCTCGAGGTCGAAAATTGTTGGGAGCCATTCACATGCCCTCCCGGCGCTGCACGCCGTTTTATCAAGCGCCTTCAATTCTTTCTCTTTCTCTCCTCGTTGTTCCCTGGTAGACCTCTGAGCATGATGGTCGCCAAAATTGAACTGTGAGGTTTCTTGTGCTAATCTTGTCCTCCAACCCAACAGCATGAGCACACTTTCGACTCGGCCGACGCCGGCGCTTCGACGACCTACCCGATGCAGTGCTCGGCCCTGAGGAAGAATGGTTTCGTCGTCATCAAGAGCCGCCCCTGCAAGATCGTTGACATGTCGACCTCTAAGACCGGCAAGCACGGTCACGCCAAGGTCCATCTTGTGGCCATTGACATCTTCACCGGCAAGAAGCTCGAAGACCTTTGCCCGTCCACCCACAACATGGACGTCCCCGTCGTCTCTCGCCGCGAGTACCAGCTCGTAAGACCCCTACCCCCTTCCCCCTGCCGCGCCCACTTTCGAGGAAATGTATCTGCATGCCCGTCTTCAAAAGACAACGCCCGCTGACGTGTGTTTTCTAGCTCGACATCTCGGACGATGGCTTCCTCTCTCTGATGAGCGAGGATGGCGACACCAAGGACGATGTGAAGATGCCCGATGGTGAAGTTGGCGAGAAGATCAACAAGCTCTTCAAGGTCGATGAGAAGGATACCAGTGAGTTCCCCTCCCCGAAATCCATCTACCAGGATTCATGGAAGCTCTGTCTGCCGGTGATGGTGACGGTGACGTGCCCTGCCGCTAACATCCATCCAGACGTCGTTATTCTCACTGCCATGGGCGAAGAGTCCGCCGTTGAGGCCAAGGAGGCTCCTCGTCAGAACTAAAAAGTTTTTCTGTTTCTATATTTGCTTTTTTCCTTGTCTCGTTGTTGTATCGTTGCTGTCGAGTCGTTGTTTGTCGACTAGGGCGCCACCTATTGCAAAGCCGGGTGGTGGTAACGCGAAGGTCTCCGTTCTGGCTTTGCACGGCAGACAGACGAAGCTCCTGGGGGTGTTGGTTTCCGGTAGACTAAGAATCTAAAAGAGAACACCATGAGCATATGTTATTACATTTTCCCCTCAGTTCTCTTATTTGATTCCGCTCTTGGCTTCAAAAAAACAGCTGTACACATCATTTTCCTTGTCATAAGAGCGGCAATGAAGAGTATGTAAAGCGGAATAGAAACGATGACCAAACGAAACAGCTATATTTTTACGGGCGAAGTAAATATGAGGCTTGCTTTCCTTAAAAATTTGCTATTGACATGGTAGAAATGTGGTCGTATTTTGAATCTTGGTCTAGGGAGCTTTGCCGATGATTGCTATTTGGGTGTCGTCAAATTTTTTGTTAGTAGCTGTGGAGTAATAACCTATCTTACACTTCTACGACCACAACCATCAAACAACGAAACACAGCATCACTTCCACTTCCTTCACCGACCGCGTACATCTTGCTTTCGATATTTCAAGAGTCATTTCTTTATTACTTCAGCCTTCGTTTCCCCAAACACTCAATCCCATAACGCGAAGAGCATGCAACGGTAACTCCTAAGGCAGATCAAAGGCCGCGGAATCGCCCAGCGCTGTTGTTGCGCGCGAGCGTTTGAAGTCCCGAGTCGAGCCCGCTGAGAGAGTTGACGACAATCTTTCCCTTTTCTTCTTCACCTAGCTCTGCCATGGATCTCTCAAATGGCCGTCGCGATCTGCATCGCTTCCGTCCCGGCCAGTCGTGTGACGAGTGCAATGCGCGACGGTGGTATACCGACAGCGGCTTTCGCTACTGCGAGCACGGCCATCTGATCGAGGTGCTGTCACCATCGTTCCCTGTTCCCTAAGCCCTTTCGTCTGAAGTAACGCACATGTTTGCTAACGCGCCACCCTACCCCTCGTTCAGTCCTATATCCCCTTCGATCACGAAGACGAGGGCAACTTTGGCAGCAAGGGCCGCATCACCCGCAAGCAAAAGGTGGTCCGCGAGCGTGAAGCCCGCCAACTCTCGGGCGTTGACGCGCGCGAGCTGTTTCTCGAGTGTCTTCAGCTACTATTGCGTAAGCAGATTGCCTGGCTACAGCAACGCCAGCAAGGGCTGCAGAGAGACGTATCACCGTCGTCGCCGTCGTCGCCACTGCAATCGTTGCCCATCGTGTTGCCACCCACCACGGCACTCGAGTCTGTCGTGCGCGATCTCTGGGACCTGCGTATTCGCTACTTCCACGGGCTGACGATGAAGGCGCTGGCAGCGGATGACCCGCGGGACCGTGGCAGCCGCAGCCGTAGCCGTAGCCGCAGTCGCAGTCAGAGCCGAGCCACCGGCGGTACCACATCAGGATCCGAATCGGATAGCAGGACCATCTATAGCTCGCAACAAGAGACCAGCGATATTGATGGTGGCAACACCAGCGGTGAAAGCAGAGGATCGATCCGAAAACCGAGGTCCCGGACTGCCCGCAGATGGCAGTCTGGGCCGGATGAGAAGTGGAATATGCCTTCGGTTATGGAGACCCTGGCGATATGCTACCTAGGCGGCGTATTGCTCCGGCTGCCGTACCGCATTGGCGACTTCTACCGATGGGCCAAGAATGGCCAGATTCCCTTTATGGAGGCGGTGAGTCTATTTTCTGATGGACGCATCCGCAGTGTTCGCAAGGTAGACTGTTCTAACGGATCCTAGATAAATCACATACCCAAAGTGATGCGAGATCGACTTCCTCCTAGCTATCACAAGGCCTTGACAACAAAAACGCCCTCTTTCGTGGGCGGTGAACTCCATGAAGCGGTCCTCGCCTTGGTTAGAGGATTTATGATAAACACCGAATTGCAGTTTCCCGGACTCAACGTACCTCCTATCCTGTGGAAGTGGTCAAAGGACCTTGGGCTTCCCAGTATGTAATCCCTCTTCTTTAAGCAATCTGCAAACTACGCAAGCTGACATATATCAGTTGACGTGTACGCAGGCGCTCTAGAGCTGTCCCGTCTCTCCAAGGAAGACTATTGCTACCCCTTGGACCGAAAAATACTCCTATGGATCGACTACCCAGACATTCTGCTACTTTCCACGATTATCGTGGCCACAAAGCTACTCTATCCTTTCGGTGATATTAAAGAAATGAGGGCGACGAAAGTTGTATATGGTAAGGGGATTGGAAATGAAACTGAAGAAGGCGACAGCGACGAAGAAGGGAGCGAAAATGAAAACGAAGAAGGCGCAGGAATCGAGATGCCAACTGTTTTCATGGACTGGAAAAGATGGAAGGCCGTTTTCGACGAGTCGTCAAAGAGGTTGCCTTCGTCAGGGCGACTCAACCGGCGGGATATAGCTAAATTGCGAGCCAAAGACGCCTGGAATTTGACTGGGGACCAGATCGACGACTACTTGGACTGGCACCAGGAGTTTCGGCTTAAGGAAAAAGATGGTGAGTTTATGAGAAGTAGAAGAAACCCACTGGAAGTGGGTGTCTGCTATGATTTGATCTCGCTAATATCGTCTTTTCAGATCCGCGTCACTTGCTACGGATGTTTCCGCTGCATGAAATAAGACCACAGCCGCCAGTCGTAGATGAACCAGAAGAGGAAATAGATGCACGATATCGTCTGATCCAGGAAACTTGCCTCGTTCCAGCAGACACAACGAAGGAGCATCTGTCTCAGAAAGCAGCGGGAAAACGACGAGCAACGGACCGATTTCCAAACTCCCTGCCACGGCGACTACGCCTCCTCCAGAACTATCCATTACATCATTACAGATACGAGAAAGATCTACCGAAAACAGCTCACGCATTCTACAGCAGAGCAGGTAACGCACTCCGCATTGTGTACGAATCGCAACATGCGCCCTTCAGCTAACCTTGCTTTGTTGAAAAAGCCAACTTGGCTGGTATTACAGTTCAAATACTTGTTCGTGAGGTTAGCAGGCTTGAGCGACGCTGGATGCTTTGGGACATAGCCAGGAGAAGACAAGCTTCCACTGAGTCGAGAGAAAGAGACGCGCCAGATGACAGCGAGAACGTGGCTACAGTGATCGGTGCTGAAGACGACGATGACGACGACGACGACGACGACGAAGAAGACGACAAGATTGAAGGCGCGCAAGGAGACGACTATCTTTACATATCCAGCTCCCCCCCCCGTTAGGTGTTAATCATGTTCTGGATGAACTAGAGCGCGAGGCTGCTTAAGAAATCTAAAGTGTCAAGGGCTACTTTGCTGATTGGGTAGAGTTTGAGGTTGAACTACTTTTGCTGAAATAGCACGTGATAGGGTTTTGTGACGGAGAGAGTCTGTAGTTTTGTTCCAAGGCGCTATTGACCGTGCCTTTTCCTGCCCGCAAAACTCGGGGAGCGGGGCAAAATTTTTCCACCGTATTTTTTTGCCTGCACTTTTTCGGATTTGGTGTGTCCCGCACCAATTTTTTTGTGCTGGGTGTGACTTATTGCGGATTTTTGTTCCTCTTCTTTTAATCCTCCCATTAACCTCACCACAAAGACACTTCACGACAGTATCGCCAAGAGTAAGTTTTTGCCCGGATGATGGGACATTGATTATGATGTGAATTGAAGAATACGCTGCTAACATTCGCCTTTTCTCTTTTGTAGTGCAGATGTAAGGACTTTCCTCCACCCCTTCCAAAATACCGTCTCGGTCGCATCGAATCCCCAACCCTTCGCGAGCCGAAACGGAACCATCGAAGAGTCGGAACTGCGTCGAAGAGCAAGAGGGGAAACGAGAGCGACCGAGACGGTTTCTGGGAAAGATGGAGTGTGAAGGAAAACCCAAAGCGGAGAACTAACATTGCCTAAATAGCTTCGTGAAGACCCTGACCGGCAAGACCATCACCTTGGAGGTCGAGTCCTCGGACACGATCGACAATGTCAAGTCCAAGATCCAGGACAAGGAGGGCATTCCCCCAGACCAGCAGCGCCTGATTTTCGCCGGCAAGCAGCTCGAGGATGGCCGCACCCTGTCCGACTACAACATCCAGAAGGAGTCGACTCTGCACCTGGTGCTCCGCCTGCGCGGTGGTATCATCGAGCCCTCCCTGAAGGCCCTGGCCAGCAAGTTCAACTGCGACAAGATGATCTGCCGCAAGTGCTACGTACGTCAACCTCCTAGGCTCTAAACGCTGGGCCGACGCTTCATTGTGGGACCGAGACTATATACTAACTTCTTGTCGCTCTCTAGGCCCGCCTGCCACCCCGTGCGACCAACTGCCGTAAGCGCAAGTGCGGCCACACGAACCAGCTCCGCCCCAAGAAGAAGCTCAAATAGACAACTCGCATGCACACGTGTGTGGGCGTTCTATGGAGGAACAGGGATCGGTTGGAAAAGAACGTATCGGGGGGAAGGGAAGAAGAATTTCAAAAGGGAAAGCCTGCGGAGACTTCGGCGTCTTTTTGTGGATTTATACACCGGCCTTTTTTCCCTACGATTTTTAAAAAAATGAAGAAAAAAATTTAAATCGATCTACGAAATAACAGACGGACGAAGCATGAAAACACCCATTGAAAATTCCCCATTTCGGCCTTGTTAATAAGGGCCAATGCTGTCTAGGAAAGCGACAGTCGTGAGGCCGAACGGGGTGCCCCTAAGGACGCATTCATAAAGCTTTATTCGAAATAAATTAAGAAGGGGATTGCTATGCTTCTCGTCCAAAGGGTTTAAATGCAGATGGCGACAGAAAAGAAGCTGTTTATTGAAACATGCCTTGGAATTTTCATATAGAACCATTTTTGAGTTGTCGAAAGATGAGTAATCAGTCCTCGTCAGCTGCCAGCCAGCCGTCATTGTGTCTCTTGAGTAGGCCACGTTATTCGCAGCTGGCCCAAGCTCCACTACCACAGCCGCAACGCGACGACAACTTCCCCTTACGCCAAAGAGTGTTCATCGAACTGAGCGATCCTGCAACACCCCATAATACAATCAGCCTCGAACCGGCCGACTACCCACCACCCCCCGTACCCGCCCGACCATATCGATCACCAGGACGAGGATATCTGATTGCTAAACAGGGAGGAGATACGAAAGCACCGGTTAACGAGTCGAAGGACTGCACCTCAAAGTTACCAGATAGAAGACAATCATGTCTGGCGCAGGATACGATGCGGTCGTCGATGTTGACGATGAGGTACGTTTTGCATTTGACGCAAAAACGCTTAGTCCTCATTTGCGCTGCGATATCGCCTTTCTCCTTGATGCTGACGTTCTTTTGCTGTCAGGGCGACCTGGGCCACACCGACCTCCGGGAAGACCTCGAATTCCACACCTCCAACTTCAACGATTCAGTACCGGGCGGCCGCAAGGGCATCAGCAGCGGCGGCCTGCCTCCTCCAGCAACGGCGTCCGGTAGCGGCAGCGGAAGTGCGACGGGGGGCAAGCGGTTCCTGTGGACGCTCTCGTTCTACGCGCAGTTTTTCGATGTGGATACGACGGCGGTGCTGACGCGGTGCTGGGCGGCGCTCTATCCGCGAGCGAATTTCCTCGATGTGCTAGAGGGCAACGCCGACCTGTACGGCCCGTTTTGGATTGCGACGACGGTCGTGTTCATCCTGTTCCTCAGCGGCACAATCAGCCAATACCTTGCGACGACGGGGACAGAGCCCTTTGCCTACGACTTTACGCTTCTGAGTGGTAGGTCCTGTCTGTTACTGATCACCCGTTTTGCTTCTGTTGCTAACGATTCAAAGGCGCTGCCGGCTTGATCTACGGCTACACGATGGTCATCCCCGTGGTTTTGTTCCTGGCCCTCCGCTACTTTGGCTCCGAGTCGGCCAACTTGCTCGAGTGCTGGGCGCTCTACGGCTACGGCAACCTGATCTGGATCCCCGTGGCGCTGATCGGCTGGTCGCACATTGACATTCTCAACTGGGTGTTTGTGGCCGTCGGCTTCGGCCTGTCAGTGATGTTCCTGCTGCGCAACCTGTACCCGGTGCTGTCGGCCACGGACCGGCAGACCAGCAAGATCCTGCTGGTCATTGTCGTGGTGCTCCACCTGGGCTTAGCGGTGACGATCAAGTTCCTGTTCTTCGCGCACCACAGTCCCGTGGTGAAGAGCCCACCGTCGACTCCCCCGGTGGACGGCGGCGATGCGGCGCCACCCGCACTATGGTGATTGGTTTTTACTTGTAAGGGCGATGAGAGAAGAATGACATGTAAGCCTAGAGAAAGCGCTTGAATGTTGGGCTCTTTTCGATTGTTATACTTTTATATAAAGCCGACAGCAGCTACCAGGCGCATTCTGTTATTTGTATGGTATTCTGGTTCCTTTGGTTCTTTTATTTGTGGTAAACTACATTGCAGGGACACGGGAGGTCTTAAAGCCATGGCAAGGGAACAGGCGCTCCAACCTTTTAGGAGCAGGCGCAAGTAGCAAAGTGCGAATGCGTACTTTTCAACATTATTGTAAGATATTCTAATGATAGATTTTTCGTTTTCCTGTGCCCAACGTTGTATTTCTTAATGTTCGCAGTGTATCTGCTCAAGAAAACCACATAGTCCTTCAGTTAACGCTCCACCTCGCCGCCGTTTCCGGACCAGTCTAGCCAGCTACCCGGGTACTCGCCGACCTTCGTCCAGCCTGCCTCCTTGGCCAGGCCCGCCGCTGCCCGGCTGCGCACGCCCGCCTTGCAGTAGAAGACAACTTCGGTGTCGCGGTCAGGCCGCGCAAACCCAAAGCGGTCCTCAAAGTCTTCCTCAGGCACGAAGAAACTGTCGGGTGCCGACGTGACGGGAATGTTGATAGCACCGGGAATGCGGCCGGTGTCCTGGAGCTCGGCAGGCTCACGGGTGTCTAGATGTAGAGACGGGTCAGTTCGGCCGTTCTTCAGCATACGAGGAGAGGGTGAAACGTACCAACGATGACGATTGGCGAGTCAGTCGTCTTTGTGAGTTTTTGGATCTTCCAGAATTAGCTTCAAGAGAGACTGAAAAGTAAAGAAAAATGAATTCCTACCCACATCTTCAAACGACCAGATCTTGTTATCGGCGGGTGTATCGGCGGGTGCCGAGGACGAGTAGGCCTTGTGAGCAATAAGGGAGAGAGAGGAGGGGGATGCTGCGCCGGCGCGATTGGCATGGATGATTCTGCAAGACGTCTGTGCAGGCAGCCGCCATGCTGTCCGGGGTGCTACGGCTATTGAGCGGCGGGCGGCGGCGATGCCGGCGGCAGACGAAGAGGAGAACGAGGCGGGTTTCGCGACGACCTGCCGCAGGAGAGCCGAGGCCGTGTGCGCGGCGCGGCGGTTAGCGCTGGACACCATTGTCAGTCAGACTGTAGACGTGTGAGTGTGTCTAGCTATGCGCGATCTCAAATTCAAGGATTTCCGTCGTCGCAATCGGTTTGGAAGTGCAGAGAGCTCCCCTCTTCCCAGACAAAGGCGAAGCTATGTACGCTCTTTCTCGGCCAAAACGCCCCCGCTGATGTCAGCCCGTTATGCCCGCTACGAGCCGCTAGGGCGCCCGTAGCCACTGCTATGACTACACCAGCTCAGCAGCGCCCATTTTCCATTCATAGACTCTCTAATGCATTTTGCCCTTTTGCTTGTATCAAAGATAATAATTTTGCTTGACTATCCATGCAATCTGTAGCGTGTAGTTTCTACGTAAAGCAACTAAATCCAGAAACAGCTGCTATAGGCCTCCCATATTCTTTCCCTCGTCTACTCCTCGTCTACTCCTCGTCTACTCCTCAGCCACCTGTATGCCCTCCCGCAGGCCCTCAACCACCAGCTCCTGTCCCGTGCACCGGCGGTAGATATCCTTAACATCGTCGGTGGTCGTCTCAAAGTGGCTGGTTGCGTCGTAGCTCTTGGAAATGAAGATGCTGTCGTTGGTGCCGTCGCCAATGGGCTCGTACAGCGGAATAGGAGCGCCCTGTTCCAAAGTTAGGTTGTCAGCAAGTGCAATTCTTGCAAAAGAATAGCAAGTAATAACAAAAGATTCTCAGCCTACCATGAACTGCTCCTCGATCTTGCCCAGGCGGTCCAGGCCCGGCTGCAGCTCGAGGTGGTGGTTGGCCGAGGTCTCGGCAATGGTCGACACAATGGCGATCCAGTAGCCCTTGGGGCACACGTTGTGGGCCGAGGACACGCAGGCGACATAGATGTCTGTTCGTTAGTTTCTGCGATTTCTCTCTTAAAACTATCTTCCTGTGAAGCGCTGAAGCTTACCGTTTTTCCGGCCAACCTGGCTCTGCGGGATGATCAGCTGGGCCGAGTCGGACTCGTTGGTGCTCGAGAGCGGGTGCTTCAGGATGCAGATGGCGCGCAGCACATGGCCGACGACCTTGACCTTGTCGGGGAAATAGGACGGGTCGCCGATGATAAGCTTGGCCTTGGTCTCAAAGTTGACCTTGTCGTCGCCGTTGGCCATGGTCGCCTTAATGCCCACGGCCTTGCCGTCCTCGTACTGGATCTCATCGATATGCGTGTTCAGCATGTAGGTGCCGCCGTAGATAGCGGACAGGCGGGCGAAGCCCTGGGGCAGCTCGCCCAGGCCGTACAGCGGGTAGATGTAAGGCGACTTGCCGTAGCGGGCCACGCTGTTACCATATAGCCGGATGCGCTCAATGGCCTCAGGGGCGGCGCCAGGGGTATCGATGTAGCTGTCGGTGAGGTACAGGGCCATGGCGTGGCCGATGAAATCCTTGGTGGCGGTCTCCAGGCCAAATTTGTCGTAAACGTCCTTCATCGTGCACTTGGTGATATTGAGGCCTAGCATCTGTGTTAGGGAGAGAACATGGCAATGTTGGTGGCACCTAACAGAATAGGGGGAGAGGATGGTCCTCACCCTTGTGTGTAGCAGGGTCGCTGGGGTCGAAAGTGCCAACCCACTCGATGAAGCCCTTCATGCGGCGCTTCTCGAAGATGCCCATCAGCGGCGAGCGCAGCGCTTCGGCGGCATCGGCGGGCACCTTGGCAACGGTGGCCTTGGGTCCATTGCCCTGCTGGACGTAGCTGCCGGCAATCTGGCGGAACTCGAGGTAGCGGGTGACGTCGGTGGACACGAGGATATTAGTGAGCTCGCCGGAGGAGATGAGAAACTTGGGGACGAGGTCGATGTTCCAGTCGTTGACGCGGCCGTATTTGGTCCAGGGCTCCTGGCCGCTGGCGTTGCCGTACTTGCTGTAGAGCTAGAGAAGATGTCAGAGAGAGCGAAGAATGCGGGAATCGGGGGCCGTTGGGCTAAAGCTTACCGCCTGGAGGTTTAGGGATGCAGCCTCGCTGGGACGGACGTCAGCATTCGTCTTCTCCATTGCCTTCTTCAGTATGCCTCGTCTCCGCTCAACCTACCCGCCATAGTGGTCGTTTCTGTCGATGTGCAGGACCTTCTTGCCCTTGACGCTCAGGACGCTAATCGAATAAAGAAGCCAGGTCAGTCAAGTTGTCGTTGATTCGAATTCACAAGTATGGGCGGTGGAAGGGCAGCAACGCACCCTGAGAGAATACACTCAGTCAGACCTAGACACAGAGGGTGTCCGAAATTAGCTGAGCTCTGTCTTGCCTCCCATGTTCCTTTTCCTTCTGCCTCCTTCGTTCTGCCGCTCCCCGCCAACTGTCCCGTCACTCACCTGTGCCCAGCACAATGACATCGTATTCCTTAGCGATCTCGTCCATAGTTGCGGCTGTGGGTGGAAAGGTGGTAGACTTGGGTATCGAGGGTTGTATCACGCGAGAAGAATGGGAAAGGCGAAGGAGAGAATATAGAGGGAAGCAGCCCGGCCTGAATAATCGGTGTAAATGCAAAAGGGAGGAGACTCTTGGGCTTTGTCACAGGATGCGGTCTGTTAGAAAAAGGGCAAAGGAGGGACCAGACAGCAGCAGCCCCGCAATTGCATATGGGGGGGCAACTGAAAGAGGTCACCGCCCCCCTATCTACGACGTATTAGTGTGTCTTTTGAAAGGGAGCTCGTTTTGGGCCTGGCGCATTTTGCTGGGGGTGGCCAAGGGCGGGATAGGACGGATTTGGGCCAGGTCGTCGAGTGGGCCATAGGCGCTAGCCGGTAAGATTCACCATCGCGCCGCATATAGCTGGCCTCGGACGGATTGGGCTCGGTCTTGTTATGTCAGTGGGAGAGGGGCGGTTGAGCCACTATGGCGGCGCTTTTCACAGGCTCACCCGTTTCGGCAAGCAACTTCGGCGCCATGCCATGCGGTGAAAGGTCTCAGCAGAATCATGCTCTTTACTCGGACCCCAGTGCAGGGCGTAATAGAAAGTTGTCTTTCTATGCTCTTTAGAGGAACACAAGGAGAGGCTCGTTCAGAAAGAATAGCCACCGGAATTGGTAAATAGTAGTACATTCGCATAGAGCTAGATGCTAAGATATATATATGATGGATATTATACACATTTGTATGCTGGAAGATCCCTGCTTCCCCTCCCTTTCGTCTCTTTCCCCCAACTCTGCCGTTTCCAATGCTAGCATGCCAAAAGGGGCAAGCGGGAGATCAGAGGACACGACAGAGTGTGGCCCATTATCTCACAGAAACGGGCTGCTGCTCGCTCGCGCCGCTCTCGGGTACTGTAACATCTGCTGCCGTCACGTCTTTGCTACCCTCCTCGGCTGCCACGACCTCCTCTTCCAGGTACGCCGTAGGCTGAAATGCGGGACCTTCGCCGGACAGGTCGATCTCCGGGTCCGACTGGGCAAGGTCCACGGCATCCTCCCACACATAAAACCGTTCCGTCAGCACGTGCTTGATGCCACGCATCGTTTGCCGGACCTAAAAATAGCCATTAGAAAGGAAGATCAAAACAAAAGGCCACAAAAGACCTCAGGAACAAGAGGGGGCAAAAGAACCTACCGCTCCGTCCCGCTCCTGCGACTCGTAGTCGCCAAAACCCAGGTCATAGTGCTTCCGCGCCACCGTCGCTGTGGCGATCCGGTTGCGCTCCTTCACGCACACCCACCACAGCCGGTGCAGGTCGTCCCAGCTCTTGCGTCGTAGCTCTTCGACCGTCCAGGCGCGCCCAAAGGCCGCGTCCTTGGTAGGCGGCTGGGCCACCTGCTGGTCGTAGAAGAACTCCCACAGGCCGTGGTTCGGGTCGATCTCGGGCCGCGTCGCCGCAGCGGCGGCCTCTTTGGCCGCGGCGGTCTGGGCCGGGCGCGGCAATGGTGTGTCGGAAACGGACAGGAACTGGCGAGGCCCCGTTCGGCGAATGCTGGAGACGCCACGAAGGCGGTTGTTGTCGCGCGGGTGGTAGTGGCGGCGCTTTTCGAGGATGGGGGAGGTAGAGAAAGAGGAGCGCTGGTGCATGCCGATGCCGTTTGTTATTGATGATGTTGCTGGTTGTCTGAGCTGTGGTGGTTGTTGTGGTTGTGAGGCCAGGCGCAGCTGTTGTGAACATGCTACCATGCTGCGAGTGCCCAAGTTGGGCACCGCCCGCACTCTCACTGCTGCAGGGGTGAGTGTTGCCATTGTGAGTAGGAGCGAAGGCGCCTTAAGCGAGGAGACCACCAGAGGGACTCGAAGCCGAAGGGTAAATGTCTTAAGGCGGTCGCAGTCGGTCGATTGCTCATTAGCATACCCTTCAGAAAGTGAAGCTCTCGAAAAACGGCCAATTTTTTCACATCTTCAATTGGGGACCCATAATTATTGCCGTACGGAGTACAGGGACAAGAAAAAGGCTATTGTGGCTGGCCCCGTGGCGGTGCAAAATTGGTCTTAGACTACGTTGTTCGGTGGCCGGTCAAAACCTCAAGCTCCAAAACTTACTCGTCAACGCAAAATGTCTCTTTGGAGGTGAGTGTCTTCTTGCTTTATAATTTTAAATAAAATTCCACCTTCGACTAATGAAATAGCTCTTATCGAGGGCTCTCGTCCAACACGCGCATCGGCGTCGGTGTCGGCGTGCTGCTCTGGGGTGCTGTCGGCTTGTATTTTTCTGATGCCGCGGCCGACCGGATGGGCATGACACCGACCGAGGCAGACAAGGAGGCGCTGGCCAAGATTACGCCGCGGATCCATGTAGTCGACCGTGAAGACCGTAACCGGTAGACCGGGAGTTTACCACCCGGTAAAGGGAAACCTGTTGCCAGTGAAGTTGGACTCCCAGCTCAAAAGTCCATGAAATCTGCCCGAAATAGATTAAAGAAGCAATAACGTTTTCATTTCGGAGAAAGAAACGCTGCCGGAACTGCACTTTGTGTGCTACGGTATTACTAGAACGAGACGCAAAGTCTTTTGCTTTGTGGCGTTGGGTATTTGAATTGATTTTGGTAGAAAACACCTGTCGAATATGAAATATATCAAAACGTCTCGTCAAGAATATCTGCGTTCATCTTCACCATCGTCGGGCTGTATTCCGACGACCTGTCCAAGTCTTCGCCTGCTGTGAACAATATGTCCTCGACAATCCGTTTGCTTGCTTCTCGTGCTGTTTTAATTTCAGTCAGTAAAAAGGTCTTCATACACAGTTAACAGAACCTGCTAGTGGGGAGATTGGTTCTTACCCGGCGTCTGCAATAGCTTAGACGGCGGCAATGCAAAGCTGATTGTCTTGGGTGGGCTCATGCCACCATACAGGTCATCGCCGTCTTCATCGCTACTTTCCCACGTAATCTCGTCGGGATCTCGCTTCTTCTTTCCTTCGGCCACCCCAAGTAAAGGCGCCGCTGGCCTCGTCGTTGATGCGACTGCCGACTTTTGCACGGTCTCTGTTGTTTCTATGTCGTCGAATACAATCTCTCTGGGCTTGTTCCTAGCTGGCGTCTGCACGCTTACGCCAGGCGTCCGCGGACCCGATACCGCTGCCGTCAGTTTGCTGCGGTAAGCGGCACGTATCGGCGACATGAAGGCGGCGCTGCGCAGTTTGGGCACAGCCATTTCGGGCGACGACATGGGCGACGACTCCTGCCACGCGGCCGTATGTTTCTTGTTCTTTTCCTCCTTGATGCTCAGGTCCTGGATATTCGGCCGCTCCGTGACCTTGAGACGCATCGGCGAGATCCCGCGTGCCATGGTCTTGTGCGGGGTCGCCTGGATGCGGTAGTCCTTGCCCAGCACGCGGTGCATAAGCGGGTCCTTCTGTCGGCGCGCCGTCGCCTGCTCGTCTTCGAGCGCGCGGCGGTTGCGCTCGTCCAGCGACTGCCGCGGTGTCATGGACATGTCCGGCAGGCGGGCTGTGCGCTGGGCGAGCAGTTCAGAGTCCGCCGCAGAGGAGTCGTCATTGTCAAAGTCGTTTCCACGGTTGTCGTCGTCGCCGAATTCCATCATCGTGCTCTCGTCGCCTGCCGTTCCGGTCACATTTTCGGAAGGTGGTGGCCGGGACCCTGGCCTAGACCTTGGCGCAGCACCCGCACCAACTGCCCGGTTCATCTCCCGCCGCAGGTTCTCGTATGGCGAGTCCATCTCGGCAAACTGCGGGCGCAAAGATTTGGTTGACGGCGGCCGCGGTGTGCTTCCACTTAAGTCGTCGTCGCCATCCGTCAGGAATGACTCGTCTCTTGTAGTGTGGTATGTGGCCGACTGGTCGCCATCTCCGTCCTCCCGCAGTCGCGATGTGTAGTCTGTGGACGTCTCATCGTGTGTAGCCGTAGTCGTCTCCTCGGCGCCTGTGGATTCTTCGTCGTTTGCTAGCTCCTCGTATCCGGACAGAGACACGTTGGCAGACGCTTCGAAGAATTGCTTCCAGAACTGCCAGAATTGTTAGCATGCAATCCTTCCACCAGCTTCCCCTTAATTCTTCCATCTCACCTTCGACGCGTCCCAGACGGCTCTGCAATGCTCGCCGTACTGCTCGACCACGGGCAAGATGCTCCCGGTCACAATGCGATGCGCCTTACTGAAGTTGTGGTCGATTTCTATAAGATTAAGTGTCTGTCAGTCTTTGCCATCTCAATATCAGCCCCTGCTCTTTCGGCCGTTCGTTCTGTGAAGCATACCTTGCAGTGTCAATGTGATCGACTGCTCCAGCTTTTCCAGCTCTTCGGTCGTAGACAGCGGCCGGTTTGCCAGTGAACCACTGGGTCCAGACATGTTGAGTATGAGCTATGCAGTAAAATTCTATTCTTCAGTCGTCTGCTGTCTTCAACAGCCCGCGCAAATGACGCGAATGCACCTTCTTTCGTTGATTTAAACGATGTTGGCTGAACTTGCGAAAGTTAGGTTTTCGCGGAGCGCGTAGTTTGACGCGTTGTGTGCGGGGCATTCAGAAAGGTCTCTCTAATGATACAGTTGGTGGGGGTCTCCTTCCCTCAGACTATGCTACATAGTATTACAAGAGGAATAAGGCTAGCAATACTCCATACAAATGCAGTATATGCCTTGGCAGAATGCAAGGCTGGCGCAAAAATGATGCTTCCAATATGCTCCAGTCCTTCACCAAACGCGAATGCCTTCCTTCCGCGGCTATCTTCCACGTCCCCGTCCCCGCCCTCGTCCTCGTCCTCGTCCCCGGGCCGTGCCACGGCCTCTGCCTCCTCCGCGGGCTGCCTTTGGTGGAGGTGCCTTTGCCTTCTTAGTGTCTTCTTCTTCCTTTTCTTCTTCTTCATCTTCCTCCTCTTCCTCCTCCTCATCGTCGTCCTCATTCTCATCTCCTCCATCCCCTTCTTCGTCGTCGTCGCCCTCCTCCTCCTCTTCTTCGGTCTCTTCATCCTCGTCCTCCCCGCTTCCACTTTCGTCATCGTCATCGCTATCCTCTTCCTCCTCGTCTTCTTCTTCGTCCTCCGCCCCGCGCTTAGGTGCTGGCTTTTTCGTCTTCGACACACCACGTTTGCCGCTGCGCATGCCGCGTCCCGTCGCTGCTGGAGACGGTGCCGAAGAAGCCCGCTCGGAACTATCCACAGTTGACGATCGTGTCCTCAGCGTCGAAACATCGCCACGCTTCCGCTTTTTGATGTTGGATTTCGCGATCGGCGCCGCCGCCGCCGCTGATTGGGTTCCCGATGGCGCCGACGTTGTCGCTGCTGCCGCCTGTGCACCTCCGCGATAGGGTGGTGGCGAGTCGGGGTGCCACTGTGCCGGCGAGGACGCCGTCGACCCATCGCCGTCGGCCAGCGCGCGGTCCATCATGTCGTCGCGGTACTGGGCCAAGGGCAGACAGAACTCCTTGAAGTGAGAGTCGTAGTTGGCGTCTTCCACGTAGTCCAGGGAGTTGTCGCGCTCGTTGATTGTCTCGAGGTCGTACTCCGTGCCCAGCTCCTTCCAGATGCCCGGGATGCGCGTGTGCTGGTACACGTCTGGGTCAAACCCGCGGCAACGCAGATGTTCGGATATCGCAATCATACGAAAATGTCTGTGCATGCCTATATATGTAAGTGCCTCGTCTTCAAGCCTTTGCCCGGTCTTCTTTGAAGCTCCCCGGGCAGTTCCGCCCCTGCCCTTCCTCCTAGAGCACCCACCTGACGGTTTCCATCGAATAACGGCCGAGAACAGGCCCGCCTTCTGCTCGGACGTCCAGCAGCTCTGCAGGACACTCTCGGTGAACTTTCCCGGCGCCGTTGTCGTAGGCGTCTCGGCAGCCTGGGGCGTGTCAATGTCCATCGCATCATCATCGCGACTCGGTGTCGCAACAGACTGCGCCGCGCCGCCACGTCCTCGCTTCTTCGGTGGCATCGCTTTGGCGCCCAAGCTTCGTGGAAATATTATGTATAATCGTCCTATAGTTCAATTGACTCGGTTTAATCGGCGGAGGGGAAGTTGTGAGGCAGTCGCAGTAAGCCGGCGAAGTTCGCTGTAACTGGAAAATTTTGGCAGCTTCACTACTGCGCAGGGACAAAGCCGCCCGGAGCTTCGCTATAGGCGGCTAGTGAATTTTCCAGGTCAACTTTCGGGCAAGGTCACATAGCCAACCAGCTCTTCTTCTTTCAGCCGCCCCTAGCACGAGCCACAGGCGCCACATGGACACAAGACGCGTTTTGCCCAGGAACGTGTCTAGATATTTGGGGAAAGAGGGCTCCATTGTGGCGCTCATGATCCCCTCTCTTTTCCAACGTCACTCGTAACTGATTACGGACGGCCGTGGCCCCTTTGCGACGACACTGCTTCATTACCAGCTAGAATGCAGCCCCTACGGTATACCATGCTATGAGATCGACCTGTCTACAGCCTCAGAACGATGCCGGACAACGATGCCGCCAACCTCTTCGCCATTCCCGACTTCTGGAAGCTGTCGTCATTGCAGCAACAACCGCCCACTCTTGCCGCAGACGAGAGACAGGATGGCTTCTTCAATCTTGAGATAAATTGTACGCTGTGCTCTCTAACAAGCTGTGGTTGTCGCATATTAACACGCCGGTTCTAGGCGACGAGCGGTTTACGTTTTTCCTTGGGAAGGATGATCCGCAGCCACAGACGAACGATGCAGCAAGCGGCTTTTTCAAGATCCCGGATCTACTCGACCAACTGCAGCCGACGAAACCGAAGGATACCGACATTGTACAGGATTCTAACCCGACCGACGAACCTTTTACAGCCACCATCTCTCCTGTCGAAGATTTCTGGCTTTTCCCGGAGGACAACCAAGCCCCACACCCTCTTCCCGAATTCAAGACTTGGGCGGCGTTTGAACACTCCGATATACCGAGTGCCACGCCTCTTTTTGCAACGGAGCAGGGGCCTCGATTTCTAGATGCGCTCGTTGCTGCAGACGACAATCCATTGGGCCTCGCCGTCTCTCCTGCAAGGGAGGATCACGGAGCCGGTCTAGGAATATTGAACTCTCGTGAATATTGCGCCTGCCTCCTTGCATTGACTTTGGGAAGAAGCTCGGTCTTATTCACGTGGAATGAGACCAAAAAATATTTTCTTCCGATGTTGGAGTCGGCAAGAATCTCGGGCTTCACTGCGGAGGTGCTGCGCAGCGTCGAAAAGAACTGCCTGGAGTGTGGAAACAACAGCCGCTATCTCAGAGCCTTTGTTGATCACACATACGCCGGAATAGCCTCTACAAGTACACCATCGCGCATCGCACTCGCGAAAGGAGTGGATGGTTTGCTTCTCACTATACAAAGCGAGCTCGGCGCCCGTGGCCAGAGGGCGCAATCGTTGGTACAACTACAAGCGCTTGTTCAGCCTGTCGCGTCTCTCGTGAAACTCATCCGAGGCTTAGTGACAAGTCTCTCGCGCCCGACAGCATCAGCAGAGTACTCTGATGAGAAGTTCCTCATGATGCTTTTCCAGGAGGCACAGTCGATGGAGTACAGTGTCGTTTTCATGCGCGATATTATCAAGCAGCTGCTACAGCTTGTTTCAGAGCCATGGTTGGCTTTTGTGAGCGGGTGGATTGGCCTCAACCCAAAAAGCAAGTCAACGTTATGGGCGGGCGAATTTCGGAGCAAGAGTTTTGTCCGCCTTGACGATCGAATATGGATCGACGACATGGGGATGGAGCTGGCAGAATCGGACTACTTCCTCGACGAGGACAAGATGCCGGAATTCATCCCTGAGGAAATGGCGAAAGACCTCTTCGAGACAGGTCGTAACCTACGCTTCCTGTGGACCAACCACCCGGAGCATCCTCTATCTGACCCGAAAACCGTTTCTCTTGCGAGGCCTCCCTCACTGAGGTGGCAGTTCGACTGGGAGTCCATCCATACGCTGGATGGTAGAGCACTCGCGTATGAGCGGGCGTTATCGCAATTGTTTGCGGCGAAGCAAGAAATACCTGCATCGATAACAGCGCCTAGACCAGGAAGTTTGTTACCTGTACAACCTCATCAGGAAATTAGCACTGCTAGACAAGGGGCAGAAATTAGCTGGCGTTTGCCGGCCGTCGAGTTCCAATTCTTTGGAAAAAGTGAAGACCAGATCGAGAAAAATATACAAGCATCGATTGCGAAGCTGGGCGGTCCACTTCCACGTCCAGTGGAAGATGGGCTCGCTACAGTCCTTCGCCGTCAACTATTCAACGACGACGAAAATGGCACTTCTGATATGGCGGCATTGGACGACTTTGCACCACATTGGTCTCTCTTGCCTCTGTTGTCCTTTGGACCGGTGATCTCGGCTCAGGCTCGTCTTGTCGGCCGTGAGTGCATGAGGTTGCTATTTGGCGCCCATGGCATACGAGAGCATCTCCAGCTCCAGCGAGAGTTTCAACTATTCGGGAACGGCATGTTCTGCAGCCGGCTGTCACATGCCCTTTTTGATCCTGACCTTGCCGGAGCTGAACAGAGCACAGGGGTCGAGCTGTCGAGTGGCGGTCTGGGCCTGCGGTTGTCACGGCGCAACGACGAGAATTGGCCACCTGCCAGCTCAGAGCTCAGGCTCGCATTAATGGGCGTCCTTGCAGAGAGCTATTATCAGGGCAGGAAGGGCGAGCGCAAAGACAGAGGAACAGGAAAACATGAGCTACCAGGCGGGATGAGCTTTGCCGTCCGCGATCTGACCTTTGAGGAGATGGACAAGTGCATGGACCCGGACTCGCTGGAGGCCATGGACTTTCTCCGTATTTCTTACAAGCCACCTTCGGCACTCATGTCTGTCATCACGCCAACGATCCTCAGCAAGTACGATCGCATCTTCAAGCTTCTCCTGCGGGTGCTGCGCATGTACTATGTCGTCAACCAACTCATGGCAGAGGCTATGCATTCCCGCCTGCGATCGGGCCGCGGTCACAACCGCGATAACGTATTCACACGCTTTCGAATTGAAGCTCGCCATTTCGTGGTTAATATCATGGCATATTTCTTGGACACAGGTGTCGGCATGCCCTGGCAGAAGTTCGACATATGGCTGGACGGCGTACAAAGGAGCCTTGACCAAGACAACAACGACTCCAGCAAATTTGGCGAAGGCTCCCGTACCGAACAAGCGAGTCCCGAAAAGTTGCGAGACAGGCATGAGCAAGTCCTAGACGAGATGATGCTCGCGCTGCTGCTTCGAAAACGTCAACAGCCCTTGCTCCTACTGCTTGAAGGAATTTTTGGGCTGATCCTCGACTTTGCGAAGAGCTCGCGCGAGCAGGCCAAAGCCACCGCTGCTACCGATGGAAACGAAGAAGCAGCAATGCAGGCGCGTAGGGTACACCAAGATAGAGCTAAGAAGCTCTATGCGTCCTTCCGAAATAAAGCGGCTGCTTTCCTTGCGGTCTGCAGGGGCTTGAGCGAGAAGGAAGCCGACAGCGTGGCCAGGAAGGACTACCAGCAGCAGCAACAGTACCAGGACGGGTCGCGGGCTGGAGAGGGCAGCTCTTTATCCAAGCTGCTTCTGATGCTGGATTACAACGGGTCTTATACCGTTTCGAGATGACTCGAAAGAAGTGTGTTGCATGCTGTATTACCATAGTCCCCAAACGTATATATCTCTTACGATGAATGAATGCGGCATGATATTTTGTTACACAAATAGAAGACCCATCTGCTCTTTTCCTCATGATATATCGATTCCGGCCACCCGGTTGGCTTTCCCAGGCATGCTTTTCCTCTTCCTAGTCTTTGCGCATAAAGCAACAGCAGACGAGCTCTCGGGCACCAAGTCGCCGTTGTCTGGTCCACAGCGGCACAAGAAGGTCGATGACGGGCTCTTGGACTCCACAAGCCGTCAATGCTGGAGCCTTCTGGCTCTGCCTACGCAGAACAAAGTATACCAATGGGCTCCTCTTTCTCCTCACTTCCCCCATTTAGGCCCTCCTCCTTACCCCAAATCTACAACCACCGTACGATAAGCAAAAACCTAGAACAAACTCGGCGCACTGGGGAAGCTGTTGTGAAGGCCATCTCCACTTCCCGATGGTGCAGCTTCAGAGAGGAACGGCCCCGTCTGCCGGAAAGGACCACAGCACAACGGCACACGCAATTATAGCCCAATACTGGCCCGGCGTACAACAAGCAAGACATGATACATGCCGAGAAACCCGGATCACTATCCGAGTCCAAACAGAAAATGTCTTCGTTCCTGTCCTCCTGTTTTCACGGGCGATATCCGGAGCCGGACGAAAATGCATATTCCGCACAGCGAAATCCCACAAGCTATCTCGCAGATTGGTTTGCTATCCTTTTTCTTCTTCACAACCACACTAATGAGAAGGAAATTGGAAAAACGGCCATTATGTTATTATCACCCCTAATATACGGAGTATGTCTCCCCAGATCCCGAACTCCCCGTACGAAAGGCGCGCTCAACGCGCGAGAGTACGAAGCACGAGGAGGATTAGCATGGCTCCGGAGTTGTATTTTGTTTATTTCCCTATGAGCAGCTAGCATGGTCCCAGACTTCAGGGCCATAGTTGTACACAGGGATCGGATAGCACACGCCGCACCCGGCGGAAGTTGCCTATCTTTAGTCGTTGTCGTTTATTTCCTGTCCCTATTCTCCGAGTTCCTGCACATAACAAGTGCCGTAATAAATTGTATACCAAGCTAGCGTGTAGGGCACGATACCATAAGGTCAAAGGGCTTGAATGGGCTTCAAAGAGAAATAAAATTTCGCCGGGATTGTTCGGCGGTATCGGCAGGCTTGCTCGCTTCGGAGGGGGAGGAAGAAGAAAAAAGACCAGTCGATTTGCCGAAAAAGAACGCAGCGTTGAAGTGCACTACGAGTGCGGCCGGCGTATTCTGCAGCAGGCGAGGGTTGCGAAGACTCGCAACAAAAATGAGGCGTGAGTATTTCGTCGTGCAGCACCAGAAATTTAGACCCATCTACGCCTATGATTTTGTCCCTACCAAACACAGTGACCAACTCAATTATTTCATGGCCGCCGCCTAAGAGAGCTCTTTTTTTGTGTGTGTGCTGATCATCACCTCGCCAGGCGAGGCATACAGGCGAGCCAAGACTGACTCGACAGTCCAGGATCACGGAGCATTACGTGCACTCCGGAGACGGACAAGCAAACTCTACTAAGCCTGGAAATTAGAGGTACATCCTTCGCTTTCCCTTTCCCCTTTTAGTAAAAGGTTACCAAGACAGCGCACCTCCCCCTAAAGAGACTCGCTGTTTTGAAAAGACGCGAAATAAATGCCAAGAAGAGAAAGAGCAGAGGAGCAGAAAATATTTCATGAAAATAAAACAAAACTTGAAAAAGAGCTGCAAGGTGCCAGTCTAGCCAATGCTTGGAATACACGTATTGTAGTACGCGTGAAATGTACGAGTAGAACGGCCTTTGTTCGGAGCAAACAGGACGATATGTTTAACTTTTATGTTCACATGAAAAAAAGAAAAAACAGCGCTCACGCACACACGCGCACACACACATATGTACGTCGTAGGGGCGCGGAAGTAGTACACACACCACCGCCTTTTTCCGCTCGTTGCAGAAAAACCTTGATACATCGTTCGGCTCACCGACGGCAGGAGACGGCGTTGAAAATGCAAAAACCCCACGGGATCCAGACTCTTTTGTACAGAATTGCGGTCAAACAAAACGCGGCCAACCTCAACATGAGATACTTTCCCGTGCTTCCGCGTCCCCCGGTCCGCGTTCTATTATCCTACGACGTACGAGTACATCAGGGCAAACACGTACAAGGTACGAGGATGTATACGAATGCAGCCATGCCACACGCATCTCACAGGCGTTGCAACGGCGCAACGGAAACTAGGCCGGAACAGCTGTAAAATGCAATATTGGCCGGTGGCCGGCGTTGACAAAAGCAAAGACCAATAGCAGCTAGAGGCCCCGGGATACAAAGCCAAAAAGGTTTGGGGCCCAAGAAAACAAACGATTTCCCAGCGACTCCCTTGCGCTAATGTTTTCTACGGATAGGGCGTTGTCTCTGAATTTATTGCCCTGGAACCCATGGGCCTCCTGACTCGTTGGCTGGCCTGCAGCACGTCCTTCTGGCAGCCTCGAGAAATGCATGCTGGAGCGGAACACCATTTCCGCCACAGGGGGGAAAAGCAACGTTGAATTATAAGACGATGCCGAGCACAAAATAAAACGCTAAAGGGATGGTCATGGCTCCCTCCGAAGGAAAAAAGAGACGAGGGGGTGGGGGTGTGCCTGTAAAATCAACCCAACCAGAAAAAGAGGACAAAACCACAATGAGAAATATGAGAACTGAGCAAAAAAAAAATTGAAATCAAGCCGGCTTGCCCTTCTGAGCAGTGCCGCGCCCAGTTGCCAAGTGTAAGAAAGAGGAATGCTGCCGATGTGCACAAAGACACCACTTCGCAGCGAAGCGTTTGGCCGTTTTTCTACGAGTAGTACTCTTACGGCGTGTATTCTCGCCTGTCGCAGCTAGATTTCTGCTGATGTGTTTGCCCTCTGGTTGCCCCGAGTGCATATCTCTTTGGCTTCATCCCGCGTTCTGATTTCCAATTTCGCCTTTTTCTGTTGTCTCCCCCAACCTTTTCATCTGTTTATCGTCGTATTTGCTTCCTCTGCACCCACGCCACCGGAATTCGCCGCGGTTTGATTAGAATTAGACCGAGAGGACGAGTATTCCAAATGCCGCGTTGGTAATTCAGAAGCAAGACCGAAAACTTCGAGTAGTACCTCTCAGCTCTGAACGGAGTTCGAGTAATATGTCTTGCTTGTCCTTTTACCTTGCCCAGTAAGAAATGCCGTGCTTGTAGTTCCTCCTCAGCAGTGCAGATCTGTCGTCAGCAGGGAGGGCTCGCGTGTTTTCTTTGTTCTAGGTTTTTATTTCGTGTTCCTCTTAGCCGACATTTGCCTCCTTTCTTTCTCTGGCCTGTCTCGACGCATTGCGATACGGCCCTGCGACAGAACTTGTCGTGCCTCGGTCTTTCTTTTCTTAGCCCTTACCTTCTGTCACTTTTTCTACTCTACAACTATACGGGAGGACCGGCGCCCTACTCCCACTCTAGGGATACACGTAACTCTGCACCTTTTCTCTCTCTTTAAATCGTATTATCTAATCTTATTTCTCCAGGGAGGCGTGGGAATCATTAGTCCCTTTTTTTTGTTCTCTGCAGCTCCGACTCTCTTCTCAACGCGTAAGGAGTAATAACTGCGTAACTTTGTTTTTCCTCTTCTGCGTTATTTCCTCTTGTAGCCGAAAAGGCCCAGGGTAAAAAGGTGAAATAGAAAAGCACAAGACGGAGGGGGAAAGTGACGTGACATACTCTATTTGTGCTTTGTGTGTTGGATGTGTGTGTGTGCCGCAACCCTCGTGCCGACCTGCTCCGCGTGCGAGAACTCGTAATACTTGTGCGTGTCAGCCGCCCCAACGGGAAGGTGAAGAGGAACACAACGGCAAGAAGTGAGATACTTCTGTTTGATACGGGTTGCCTTGGGCGTGAGATGTTTTTTTTTTTGCCTCTGAGAGGGATTGGCGCAGGGAAAAGGGACAACCCTCCCTCGGGCTAGGTTCGGAGTAGGGGAACCAGACTTTCTGCTTCTTTCTTCCCCTTTATGCTCTCTCCTTTCGCAGGCGGAAGGGTGATGCGACTCTTGTCCTCTTTTGAAACAAGTAACAAGTAGGATACTCGTAGCAGCAGTTTTCTTCGTAGCCACAGGTGGGAAGAGCAGAATGTGGCGAGGAATGCGACGTGTAAGAAAAGAAGCGAAGCGAACGAAATACGAGTAGAAAAATATAGCGACCTGCCAATTGCCTTTCCGAGAGGATCCGAACGGAGAGGTATCGTTTGTGGTGGCTCGTACGAATCCCTTTCTTCTTTGCGAGCAAACGCGTCACAGCATTGTGGCAGAAATGCTTGACCATTGCGACGTAAAGAAATCATCAAAGCTTTCCAACTTGGGCAAACAGCTCATGTGGGTATCCCGTCCTGCTCTGTCCTGCTTTTGCTATAGCGCTGCGAGGGGGTACAAAGGACAGGGGCAGCCAAAGGCGCCAAAGAAACGCACAGAAAAAGTACTCTACTCGCAATTTAAACTGCGCAGCAGAAATAGAACCGTCCAGGGGTTCCTCGTTTCCAACGTTCCGCGGTGAACCCACTCACGCCGCCCAGAGTCCCGGGAACCCGTCGCTGTCCACTTTTCTTTTTCTGTGTGCCCTTGCCAGCCACCTTTTCGACCTGTACTTGTACGGAGTATTGCTCCGTATTTCCCAAGGGTCCCAGTGGTGTATATCTCACGGAGCATCTCAGCAGGGTGCAGCATCTTACTTTTGAATCTCAATTGCGCAGCTGCGAACTCGTTATAGTCCTAGTCGCTACGGAGTAATACCTCCTTTCTCTTCCTTCTGGGCTTCCTTCGGCTAATTTTGGGGTCGCGTTGCGCCGTCTGCTTTCTTGCCCTTGTACCCCCCATGTCGCCCTTGTTTTCAGCTCCCCTGTCAAAGCACACCCTGGCCCTTCCGTCAAACCGTAGCGGGCGTGGACAGGAAATGCAGTGTAAGATATTCGTAAGATACGTGAGATACGTGCTCCATACTCACGCTCCGTTTCCTGTAGGTCGAAGTCGAATGGATTATTTCCGCCGCAAGCGCCGCAAAAAATAAAATGGCAAATAAAATAAAATGACAGGACCAGGAGGGGACAAAGGGACGTAAAAGCCGGCAGTCGCAGAAGGAAAAGGAGTTTGCCTCCTCGCGCCCTCGCTCTGTCCGAGTATTTTCTTGGCACGTTCTAGCGGTGTCGAGTTTCCCTTCATGTGAAGTCGACGTGCTCTCCCTTTTCATCCGAAAATCATCACTGGCCAGAGCAAGCCATATTTGGTGTACGGGCGTTATTACTTTGCGCGTTCCCGGCGACGTGGGCTGGTGGGTCTTTTCTTTGCCCTCCTTTGTCCCAGGGCCAGAGAAATCCGTGCAGCCTCTCTTTTTTTATCCTGTCGTGAAATGTTCACTCGCCCACACAGATAAGATACTCGTCCTACGGAGCACACAGAGAGGGGAACCGCAAAAGGTTGGACACCGCCGAGTGCTGGAGCACGGGATTCCAATGTATAATTCCGCTGAGCTATACATATAAAGGGGGGGAAGTGGACCACCCCTTCGACTCCTTGGCCTATCCAACGTCTCTTTCTTCTCTCGTGCATTTTTTAAACTCGCTTTCGTTCTCCAATTTTTATGCCTTGCGGCATCTAGAACCAAATCTTGCAGCTACAGAGTACTTGGTGGCCTCGGACGCGTCATGTGCAAGGAAGTAGGCAAATGGCCAAGAGAGATAGAAAGGCATGGCACTACGGAGTAATTACAACAACGAGGCAGGTTAAATACAGACAAAGGAAGCACAAGATTGCAGGGGCCGTCCGTCTGCCGGCTGTGCCGTGGGCGGTTAGTCTGATCTTTTTGGCAATGTTATTCGATGCGTGATACGAGGGCGCATCTCGCGAGGAGAGGTTTGCAGATTCATAGTCTATTTCTTGGCCCCCAACTGTATCGTAATGAAATCACCTCTAATACCTGTACGAAGTACGGAGTCCATATACGACGTACCTCGTACGGAGTGCGAGTACGAGGGCGAGTACTCCGTATATTGCAAAGAATCTCGATAGCACCGACGAGTGCTCGTAAGCCTCCAACAAAAGAATCCCACGCTCGCCAGCCCACATCCCGCGCTATTCTTTCGTTCCCTCAGGGGCCTCTGTAAAGGGCACTATATTTTCAGTGGAGCCTCGATTCTAGTGCATGCTTGTTGAGCAAACTCGCCTTGTTTTCTCCCTGACCACGAGAAATGCAGGCACCTCGCTGAAAGCAAAAAAATAAACCACCCAGGGGAAAAGGCTGAAGTATCCACTTTTGTGGAAGAACTGTCCGTCTTGTCTGTTCCTTTCCTTATTTTTGTGGATACAAAAGATGCCGTTTTGGGGAATCTTTAATTCTACAGCTGATCTTGGTTTGGCAAATCGCGGTGGGCGAGGCGGTTTGCAATTTCAGATAAAAGAGGTTGTAGGGAAGAATTTCGAAGCGAGAATGCCGTCTTTGTCGTGTTGCTTTCTCGCGCATTTTCTTCCCATCTCCCCCTTTTTGTGGCAGAAAAAGGAAACTCCCTCTTGGCTGACGTGGCCTGTCTCGAACGGTTGGCCCTTGGGCTTTTACTTTCTTTTTGGCGGACTTCTCGCCGCAAAGTCGGAGGTACTTTTTTTCGGCGAGGCATACCAGAGCTTCGGCGACTTTTCCCTCTGCCCTTTGCTTCCGTATGTACGACGTGATTGCTCGTATGCATTTGCATTTCGCAGCAGAGCTATGCCGCTATACTTCAGATGCTGGTATAGCTGGAATACTTTGTATAGGTGTAATGCCCGGAATGATCCCAGATCATGCTCGAAGAGGTACTTGTAATGCTCGTGCACTTGGCAGAACATGTCCGTGCAGTCTTTGTCGGTCTGTGCTAGCTCTTAGTGGATGCGTTTTGTGGTGCGTTGTGCACACCAACATGCATGAATGGGTGTGTGTGTGTGTGGGCATATCGGATGCGAGCACCGACAACCGAGCTGCTGGGCGGTGAAATTGGCCCGCTTGGCTGGGTAGCAAGTGGTTGCTAATTATAATCCTGCGCTGGTCAGGCCGGTAAGGGCTGGCAAGGACTGTTGGCTCCTGTAATGATCCAAACTGCGCCATGTGAATTTATTCGAAAGGGAGAATGGGCGCGAAGCAACTGCCACAAAGGGCAGGTTTCCGCGCCCGGCTACGCGGTTGAGCGGGAGTGGCGTTTTTCTTTTGTTGTTGTGTAAAATACTCCGGGCATATTAAACGAAAGTGACGTTCGAGACCACGAGGAAACCTCCCCCTAATCCTGTAAAAAAAATCAATAAAACAGCTCAGCTCATATCGGTAAGACGTAGCTCGACAAAAAGAAAAGACAACAAAAAGATAATTTGCTCGTTCTGTCGAGATGAGCCCAATTCAGAACCCAGGCTCGCGTCCACTGCCAGGTTGTACTTCGTACAGAGTAATAATACTCTGCAAGATACATTGCAGTGCGAGGCCGGAGTTTGCTATCCGCGGTCACCGTATGGTGTACGGAGTATTCCCTGCCGGCAGCTTCCTGTTTGTCCACCGACTCCGTCGGCTTGAGGAGCCACGGCCCAATTTGATTTGGGGCGATTGGCCCTCCTACCATGTAATACTCCGTACGACGCGAAGGCGAGAAGTGTAAGATATTCATGTGCCCCTGCCCAGGACGCCGTAGCTTCAGTGGCGCCCTCCCTCCCACTCTTTCTGTCCCTAAAATTTTGGGGCGGCGCCCTGCAAAGTCCCTTCTAGAAGGTTTCCTCTGTCTACGTCCCGCCTGGGCTCCGCTGAACAAGGTTCATGCTGTGATACTCGTACATTGCCACCGTGGGTCGCCCATGTATGAGAGGGGGGAGAGATATACTAAGAGCAAAAAGAGCGCTGCGTGCTTGCTTAACGTCGTACTGTCACTGAGATTAATATCCGAGCGTTTTTACTTTGAATATGTTCATACTCCGTACGACGTACGAAGTAGCTTTCACACAGGAGAGCTTGTCAACTGCTGGTGGACCAGTGTCTACTTGCTTCTTCTTTTTGTGCTCGCAGTGGTTACAAACGACTTCGGCAGATCATCGAAGGGGTATGTTGTTATGTTGGGCTGATCGACCGCCGCTTGGTATCCTGATGTGCGAGGCTGCTGAAGGTGGTAGGATACAGCGGTATTTTATCCCTTGTGAGAGGCGGCTTTTCACCGCCTGTCCTTCCGGGCATTTGATTTCTCCTCTCCTATTCTTTTGCGCAGTTTCTCCAAAAAGAGCGGCATTAAAGAAGAGAACCAGCGAAATAAGAAAGCAGGGCAATGAAGGGTCTCGGATCCTGGAAATTAGGGCATTTTACTTTCCGAACGGAAACAATGCGGGAGGAAGAGCGGCGTACGACGCACGCAGGGTAAGATGCAAGCCGGAAGTAAGGCAGGCGGGCATAACAAAAAAAAAGCAAACAAAATGAACACCAGAGATCAGATCCTTTTGACGACCAGACCTCCGTCTTCGACGCCGTGGACGACGATCGTAGGCAGTCTTATTACGAGTGATACTCTCCAGACATTTTGATATTCACGTACGATACACAATTACAAGACAAGGAGAGCCGTGTCATGTATCACCTGGACTCCGAGTACGAGTACAAGTACAAGTACAGCTTCATATCTTACCACTGTAATACTGACCAGGGTCGATTGCCTCGGTCAATGCTGTTTTGATATTATTGCCCGCAGCCTCTGCCTGGTCAGCCGATCACTATTCCCACATCCCTTCCCACCGGGGTCAGTGGCGGCGTGACAGCGGGCACAGACACTTTTCAAACCCCTGAAGCGAGCAGGGTAGCGGTATGAGACGCGCCTACGACGTGAGAAACAACGTGTCGTTCGGCATACTCGTATCTCAGGCACCGAGTATTAACCATATCCTCCTCCGTACGAAGTATTGAAAGCATGCTTTCTTGCTCGTATATCCGCGTGCAACCTGCACACGCTGCGCACGGGTGACATGAAATAGGCCCGACACAACAGGAGCTACGGAGTGCTGCTATCCTCGGACTCGCAGCGCACGACGAATTGTTTTCTTTGCGCAGCCACGGTGTTTCGTGGCCGATGCCGCTACTCAGGGGGCGGCGGGCGAATAGGGGCAAGCCTGCGAGCAGCAAGCGTCAAAATAGGGCACAATAGGGAGAGACATCAGCTGAGTAGGGAAAGGCAGGGCACGCTCGGTTAGCCATTTTGCCCATATTGTGCAGAAGGCCAAGCCAGAAAGGCCGGAAATTAGCCCACTTCCGCGCTCTGTCTTCCTACCTGGAACGCTCTCATGCCTTTTCCCGTGCTGTTTTGCTTTTTTCGGCCACCCTCAACCTCTTTTTGGCCCAGAGACTAGTCCCAAAAGGGTCGCCACGCGCGGCTTCTGTCTCCGGATCAGGGCAAAGGCCGGAAAGGCCTCCCAGGAAATGGCGCCGGAAGGGCAGGGAAAGTCACTCTGGGCGGAAGCTGCGTAATACGAGTAGACGGGATATGGCCGGAGACAAAAGCACAGCGCGTCTGCGACATCTCCCTCGACTGTGTGTCTTTTTCCACTTCAAGTGCTCGGCCGCATACTCCGTCCTCTACCCTTTCTTCGTCATGAAATTAGCCGATCGAGCAACCGGCCGGCCAGGAAAGCAGAAACGGCGTCCAATTGCAGCGCTGCACGCAATGTGATAGGCCGATCGTTGTTTCGTTCGTCGTCCACACCTGTCTCGCAGCTCGTATGCCAGCAAATATTGGCTGAGAAAAGGAAAGAAAACAGAGACAGCGGGAACCAGGAGACAGGAGACAAAACATGGAGAAAAGGAGTTGCAGCCTCCCTTCGCCTCCCTGCCTCCCCCGTACTCGTACTCGTGCAAGTATCTTACATCGTCCCATTCCGGGAGAATCGCCGAGTCAGAATTCAGAAAACAAGACATCGAGCCTGAGACGAGTGTTGTTGTGAGTTTCGTTGTGGGTTTTGGGGGAGGAGCAGCGGTAGCGCAAGCGATGTAGTCGGCTCGCTTCCGCAGCAAGACATTCTAATTTTAATACTCCGTACGGAGACTATTCCACTGCTTTCTTTTTTTCCCTTCGTTCAGCCCTTCCGCGTCTCGCATCTGCAGACACCCGCTCCCTGGAACGAGCACGGTTCTCCGTAGAACACGAGCCTCTCGCCTATCCTACTCGTATGTACGGAGTATACGTCGTAGGATGTCACGAGTCGCTCTGCCCGTCACAACTCCTTTTCCAGAGCTGTTTCCATATGGACTAGCGTCGCGTTGGCGAGTGTCGTTTTCTGTTCTCTGGTTGATTTACGACGTACGGAGTATTTCTTTCAGTTGGGTCTTCGCGGGCTCTGCTGCATTTCCCGACAGGCTAGTTGTCTTTGGGGGCAGGCAAATTCATGTGCGTGGCCGGCGGCCCCTTGCCGTGTTCGTCTCTGCAAAACTGGGCGAAGACGCAGAAGTGACTTACGAGTACATAGTACCTGTATTACTGCATATCTTAGTTCGATCTTGTCTGGTTCTTGGTTCCTTTTTCCTCTTTCTTTTTCATTCCTTTTTCATACCTTTTCTTTTCTCTAAGCATACCTGGGATTCGCCTGCTTTGCCTACGGAGTACTAAAAATTTATGTATTTTGGACTAGCCTGATTAGGATACGTTCATGAACATTTTAGCATGGAAAATGGCATGCACTACGAGTAGGGCGCGCCATCGAGCGTGTTCGGGACCTGTCCTCACAAGCCAAATCGAGCTAATAAGAGTACGAAGCTAGAAGAAAAAATCAATGAGGGAAGTCTTTTTCCCTTCCTTTTATCGCGCCGTGTGTTCTGCTCTGTCGTCGGCCTTACCTGTATGTTCGGACCACACCCGACGACAAATATATGCAAGATACAACGGCCAAGAAAAGCGCAGCGTAAGGAAGTCGCAGCACACGACGACTCATCTCTGCCGGAGACTTCCGTCAGGGAAGGAGGGAACGGCGGGCGAACGGCCGGTGCTAGGACCAGATAAGATATCTTACGTCAAGATGAGGAAACACGAGCCAGCCTGCAGCGAAGAGAAACAACTCCAAGTACTTCGTACGAATAGAGCGCTCCGCGTGGCCCGTAGGCAGGTAGGCAGGGCAGGCCGTCTCTGAACCCAGGCGGCGGCGCCGAGACCATTGGAGCGGACGCCCGCCGTAAGGTTTAGGTTCCAGGCGGCTCGTTCGCGATTCTGGACTGTGGGTTTGTATTGACGTGTTCGATTCGTCCGCAGTCTTTGGGTTTTAGTTTTTCCCCCTTCGTGCTCTCCTCGCGGCCAGGCCAGGCCAGTCCCCGGTCCAGCCGCCGGTGTCTGCGCCAGTACCAGTGCCAGTGCCAAAGGCCAGTGTAGCGCCAGCGAAACCTGCAGCGTCGACCATGCGCTTCGGTATGCATGCATGTCTGAGGTTTGGTGCGCAGGGGCAGGAGCAAGGGTTGTGCTTTCCTCGTGCCGCGTCGATTTATGTCATTGACCTCTGCAGCCTGTGTCGCATGCTGTCGTGGCTTCCCTTTTTGCATCTTATGCATCTGCTTCGTCTCCAGACTGAGAAAGCTGCCTGCACAGATCAGCCTTTATTGCTGACTTTTGCAGGCAGGTGCGTTCTGCAGTGGCACGACGAATGCTGGCGACTCGTCTCGCTCGCGTCCCCTAGCCCGTATTAATCGCCCGTCCCTTCTCTCGCCCCTAGGCTAGCAACTCCTGCGTACTCGTCCTTGTAGTGTTGTTGCTGCGCGCTGGTCGCAATCTGCCGTCGTTCTCGTTTTGGCGCCGTTCCCTGGCGTGCACCCCTTCCGACACGTCCTGCCACGCCCGCGCGGTGGTTTCTCCGTGTGCTCCGCCTGTTCCTTCCTGCTTGCTGTCTCCTTCGTCCCCTTGCCTTCCTCGTCTGCTCTCTGCATCCAGATCACCTGCTGCGATCTTGCCGCTCGACCTGCCCTCGCCTTCCCGTGTCGTCTCGTCACGTCCGTCCTCCCACTCTTATATCTCTCTGTTCTTCCTCGTCTCCCAGCCCTCGCCGCACATCCGCCTTCTCGTCGTCGCCCACCCGTCTCCTCGACGCCGTCTCCCTCCTCCTTAGCTTGGTCACCGGGTCCGAGAAAAACGTGGCACCTCGCGCCTGTCACCCTTTGTCTGTTTGCCTTCGCACGCGTCCGACTTTTTTGCCTGCCAGTTGCCGCTAGTCGGACGAAAATTCCTGGCCGGATTTGCGGATAAGCGCCTTTTCGGGGGATCTTTTCGTCTTTTTTCCCTTTTTCCTCTTTTTTGCCCTTGCTCTTCTCTTTTTTTCTCTTTCTTCTCCCTTCCGCTCCCCTCTCTCCCGATCTCTCTCTTTTTCTCTCTTTTTCTCTCTTCCTGTCTCTTCTTCTCGGTCTCTTCTTCTCGTCCGCCTTTTCTCGCCCACGCGTTTCTCGCCTCACACCATCAAATCAGACACCGTCGATTTCAGCGGATTTCAACGGGTACGTTTGCCGTTTTGTGCTTATTTCCATCCAAGCTATTTTTTTGGCGTGTTTTTTTTTTCCCTTCCTCTGTATTTCACTGCGCTGTCCAAAAACCGAGCTGGCTGCCAATAATATATATATCGAGAGGTTCATCCCCTTCTTGGCCGCCCGGTCTCCACTTGTCCACTTTTCCCATCTCTGCTTCCCTTTCCACAAATACCCACCCAATATCCGCCCCATCTATCCGCCCCAACCCACCACCACCCGTCTCGTCCGCCGTTCAACGGTTCCTGCTCACACAAGGAAGAAGGGAAAACTGCACTACAGGCCGCCGCAGTGCTACCACGCAGCCTCCAACCCACTGAAAAGAACCCACCCTTCCCGGCCACGGACCACGGTACCTGACAGGTCCCCCTCCCCAGTAAACCCGAGCAAAAAAAAATTAAGACAACACAACAAGGTAAGACAAGGAAGGAAGGAGCAAACGGAAGAACAGCGAAAGAGAGGCAGTCGCAGGAAAGAAAAAAGCAAGGAAAAATTCCACCGCCACAACACCACCACCACCACCACCACCACCACCACCACCACCACCACACGCGCGCGCACGCGCATGCACCAATCTCACCTCTCCCTTCCTGTTCTGGCTTTCACGTTTTATTTTTCCATTTTATTTTGCTTTGCGCTCTTTCCCTTTTCCTCTCGCTGCCCCCAACCACTGAATCCATACCACACGCCAATCCAACACCCAACCCTCCAAATACACCGACCCTCGCTCGTCCCTGGTCTCCACTCCCTCTTCTTTTCTTCCTTTTCCTCCCCCTTCCACTTTTTTTCTTCTTCTCCCACTCTCCTACCCCCAACCTCCCTCCATAATAAAGATTCCCAGAATTCTTTCTTTGTTTTCTTTCCTACCCTCCACTTTTGAGAGACCGCATTTAAGCCTCTCCATATCCACTCTTTCTGCGAATCTCCACCCCTACCCTGATCTCTCATCCCATCTCCTGTGTGCCGGCATCTAATCGACGACGATACGGCTCACAGAACACTCAGTACAGGTAAGACGAGAGAGCCCTACAAAGACATGCACATGGAGACACAGACCCAGGGACCGAGGACTGGCGCATCAGACGCGCTGCGCGAGAGAACGAGAACAGCGACAAAGCGCCACAAAAGCCAAGCGGAAAACAACGAAAACAAGGGATCGAGGCACAATTGCAGGACCAAGAAGAGAGGCAGCCAAGCAAGAGGACTCCAGGCAGACGTGGCATGAAGGGCAAAGGCCCGTACACACTGGGACCAAGGCGGCTCAACTTCTGCCTCATGTCACGAGTTGCGTCGTCGTGTTTCTAGCACGCGTTCCGCGTTCGGCAGAATATGGGAGAAGGGAAAGCAAGGCCCAACTCACGCGGTCATGCCACTGCTGCAACAGAGCTACGCTGCTGTCATCCAGAGACGCGATGACCAAGCTCTTCCTCGTCGTCCCGGCAGGGCAGAAGAAAAGCAACCGACGGCGCAGTCGAGCAGACCGCACGCGTGCCGCTGCGAAGACAGGGCCACGAGGCGGGATACGAGACGGCCAGGGTACATCTTCTGGATCTGAGAAGCCGCCAAGAGGCCAAGTGAGAAAAGGCTGGAGGGGACTCGAAAGAAGCTGGAGAAGAAGAAAAGAATACAGGGCTGGCCTCAGTTTGGTCGGGGATTTTCCTCCTCGCTTTTCAGCCTGTTGCGAGCCGCCAGATCGCCAACGAACGGCTCGCCGGTCTGCGGCCTCGTACGTGGCACACATAGCCGAGGCGTGCCCTATTTTGGCTGCTTCTGCTGGCTGCTGCCGTTGCCTGCTGCTTCTTGTTCCTGCTGGTCGCCATCGCCCTCTCCTCTACGAACTGCTCTGGTCCTTCGACTACCCGTGGTGCTGCTACTTCATCATATCTGTCGCTATCGTTGCCGCACTCCGCTGGGCCCTGCATGGCCATGCTTCTAGACCTTTCGCTCTCGAATCCTGCGCGCTATTTCTCGTCCTCGTTCTCTTCGCTGTCGCCGTGTCTGGCAGCCATCGTCCTTGGTTTTCTGTGCCTAACGTCCTACTTCCGCTTCCTGTCTCCCCTTTGCACACAAACGTTTCTCCCTTTCCACTGCATCCTGTACTCTAGGGGGGGCGAGGGGTTGCCCCGGCTTGCACGCCTCCTACCCCTTGCGTTGCATTCCTCTTCTACTGTCTCCCTGAAAACCCATCCCGTTTTCTGATTTGCTGCTGTCTACGTCTTCTCCCTACATTTATCTCAAATCCTCAGATCTCGATTGTGCAGTGCCACATTCTTTTTCGTTCTTTTTTTGCTAGTCTCTTCGCCATCTCTACATCCCCCTATTTCGTGGCTCACCTCCGCCGCGTTTTTGCCCTGGAAGTTTTCTAGACGCGTCCCATTTTTTGGCCTGCAGCTGACATTGACTCTCTCCCGCACAAAAGGTAGATCCGCGGAGGACTCAGGAAGGAATACTATGGACGGAACGCACTACTCGAATGTGATTAACGGCACATCGACTCCGTCTTATCCGTCATCCGCTGCTTCTACACCTCAGAGCCTTCAGCCCCATACTCTCCCGCCACTCCAGCAGCAACACCAGCAGCACCAACAGCAGCACCAGCAGCACCAGCAGCACCAGCACCAGCAGCACCAGCAGCACCACCACCAGCACGGCAACGGTATTATGCAAACCGCTACTCCCTACGGGAGCTACCCCCACACGCCGCGCGGGCCTGCAACTCCCAACACTCCGGGCCCTGCGAACATGAACACCTACCCCCCGCCGCCGAACACTAATGGTGGTCGCGGCTACCAGATGATGCCCAACAATGCCTACCAACCGCCTCACCAGGCTTACGCGGCTACGTCGTCCGCCATGCTTCCGCAGACCACGACCGCCATGGCCCACCCGCAGCCCATCGCCCCCGCTCCGGCACCCGGCGCACGAGGCCCACCGGTTCTGCGGCCCATGCCTGCCGGCGGCGTGATGCCTCAACCCGGCATGTCCTCGCCCTACGCTCAGAGCCCGCTGATGCCCCAGACAATGCTCCCCGATAACGAGCAGCCCACCCATGTGGTTGGCTCGCAGGGTCGCCGTGGTATTCTGCCCAGCGCCCCAGGCAGACCCGCCCCTCCCGCCGCTGGAACTGTGAATAAGAACCAGATTCCGCAAAAGGATGCGGACGGCAAGTTCCCTTGCCCGCACTGCACGAAGACCTACCTTCACGCAAAGCATCTGAAGCGCCACCTTCTGCGCCGTGAGTTTTCCTCCTTTTCATTTGCTTTTACCTTCCTGTTCCTTGTTTTGAGTCTGTGGACAACGACCAGAGATATTCCTTATTTTTCTATGTCGTTCATCCCTGTATTTCTCGTGTCCTCGGTTTTTTGAGGATCTAACAATTTTAGACACCGGCGACCGTCCGTACATGTGCGTGCTTTGCCGCGACACCTTTTCTCGTAGCGATATTCTGAAGCGACACTTCCAAAAGTGTTCCATCCGCCGCGGCAACCCCACTGGCGTTAGCCATCTGTCGCATCCCCATGCCCACGTCAAGAAGAACCAGCAGCAGAAGCACTTGGCCGAGAATGGTGGTGACATGAACCACATGAACGGCATGGGTAACGTGCAGGGTGACGGCATGGTCCACCCCTTTGGTCTGATCCCGGCGCCCAACGACGGGTTGTCCAACAACTTGCCCAACGACCAGTCGCAACTCTCCCGGTCGAACAGCATGTCTCGTATCGACCCGGCCACTGCTGACCCGAACCAGCGGAACGCAGCTGGCGGTGCCAGCAACGTGATGGGCGCTCCCTCGCGTGTAACTAACGGTGGCGCAGGTGCGCCAGGTGGTGGCCCAGGCGGTCCAGGCTACGATCAGTCTGCCGCTTACAACGGCACTGGCATGAACCCGCAGCTGGCCAACTACAACATGTCGGCCGGCCAGAATGGCATGCCCATGTTTGCTGGGCAGAACCCCAATCCTCAATCGGGACTTGATTGGTCCTCGATGTTTCAGGCTGGTGCGCACCCTACATACGTCAATCATCATCAAACTTTCCCAGCTAATACTGGGCAGACGCAGAACGCAATCAGGCGAGAACCTAACGCGCCCGGCGTTAGCTCTGCCGACCTTCAAGCGGAAGGAGGTCACAATGACAATCTCCCCGGCGACCGACCGATTTTCTTCGGCCTCTGGGGTCCGCCCCAAGCTCAGGACCCGTTCCAACAGCTTTCGACCCAGATACTTACCTTTCTCCACCCTCCTACCCTCGCCATCGATCCTTCGGTTGCAGCGACCATGACCATGTTTTTCTCTCCAGAGAATGTCAAAGCTTTCCTCGACATGTACATCCACTTCCACGTCCATTTTCCTGTACTCCATATTCCTACTTTTCGTTTACTAGAAGCCTACACCGGTCTCCTTGCCGCCATGTCCTGCATAGGCGCATGCTACGCCAAGAGTCTCTCCGCCAGCCAGGTGCGCCAGATGACCGACGTTGTTCATGCTGCTTTACAGCACGAATCTCCCATCCTGGCCGCCCTACCTTCCGCCACAGCCCACCACAACACGCTCGATTTGAAATATGAAGACGGATCGTTTGCCGGAAGCATTCGTGAAGTCGAAGAGCTGCATGCGATTATGCTGATGTTGATGCTTCTGTGTTGGAACGGCACCCCGGAGCAGCGCGCGAGAGGGCGTGAAATGCACCCTCTGCTTGCGATGCTCTCGCGCAAGGCAAATCTAACTAGGGTTTCGTCTGCCACGTCTGCGCCCATGTTGCCATTCAGTCTTCTCCACCAACCTGACTATTCTGCGGACAGCCTCTCTCATGCCACACCTTTTGACTGGATATCGTGGGTTGACCAGGAAAGGCGAATTCGAATCATGCACAGCATTCTCGCCTGCGACGCCGCCTTTACTTTGTATTTCAACTCAGCTCCGTTCTTCGACCCTTTCGAAGTGTCAATTCCCCTTCCTGCCGACGATGCGGCCTGGGAAGCGGACGATGCCACAGAATGTGCCGAAGCGCTTGGTTTACACGGTCCTGAGGTGTGCTACCGGCGAAATCCCGATGGCACACAACGTGTGAAGCAGCCAGAGATCAACCTTGCTTTGCGGGCCTTACTGCACCCCTCATACCAAATCCAGACGGGAACGACAAATCTATATGGCAAATTCCTAATCATTCACTCGCTGCTGGCTTTGGTACTACGAGCGCAGTCCGAAGGCGGCATAGCCCTTGTGAACAGCGGTACGCCGCTGGCCCAATTCGACTGGATTGTGGGTAACAATCAAGATGCTGCTGCTGTATCTGCGAACGGAAGCGCCAACAACAGTGGACACGGGACGCCTGTCGAAAACCTGCTTTCGCCACAGACGGTCAAGACCTTCATGACCGCTCTCGACAAATTCAAGCAAAATTGGGATGTCGATATGGCGAGCCAGTTCCTACCGGCGTCAACGAATCCAAGGCGTCAGGGCTTTTCCAGGGACGGCATTCACCATTATTGGCTTGCGAAGTATTTGCTGAAGAATACGAAACCGTCTCATCTTCATCTCCCTTCGGACCATCGGTTTTGCCAGGTCATCCACCTGCTAAAGTCTCTCAAGTCTTGGGTGATGACAGATGGCGCGGTTCGTGGCGAAGAACTTGGCTCTATCGGCGACATAGATCAAGGATATGGGTCGACGGATCTAACCCTCGACTTCGTCAACCTCTTCACGCCTCTACCAAAAATCGTGGAGAAGACCCCTGCCTTTTCTTCAGTCAAGACGGAACCCGGTACAGGCACGGCTGGCATCATGTAAAAAGTTATTTTTCATTTTCCTTTTCATTTTTTCCTTGTCAAATCTCCTTGGGACGGTTACTGGTATTATCCTCGCATCTGCGGCGTTTTCGTCTTCTCGCCTCCCTTTTTCCCCCGCTTTTTGTTTGCTTACGACGTGTGTGGTTGTCAAAACTGTTATTACGTTACTTCTCCTACTATCATGTCTTTTCTTTTCCTACTCTTGTCAAAATCGCCGTTGTTTCCTGCTGTTTGCTGCTATTGTTGTTTTTGTCTCATCAGTTCTCTCCGCGTCCATTGTTCTTTCCTTTCCCGAACCCCTCAAGACAAAAAAAGTACAATTACCCATGTTGCATCAGAATGGAACAACGGCGGTATGTTTGCTTCGCATTTATTTCACGGACGGGATCGGTAATTGATAGACTATTAACTCTTTTCGCCTGTGGCTGTTCCTTGTTTTTCTTTCTTTTACGTCTGCATTTAGATTTCTACTTTCACTTTCTTCACCAAAAAATGGTTTTTTAAACTTGTTTCCGTTTTCTACTATTCTGTGTCTATTATCCCTATAAATTTGCTTGCCTTGGTGTCTTCTTTCCCTATCTTTGTTTTTTCTTGTCTTTCTGTCTCTTTTTGGCCAGGGGGGGTCTTTTTTTGACAGCCAAAAACAACACCCAATCTCTGCATTCTTCATAGACCGACCGAAAAAAGGGATACGGGGGAGGTAAAATTTGCTTCTTGGAAAAGGGGGAGAAAGAGATACCTAAAAAATCAAAGTTCATTGTCTCAAAAATCATTACCGACCTTTCTGTACAGACAGGTGATGTGCTACTTCGAAAGGCCCGAGCGAAAAGGAAAGAAAAGAAGAGGCGTGTGTGGTTCTAGCCTGTATCTATTTGCAAAACAAGTATGTGAGCTGGCAGAAAGGAGCAGAGAAGGAGAGGTATATATAAGCACAGACGTACACATGCCAAAATAAAAATTGTACACTTCAGTAACATTCCTATCTTGACCTTCTGGCGAACCATCTGGGTTTCTCGGACTGGGTTTTTTTTGTGCTTTTTTTTTTAATTAGTACAACATAAAATTGCAAAATACAAATAAATTCTTGCCTATTTTCTTTGCAAGTTCTTCCTCAGAAGACTCTTTCATACCTTGATATATCAGAAAAACCATGCCCCTTCTTCCTCCTGTCGTCCTCGTCAAAACTCAAAAACAACATGAGTGCGAGAACGAACCGAACAGAAGCCCCCCCCTAATTTGCTCCATCCTCCCAAAGACGTCTCATGCTATCCACTTGAACAAAATTACAGATAAGAGAAGAAAAAAGGAAGTCGGCCGATGGCATCAAGGCCAGGCAGGGCCCGATCGAGCCCTGCGCCTTTCCTGTTGCCCGTTCAGAAGTGCTATCGAGGGGTGGCTCCTCCCCCCCTTTTGTGTTCTCCCATCCTTCTAACCTTGCAAGACAAGTCCTGTCGCCCCGCCTGTTCTATCCTTCTCTTTCTTGGCCCTGCCGCCAAAACTCTTGCCCGCGGCTCGGACTGCAAATAATAAGTGCTGTTCCGTGATGGCGAGGTCGAGAAGGGGGACTCCGGAAGAGAAAGAGTTTGGAGGAAAACCATCCTCTCACCGCCAAAGACAAAGCCGAAAGTCGAAGTGTGCTGGGACGTGCTATCCTTTCTGCCCCTCTTCATCTTTCTCTTATTTTCCTTCTTTTTTTTAAGTGTTCTTTGTATGTGAATATTTTGATATCAAAAATCTTGTTTTCAAACAAATATTGCTGGGAGGAAAGGGAAAAAAAAAAGAAGAAGAAGAGCAGTCTCAAAGGAAAGGGAGAGCGAGAGGGAGATCAAATGCAAGGTTGTTGCCGTGGTAATCGCCGTGTCGATGTCCGTTTGCTTGCTGCACTCGTCTTTTAGCTCTTCTTCTCGTCTTGGTTCTTGCGCGACAGGAGGCTGATGCTGCTGCGGAAACTGCGGAAGCTGAAGACGGACGCGTTGTCGCCAAACACGGACGCGGCGTAGGCCGGCATCTTGCTCTCGGTTTGTTTAACCGTACTCTTCTTGGCTCTCTTCAGCTCCTTTTTCCATGCCTTCTCGGCCTGCCGGGCGGCCTTGGCGGCCTTGCGAGCCTCGGCTCGGCGCTCGAGCTCGGCATACTCCTCGGGGGAGGGCTGGTAGGCGATCGCCTGGGCGAGAAAGCGGGCCGAGTCACGGTCGGTGTTGTGGTAGGGTGTGGCCGGGTGGAGGACGTACGCGCTGCCAGTCATGATCAGTGGTTTTATTGATAGTTTGTGTCTTGGGAAAGTGATTATTGATTTTATTTTTGGCGAGTGTGTGATGATATGGTGCAATATAGAGCAGGAATAAGAAGGGTAGAGAGGTCAGACCTCCGAAATTCGAGGTAGAGGAAAAATGGAAGATAGCAGAGATGTTTTATAGATTTCTTCTGTGCCTTGTGTTTAGAATCAAAGGGAGAGAGAATGTGGAAGCAACTTGGGTGTATATATAAGAACAGATCTATGATAGTGGAAGGGCTGGTGTGTTCAGATATGGGTTCCGATGATATTATATTCGAGTTCTTTTGATTTTTGTTGGGGCTGTCTGCTTGTATGCTTCAATCTTTCCTCTACTATTTCGTTGCTGCCTGGCTGCCTTTTTATATGACATGAGTACCCCCTTTTCTCGTGTTTACTTCGTGCCAGTCGTCCTCGTACGTCACCAACCAAAAAGTCACAAGCATGTAGGGCTTTGCCACCTTAAGCAGAGACATAAGGACCCTGTCTGTCCATATCGGCTTCCATAGCCACAACGGACAGACAGCTTCAGTACCAGCCGCGCCCCTAGATAGACATGTATAAGAACAAAGTATAGAGTGAGTAGACACAATCATGGGAACTAATAGGAGGAAAGACCGCCCTGACCTCGGTAGGACTCGGTGAAAACCTGCAAAACGGAGGAACGTTGTATTCAAAAATGGTACAGGAATTAAGTGCCAAGACACTGGCCCAAAAAACAGAGGCCTATTACTACTTTGCTGCCTTATGACTCAGGCCAGGCATTGTCGCAATGTGGGTTTGCCTTCTTCATGGCCTTTTCTCGTGACCCGAGCGGCTACAAGACAATTGGGCTGCACGAGAATAAACCGTCACGACAGTGTAAGCGTGACCAGAAATGGTGGGCTGCTCCCCCTCCCACGCCCTGCCGTCTGGCATTTTCCTTCAACCTCATTCCTTCAGGCCTATTTTATGCCCTTTTTGTGCAATAAGGCGAAAAGAACATGTCCAAGAATGGACACATAAAAGCCGTGGAGAGGGTGCTTGTGACAAGCCCAGACCTGTCCTGCCTTGGTTTCCTACCGGACGCGTTGTGGCTCAGCAAAGTTTGTCGGGGTTTTTCTTTCATCCTTTGAGATAAATTGTCCGCCTCTGCAAACGGGATGAGAAGCCGCAGGCAGAAGAGTCATTCCATTTATTGCTGAAAATCCTAAATACAAGGCTGCCGTGACCTCTGTTTGGTTCTTGCTTCATATCCTTCACACCCCTATTTATCCTGTGTTTTACCCGCGAGGCGCGGTGACGGGCTGGTTCTGCGAAAAAGACTTTCGTCTCCAGGCCGTGCGTACTTCCTGTCCTAGAATTCTACTTCGTCATTGCATTACGCATCATGAAGTCGGGGTAGGACTTGGGATGAGGGTCCTACAAGCAGCTTGTGCCACAAGGCCACATCTTGTTCTCGTCAAGGCGCAACGTCTGGTGCGCGTAGGATTCGGACACTTCTAGCCAACAGACACGGAACCGAGCTCTGTTGCCTCGCAGGATCTTCCCTTTTTAGTTCTCTCCCCTCTCTCCTTCTAAGACAAGGCCCGCTGCCTAGGGACATTGACAGATATGGTTATTGGTGGTGTTGGTTTTCCTGGTCTGTTTCTTGTTTTCTCGTCATCCCTCGAGAGAGACCAGAAGTACGTCTAAGACCGCCTTTCCCTAATATGGAATAATAAGTAAAAAGACCTGGCCTAGCATAGCCTTCCAAGCTAAAATCATCTGGTCTGTCAAAGCCTGGGCTCTCGGGGAGAAGAAGAGTCCGACAAGATCCTGCTGCCAATTAGGGCTTCGACGTTTGCACCTCGAGAGCCATTGACAGGCTCTATCCATCGATTTGATTTTACTGGAGCTCACGGCTTTGTTGCGTATGGAGAAATAACTGGGAATGGCCAGCAAGCCTTGTTGATGGTGCATCCTTTGCCCGGAGTTTGTCCGGAGAATCTCTCTGGTCGACTTCGTGTTTGAAACAATTGTCTCGATTGCTCTCCCCTGTAAGAACACACTCGAAAGAGCAGAAAAAGAAAAGAAAATAATAGCCTTCACAAACTCATGGCTAGCGACTTTCTGACAATGGCTGCCAAGCTACACCGACTGTACTCTTGCTGTCATCGCAGGTTCAGATGCTCATCAGTGCCTTTCCCCCACGACTGAAAGGTATGTTATGACATTGTTTTGATGCGTAAAACCAAATAGGACTTTACTTGCGAAGCCGCTAGAGGCCTTGGGATGTTGATGTGAAATCGTGCCTACATTCTAGACCTTGTCGTGGAAGTGCAAGGCTGCAGCCTTTCCTATGCCAGCTGGTAGGAGACTGACACTGTTTGGCCTGCCGGCTGGTGGCTTCCGTCCGAAAAAGGCGGTGAGCATCGCCTGTTGAGTGTGTACTGCTTTCCGTATGCGGACTAGCCGGATCTCAGTCCCAATTGGCCAATGGCAGGCAATTGGCCGCTCATCTGCTTTTGTGCCCCTCTGAAAGCCCCTGAAAATCCAGAAGCGTGGGCGAGTTTGCCAGGCCCTGGCCAGTGGTTGGATAGTGCCCCTCGTCCTGACTTGTCCGTCGTAAGATACTGGAACACCGGAAAGGCACCTTCCCGTGGAACAGCGGGAGGGAGGTTGGCCAACCTGCAGCATGCCGCGCACAACACATGTTTCGGCGCGTGCATTGCTGTGCAGTCCAGCGTAAGATACGAACGGAGGAAGAAATTCTTTGTACCGAGTATCTTGTCTTAAGATAGGCCGGACGAGCAGCAAAACTCCGGTCACAACGTACGAGACTGGTGTGCGCGAATGCTGCTCTGACGGAAGGCGCCTCTCCCGCATGCCGGAAAGGCTGTACCGTATACGAGTACGAGCGGGCACATGCTTGCTAAGGAAAAAGACGGCCTCTCATTCGCCCGCCCGTGCCTGACGTCGCAAACTTCCTCTTATTCGGATTCGTCCCCCCAACAAAAACGTAGAACACGCGCAGAGCCAAGCAAAAAAGGCAGGAGTGATGCAGAGCAGCCGACGCGCCTTCCTTCCGCCAGACGGATCTTAAAGTTTAACTCCAGGCTTCCTATGGGTCTCACTTCGTGGTGTTGCTTGCAACGCTCTTTCTGGATCTAGCTCACGTCCTTTCCACTTTTGTCTCCTTGCTTTGCTTTCCAATATGCTTTTATAGAACCATAAACTGGCCATTGCGCACGGAGCAGCTCGAATGAGGTCGGCCCCACAGTTTGTTGCGCTCGAAGCTTTTGGGAAAGCGCGAACGTCGTAATTTCCGCGTATAATAAGATACTCGCAAACAGCGACACAAAGGGGGGGAATTCGTGGATAATGGAAGAAACAGGGGAGAGCCGCCGTAAAAAAAAAAAAAAAAAAGAGCACCACGCTCACGGAAGGCCCCGCCCCCAATAATCTGCACTCGTTCTAGCCGTTCCCTTCATTTCCTCTCCCCCTTCTATCCTCCTTTCCTTTTCTTTATCACCCCCTTCTCCTCCTCCCCCTTTCCCGTTCGGTCTTCCACCAAACTGCCCAATCCCCGGACTAGGAGAAACAATCGACCGGCTGCCGACCCACCGCCAGGCCTTTCTGTCTCGCGCCCGGATCGCAACGGTTTCTCTGCTCGGACTGCTTCTCAGCCCCTTCTCCTTTTCTCTCCATTTCCGTCTCCAACACCCACAGAGCCACCGCCCTGCCCGAAATCACAACAATGGCGGCCACGAACGCGACGTCCTTTGCGTCGCCGTTGGCTAACGCCAAGTATGTCGCTGGCGCGCTGCCGGCGCAGCTGGAGCCCGTCATCAACGCCATCGCCAATGCGAGCATATGGCAAGTCCTTCTGACGCTGCTGGCCGCGGCCGTTGTCTATGACCAGTGTAAGTTGCATTCTTGCGATGTTGGAGATTATTCGAATGTTTTTCTTCACGACATAGCACTCCTGCTGTGAGCCGCAAGTCGAGGCAGCATTGTTGACAAAGTCCTGCGTGAATAGTCAGCTACATCTGGCAGAAGGGCTCGATCGTTGGCCCGGCGTGGAAGCTTCCATTCATGGGCCCTTTCCTACAGAGTGTGAACCCCAAGTTCGAGGAATACTATGCGAAATGGATGAGCGGCCCGCTGAGCTGCGTCTCGGTCTTCCACAAGTATGTTTGCGCTCCCCACCCGATGTCGGGTCGTCGAGACGGACGTCTACCTGGACGTCTGGCTCAACAGTCAAGGACACAGTCGCTAACCACCGTGCCGCTTCGTTTTCCTAGATTCGTTGTTATTGCCTCCACTCGCGACATGGCCCGCAAGGTGTTCAACGCCCCTGCCTACGTCAAGCCCTGTGTCGTCGACGTTGCTCACAAGCTGCTCGGCGCCGACAACTGGGTCTTCCTCGACGGCAAGGCCCACGTCGACTTCCGCAAGGGCCTCAACGGCCTCTTTACCCGCAAGGCCCTCGAGCTGTACCTGCCCGGCCAGGAGGAGGTGTACCACCAATACTTTGAGCGCTTCGTCAAGGTCACCAAAGAGCACGACGGCAAGCCGTTTCCGTTCATGTCCGAGTTCCGCGAGGTCATGTGCGCCGTGTCGTGCCGCACCTTTGTCGGCCACTACCTCCCTGACGAGTCCCTGAAGAAGATTGCCGACGACTACTACCTGATCACCGCCGCCCTAGAGCTGGTCAACTTCCCCATCATCATCCCCTTCACCAGGACCTGGTACGGCAAGAAAGCCGCCGACCTGGTGCTGCACGAGTTCACCAAGTGCGCCACCAAGAGCAAGGTCCGCATGCGGGCTGGCGGTGAGGTTACCTGCATCATGGATGCCTGGGTCAAGATTATGATCGCCTCGGAGCGCTGGCGCGAGGCCGAGGCCAAGGGCGAGACCGTCGAGGGCGTAGAGAAGCCGACGCCGCTGCTGCGCGATTTCACCGACTATGAGATCGCCCAGACCGTCTTCACCTTCCTGTTCGCGTCCCAGGACGCCACCAGCAGCGCCTGCACCTGGCTTTTCCAGATCATGGCCCAGCGCCCCGAGATCCTGGACCGCATCCGCGACGAGAACCTCAAGGTCCGCAGCGGCAACCCGCGCGGCTCGGTCAGCATGGACCAGCTCGAGTCCATGACCTACACGCGCGCCGTAGTGCGCGAGCTCCTCCGCTACCGCCCTCCCGTCATCATGGTGCCGTACCTGGCAAAGAAGGACTTCCCCATCTCGGACACCTACACCGTTCCCAAGGGCGCCATGGTGATTCCGACCACGTACCTGGCTCTGCGGGATCCGGATGTGTACACGAACCCGGATGTGTTCGACCCGGAGCGGTACTACTCCGGCGATGCTGAGGTGAAGGGCGCCAAGAACTTCCTTGTCTTCGGCGTCGGCCCGCACTACTGCCTCGGCCAGCAGTATGCCCAGCTCAACCTGGCTCTGCTGATCGGAATGGCCTCGCTGCTGCTCGAGTGGGAGCACCACGCGACACCGCTGTCTGAAGAGATCAAGGTGTTTGCCACCATCTTCCCCAAGGTACGTTAGCTTCTCTCTTGCAACGCAGTCATAAATTACCTGCTAACAACTTTCATAGGACGACTGCCCTCTGACGTTCACCGAGCGCAAGTGGTAAATAAGAAAGAGAAGAGAAAAAACACGGATAGGAAAAAGCTTCAATCTCAACTGTTACCGCCGGCGGCGGTGTAGGTCTGCATAATGCAAAACCTGCGAAACGCGACGCATCTTCGGTCTACTGAACCCTCGGGCGCCTTTTATTCGATGTTTTGTCTCCTGGGAAGTCAGCCGACGAACGTGTTATGTTTACTATTTTCCCCACCTGGTTTTGCATGTTTTGGTCGCTTCCCAACGCCTCTCGTGGCAGGCTCTTGGAATTTTTTGCTGTCGACTTCATCTCTTTTTTTTTGCGTACGGAGCATAGCTTGCTTTTCTCTTGTTTTATATATATTATGGGTTTTCTAATGGGTAGAGAGGGAATCCAAGAACTTACATATAGTTGTAATTAATACCGAGTGCGCTTGCGGTTTGCTTCTGATACCGTTCTTTTTCCCCCCAATTTCTCTCTTTTTCTCTGACGCTGCTCGTCGTTCGCATGCATGATGACCTCACCAGTTTGTGCGGTTACGTGGGAGACAACAAGACAAGAGGACGAGAGACGGCGGCGGGCATCTGCGAGCAAAAATGTACATATCAGGGGATTCTTGTTACCTCTTTTTTGCGAGGATTCCGTTTGTCGAGTTCTTGACTTACAGATGAGATGAATGTGAATAGAAGAAGAACGTTTAATGAGGGGACGAAGAGGATCAACAAGAAAGTATAAAGTGAAGAGAGCTTTGATTTTATACATGACGGCGCAACGAGAACAAACCACTGGGCAGACAACAAAAATAGGATTCTCACAGGGGAGGGACCAAGGGCTTGGGGCTCCTGCGAGACAAAATAAGCAAGCCAATCGGCTGGCCCGCTTGCGCCTCACAGGGCATCCGCCCCCTTCTTAGCCGCGTGTAAGACGCTTTTTTTGGACAATCTCACTCCCAACTCTACGACTCTCGCAGGAGGGTGGGCTCTTTTCGTCGGATCCTTCCGCTAGCTGAACGACAGCCGCCGGATGGAAGCGCAAGACCAAAAAAAAGCAGGACCGGAGAGGTAGAAACGACACCGTGTCTTCCAGCGGCTGCAATCCAGAATATCTCCCAGCTTGCAGCGAGCAGGTATTTTTGGATAGCCTCTTTCTCTTTCTACTACGCCATGCCTCTTATTCTTCGTTCTTCTTCCACTTACCTCGCTACTCTCCGACGCTGCTGGGATGTCTTACGGCTGAGTGGAATGACGACAGACAACTTTGTAGGAAACCTAGCCTAGAATGGCAAAAAAACAGGCGTCTTGATTTTGTATAAAGCAGGATACTAAACCCTTCTCACGGCCATAACACTATCTGCTTGCTTTTGGCAATGAATTGACAATGGGGTTTTTTTATCCTACACCTTTTACACGCCGTTTCTTTAAGTGTTGTTGATAGTGATGTCACTATCATGTGACCTCTCGTGGGCCTCTAATGCGACTTTCTGGTGGCGTGATTGGGTGCGTCTGAGGGAGGGGCTAGGGAAGCTTCTTTAGGTTGCAGAATAAGTCCGACCCCCGTCTTTCCATCACCCCCCCATTTCGATCATTTTCCTATACTAAAACACCACCTTTTGCTATCCTTATTTTTTATTTTATTAGACTATACAAACAAAATAAACAATTAGTATTATAAAAGAAGTAAAAATGTGAAACTGTTTTTTTTATAATTTTGTAGAAAAAGATAATAACGGGTTGAAAAGAAGCTGTTTTGGTGTAAAGTAGTGATTGAAATGGGGAGGTGATCGAAAGGGGGGGGGGGTCGGACTTAAACAAACATTTTTTCCATCCACTTTTTCCATCACCACTTTTTCCGCCCACCACGTTTTTTCACCCATCCACGCCAACTCAAATTCTCGCAAAAACAAACACCACCTCAATTCAACAACCTCCCCGCCCCCCACGACTTCAAAATGGCCAGCCAGCTCGCCCCCTACAAGGCGGATTTCTTGCGGGCTTCAATCAGCGGCGGCCCGTTGTCGTTCGGCACATTCACTTTGAAGTCTGGCCGCATCTCGCCGTACTTCTTCAACGCCGGCTCGTTCTACCGCGGCGACCTGCTGAACGCCATTGCCACGGCCTTTGGCCAAACCATAGCCGAGGCTGACAAGGCCGGTGTTTTCGGCGCCGAGGACTTGTCCAAGCCAGCTTTCGACGTCCTCTTCGGCCCAGCGTACAAGGGAATCCCGCTGGCAACCGCTGCGGTCACCGCCCTGGTCGCACTGGACAACAAACGCTACGGCACCGTCGAGTACACCTTTGACCGCAAGGAGGCCAAGGACCACGGCGAAGGCGGAAACTTTGTCGGTGCACCCCTCGCGGGGAAGCGCGTCCTCATCGTGGACGACGTGATTACGGCTGGCACTGCCAAGCGCGATGCTGTAGCCAAGATCCGGGCCGCGGGTGGGCACGTGGTGGGGATCGTTGTGGCGCTGGACCGCATGGAGACGCTTCCAGACGCGCCGACGAAGGAGAGCGCGCTGGGCGGGCTTCGCCGGGAGTTTGGCGTGCCGATCCTGGCGATCCTGACACTGGACGACATCATTGCGGGGATGCGGCCGTTTGTGACGGCAGACGACTTGGCGCGGACAGAGGAGTACCGGGCGCGGTACAAGGCAGAGGATTAAGGCGGAGGGACGAAGGACAGGGCGTCTGGGAGGACGCCAACAAAAAACCTTAAGTATGAATGACTATATGTAGAGCGACGGCGAGGGTGCAGAAAGGGTTCACCAGCAGAGAGAAAGCCGTTTCTAAATTTGCTTTTTCGTCAAATTGGTTTAGAAACAAACTTTATTTGCAGCACATTCTCTTTCTGTGCTCGTTCTGTCTTTTTTTCTTTTCCAATTCTGTATTTTTAGTGATACCCAATAGATTTTATTTGTTTCGTTGTCCCCTAGCTCATGGCATTTTCATGAAGTCTGGCTCAAGTCGTAGTACTGCAAATCTTGTGTGTCAGAGACGTGTTTTCCTCTGGCCATCTTTTGTCACTCTCTAACTGCAAAAAGCAACTCACCATATCAAACCAGCCGCCGCCGCCAAACTGGGCAGCACTCGGCCCGTTGGATTGGAAGCCCAGCTTCTCATAATAGTCGACAAGATACTGCTCTGTCAGCGGGGGAAAAGAGAGAAGAAGGGGGGGGAAGCCGCGAGAATAGGAAGCAGGACGCAAGAGCTCACATCTTGGCAGATCAGCGTGACGCGGTCGACCTTGCGGTGCCCGCCGCCCGCCGCCGACAGCAGCCGCATCCGCTCGAGGTAGGCCCGCATCAGCCGCGTCCCCAGGCCCCGGCCCTGCACCGACGGCACGATCGCCAGCGAGTGCACGGCCACGGTGCCGCCGTCGGGCTGGTGGCCCAGGGGGGACGGCGGGGGCACGCCGCCGCCCTCGCCTTCTGCCGCCGCCCCCACGGCCGCCCGCCAGTCCTTGGGCAGGCCCATGCTGTCGTCGGTGAGGACGGGCCCCGCGCAGCGGGTCGCCACGATGTGGCCGACGAGGATGCCGCCGGAGCTGGGGCTGGGGCTGGAGCTCGGGGTGCCCGGGACCAGCGTCTCCGAGTTGGCCGTGTGGACGAAGACGCCGAGGCACAGCTCCGGGCACACGGTCAGGCGGTACGAGAACTTGTCGGGCGTGGCGCGGTGGTCCGGGTTGGCGAAGCAGGCGTTCTCGACGACGACGCAGGCGTCGCGGTCGGGCACGGCGAGGGCGCGGATGGAGACGGCGCCCGGCGCGGCGAGGTCGATGGAGGACATGGCTGTTTTCGAGTGAGGAGGCAGAGAGAAACAAGATGCAGGCACTGGAGACGAAGGGGCAAAAAAAGAAGCGATGACTCCTTGAGGGGGCGCCTTGATAAGGGTCTGGCTTTTATACACCGGTGGCAATGCGAAGCAGACGTTCGATGCAAGGGATATCCAACCGAGCAGTTGGGCCGCAGATGTCCCAAAAGAAACAAAAAATAGACGAGAATCACAAAGAGGACTGGCAGCGGGCTTCAGATGAGGATTGCAGTGTGTGGTGGAAAACACGACGAGAATCACAACCTGCTGCCCCTGCTTGTCTGTTGTACGCCAAAGTCGCCCCCCCTCACGTCGAATGAAGGCTGAACACTAACAGTTGAGGCTTCCTGTTGGAGCTAGCCCCGGCATCCCCCGCTCCTCTTCTCTATCGTCCAACCAGTTTTCCAGTCCAAGGCAGAGAACCAGATGAAAGGGAACAGACAGGCGCCGTGCAGCAATTGAATTTGTCTGCAAGCCTTCTAGCAAGGGAGAAAAAAAGCGCACTACGAGGAAAACAAAATGCGTCATCACAAATCACAGTGCGTTTCGTGTTGTTGGTGCAGCAGGCGTTTCTTCATTTGTGGCCGTGGCATCAAATGGCATAGAAAACTCCAAAGTTTTAATATAATAGAGGCTCAGTATACTCGTACACACCCCCTGCCTTACCCTCCTTTCGCCTGGTGAAGTGAAAATAGATAACAGATTTTTGGCCATCTCTTTCTCAGTCCCTCTTCTAACCAGCAATCTCCCCCCCTTGGCCGTGGATGGCGACAAAAGGGAGACGAGACAGAACAAACCAAAAACAAATCGGAATGAAAAACAGCATTCCCGACCAACCGTGGACCCTTGGGTAAGAGGCTCCCCAAAATAACAAAACCGCCAAAAAGTAAAGCCAGACGAACCAATCTCATAGAATAACCGTCACTGCAAATGAAACACGCCATGGCCGGTTTCCCCCCTCTAGTTTTGGCCAGTAGCGGCCAGAGGCGCACCCGTGGCCTGCTTCTTACTGCTGATGCCGGTGCTATCACCCCCTTCCTCATCCCCGAGCAGCAGCTGCGTCCCGGCGTTCATCCACTGTACAAACCCGCCCAGCGCCTCGCCGGCCGCGTTGTACAGCTGCTGCGTGGCCGCCTCGCGCTCCACCGCCTGCCGCGCCGCCACGTCGCGGTCGTTGGCCACCAGCTGCTCGTCGCGCGCCTTGCGTTTCAGGCGTCGCTCCTCGCGGAACTGCTCCAGGCCGTTGAGATACCGCACGCTGTGGCCCAGGCCCGAATACTCAGGCGCCACGCGCACGTTCTCTGCCTCCCCGCTGGGTCCGGTACTGCCACCGACTGCGCCGTGCCCCACCGAGGGCGTGGTGAAGAACAGCACGCGGCCCTGGTCATCGCGGTGGTACTGCTTGCGCAGGTCCGCCGGGATGGTGCTGTCGACGGCGTCGGGCAGCACAAACGCCTCGGCCGTGGCCCGCGGCGGGATGTATCCGCTGGGCACCGGCGGCGGGGCAACGATTGTTGTCTGGTGGTGGTGCTGCTGCTGCTGCTGCGGATGATGGTGCGGCGGCTGCGGCGGCGGCGCAATGGGCGTCTGGCGGACGGGCGTCGTAGACGCCTGCATGGGAGCGGGCGCCATTCTATGCGGCTGCTGGTATGGTGGCAATTGCTGTGGTAGTGGCTGTTGCTGGGGGGCAAAGTGCTGCGGCTGGAGCGGATTGTAACCAGCGGGCATCCCAGGATGATGTGGCTGCGGTGAGAGATGATGCTGTGGTTGCTGTGGCGGCGGCACCACCATTGGGCTGTGGTGCTGGACCGGAGTGGGCGGTGCTTGCCGTAGCTGTTGTTGGTGTGGTTGTGGCGCATTGTAGTTGTGCTGCACAATGTGGGGAGAGCCGCCTGGGCCTATGCCTGGACCTGGCCCTGGGGCGGGCGCGAGGTGGTTGAGCTGGCCCTGGGGTGGCACGGGCGGATGGGCAGCGATGGGCTGTATGGGGTGATGGTGAGGCGACGGCTGGATGTGGGCGTTGGGTGGCACGCCGGGCCCTCCAGGTGTCCCAGGCGCCATGGGCACCACTCTCGGACGCGGCACAAACTGCTGTTGGGCGTACGACGCGTGCGGCGACGGCGATTGGCCAGGGGGCACACCAGGAACGGCGCCAGGAACAGCACCAGGTAGCAGGTAGCCTTGAGGCGCGCCGGGGATGGGCGCACCGCCAGGCATGGAAACCCGCCGCGACGGGTCGAACTGCAAGTTACTGGCCACGGCTTGCTGCGGTGGCAGCGATGATGGCTCTGGCGGCGGTGACTCCTTGCGGGATATTAGCAGTTGCAACGCGGAAAGGAGGGAATGGGCAAAGAAAAGACGCGTCAATTGATGGGGGGTGTCGAGAGCGACGAAGTTGATGCGAACGGGGAGGCAAAAAGGGAAGAAAGATGTAAGACGGAGAAAGAAGGGAGGGCTAGAACGCTGCTGGCAAGAAATATTTGGCGGAAAGGAGAGATCAGTGAGACGATGTGTCCACCAGGCAGGAAACTGCGAGGGCGGGGCTGAAAATATCAAACAGCCCCAGCAGCGCGAGAGCACAGATACGACAGAAACAGGGGGCGAAGGGACGGGTGACAACGCAGGGGGACCATGGAGCGACAATACGCGCAGAAAGAAAGAAGCAGAGAAGACTCACATTCGGCAGACGAGGCCGGCGATGGACAGACCCGATCATGGGCGGCGCGTTCGGATTGCCCCAGGTCGGCTTGGGCAGCGGGTCAGCCTCCCGGGCGTCCTCGCGCAGGAGGTGCTTGATGGGGCTCGGGAACTTGGGCAGCCGCCGCGGCGCGGGAAACAGGTCCATGACATAGTCGAGGCCACGCACCTCCTCGGGAATGCAGGTGTCCCAGTTGGTGATCTTGGCGAAGCGGAACTTGTCCTCGCTGTAGCGGTACTCGCAGATGTAAAGCGGCTTGTTGGGCGGGTAGCCTCGCGGCCGGCCGCGCGCAGACTGCGGCGCAAACATGACAAACGTGCGGTCGAGGACCTCGTCGAAGCGGTGGTCGCGGTACTGCTCGGTCTTGATGACCTCGTTCTCGTAGAAGTGGCGGTCGAAGCGGTGCACGGTCTGCTCCGGGCGGTAGTACCAGCAGGCGTTGACCCAGCCGTGGCCCGTGGCGTCCACCCATATGCGGAAGATCTGGGCCACGATGGGCTTGCTTGGGTCGTTGGCGTTGCGCAGAAGCACCCAGTCGCCGATGCGCCACACCTGGCCGAGGTGCTGGATGCCCGGCAGCGCCAGCCGGCCGTGCTCGTCGCGGAAGGCGTTGTCGGGCTTGGCGCGCTCCTGGGCCACCAGCCGGCGGGCGAGCGCCTGCAGCGTCACGGCGGCCTCGAAGATCTCGCTGCCGTCCTGGTTGTACACCTTGGCGTTGGAGAACATCAGCTCCAGGTCGGCCAGCGCGTCGTCGACGGTGTTGTACAGCTTGCGGCGCGACTTGCGCTTGATGATGTCGACGGCGATGGGGCTCTTGATCTCTTCGTAGTAGTCCGGCAGCAGCTCCTTGTCCGGCAGCGTCTCAAACGGCTCGAGCAGCAGGTCGCCGTCCTCGTCCTTGGCCTTGCGCAGGCCCGCCAGCACTGCGTTGACCCGCGCCTCGGTCGGCGTGTACATCTTAGAAGCCATGGCGCCGCCGTTGAGTTTGCCTCGGCCAGCCGCGCCGGCCCGAGCACCGCGTCGCCGCCGCCTGCCAGTTTCGGAATCGACGTCGTCGTCGTCGTCGTCGTCGTCGTCAGACTCATCAGACTCATCATCCTCGTCCTCTTCTTCCTCGTCCTCATCGCCCTCGCCCTCGCCGGCGGGCGGCGATGGCGAGAAGTCGGGGATCTCGCCGAGGTCGGGTAGCTGAGCCTCCTCGGGCAGGATGGTGCCGTCTTTGACCAGCTGCTGCAGCTTCTCCTTGAGCACCTCGCGCAGCCGGACGGCGTCTTGGAAGATGGGCGCGGAGGGGCGGTTGTAGACCTGGGCGTTGTGGGAGATCAGCGCGGCGTCGCGGACGAACTGCGAGAACTCGGTGTACACTCGTTTTTGGACGCGGCCCTGGGGAGCTGGGGTCAGTTCATGCGCACGTTTTTCGTGACAAAACGAGACGGTCTACCACGTACCCGGATGGTGCTAAAGGCCGTCGGCTCCTTGATCACGTCGAAATAGTCGGGGATGACACGCTTGTTGGGGATGCGCTGGAAGCCCGCCGCAATCTCGACTCCGCTGCAAAATGGTCAGCACAGCAACGCTTCTCCAAGCACACCACACATACCACCGCGCTAGATTGCCACCTACTCTTCCTCGTAGGAGCTCAGATACTGCGCCGTAGTCTCGATCAGCTGCAGCAGGTCGCGCTTGGCCCGGGCTGCAGCCGACGGCGTGCGCTTGCTGTCGTCGCCGCCGCTCGCCACGTCGATGGCCGCGTCGGTCATTTCGACGTCGCCGTCCGCGTCCAGGTCCGGGTCGGCCTCGCCGTCCGCGTCTGCGTCCGAGTCCGTGTCCGCATCGACACCTGCGTCGCCCGGCGTCGTCGCCTTGGCCTCAATGGACTCGTGCACCTCTGCCGACGCGTCTCCTCCGCCGCCGCCTCCTCCTCTTCTTTCCGCTGCGCCTCGTCCCGCGCTGCTCGCCATGGCCGTTTGCGTCTGGCGCGTTGTGTTTCCTAGTGACGGCGACACCGGCACGTCAATGCTGCGAACCGCTGCGGGGGAAAGTCGATTGCGGCCGCTACGCGGGCATACAGGTTGGGGAAAGGTTGCGCTAAGTCGGTGCGCTGCGCTGTCGTGGTTCGTGATCGTGTGTCTTTCTTTTTTCTGGTCGTCTTCGTTTTGGCCCCCGTGTCGCAACAGGGAAGGCGCAACCGACGCGCGGGACACGTAACGTTCGCGCAAGGCGTGGCTAAGAGCAGCAGTATGCGGTTCTCCAAACGAAATGCGCAGCGTTAGCTTTGCTGTGTCTTCTCGCTCCTTTCTTCTTTTGCGTTGTCTCGTTCGTCGCGCAAGCCAGGCCTTCGTGTCTCCTCTTTTCTTAGTCGCCCTGGCTTTTTTTGGCCCTCCAGCCAGTGCTCGACGCGAACAAATGTCAGCGCCAACGTATGACTAAGCCAAATTCCCCACAGTTTGGGTGGCAGCCGCTATCGTGCAGCAACGCCGCAACTAATTCCAGAAGGAGCGCACGGCAGTGGAAGTCGCAACGGAGGGTCTTTCCGGCCGGCATTGGCGGTCTGGCCAGGCCTCTTTCTCTTTCCGTTTCTTGCATTTCTTATAATAGCAGAACTTTGCTTCAAAGTGTCCATTGCTCTTCAAGATTTCCCGAAAAGCCTCATTCTCGCGTTACAGAGCTTCACGACACGGCGCCGAGCAAGCCATTGTCCGCCCGCAACCACGGCGCTTGTCCCTACAGGCCTGCTCCTACTTGCGCTCCTCCGCGCTATTATTGCATTTGCGTCATAATACTCCGTACTGCTGTTCCCCTCGGCGCATTCCCCCTCCAAAAAAGGCAGGACAACAAAGAGCAGGCTTCGTTCGTTTGCTCCCCCTTCTTCTTTTGCGTGGCCTGCTTTGGCGTACTACTGCAGCCTCTGTCGCTCTGGAACGTGGACAACTCTTGCCAGCACAAGTTGTGCACCTTGTGCGTTGTCGTTGTGCGCTTGACTTTCAACACTTTTGCCCCGTCGCTTATGCAGCAGCTGGAAAGGAAGCCAGGGGAAGCCAGGGGAAGCTCGGAGAAGCCAGTTTCGTTCCTGGAAAGGCGCTGGTGCAGCCGCCGCTTGGTCTCGTACAACACACGCTGCCGCTCCAGGTCTCTCTCTCTCTCCAGAGCTGGCGGGCAGCGGACGGACCCGCCACCCAAGCGAGCGATAAAGAACGCACACAAAGACTCAAAAGACTGCCGCATTCGTTAGCGGCCAGTCAAAGACAACAAGGCTTCGGGCCCAAACCAAGACAACTGTCGCCTCGCCATTATAAGAGCTTGGGCTAGCTTGCGCGAGTGGCAAAGTGATTCAACGGCCTACTGGGACGATAGGCCTGGAGCAGCAGCCGATTTCCTAGGACGCTCAAAGCTCGGCCGAGGCAAGAATTCTCGTCGACGACAACCCTCTTTTGTAGAGTAGAAAGCTGTCCTCATCTTGTTTCTCGTCCTGTATTCTTCTGTTTCTGAAGAGGCTTCCACCTTATCTACCTTCTACCCAGCATCTCTACCCTCGCGTCTTCCAACATGGCTCCTATCCGCATCCGCGTCCGGGGCCCCAGCTCTACAGTTACGCTCGAGGCAGCCGACGACTGGACGCTGGACCGGTTGTTGACGCTTATCCGGGAGAAGACCGGTGTCGAGAGCTTTTCTCTCAAGGCCGCATATCCACCGGCGCCTCTGGATATCTCAACACCAGAGTCCAAAACGCTGGAGCCGCTGAAGCTGAACGGGGCCACGCTCATGGTGATTCCGGCGGACGGAGGGCTGGCAGGGCCACCATCATCGGCATCGACATCCGCGCCAGCTCCAGCACCAGCACAGGCCGCGGCCCCAGCACAACCGGCCCCGAAAGCGTTCACACCTAAGGGGGTCGACGTTGACGAGACGGTCGTGCCATGGGATGAGGGAGGCGGATATCTGGGTGAGTGGTTTTTGCAGAATCTCATAATATGACAAAATGGTAGTGGGCACTCACTGACCGACCTACCCTAGTCTTGCGAGTTATGCCCGACGACAACAGCTGCATGTTCACCGCGTTTGGAGGCGTCATGGGCATCGCCGACCCGGCCGCCAAGGTGCGCGCGCAGGTTGCTGCGCATATCTTGGCGAATCCCGACAAGTACTCCAAGGTCGTGCTCGAGAACACAGAGCCAGCCGTCTACGCCCACCGCATCCGGGACCCCCAGCGATGGGGCGGCTCCATCGAGCTGCAGTGCCTCAGCGAGATCTACGGCATCCAGATCTGTTCCATTGATGTGAAGGTACGTCTCCGGATTCCTTTTCGCTTGCGAACCTCCCTCTTCTCTCTTGCTGACCAGTCAGTATGGCCGGGTTGATACGTACGGATTAAACCGGGACACGCGCTGCATCCTGCTCTACTCGGGCATCCACTACGACCGCATCACCCAGACGTTCGACCTGGGCCTGCCTGTCGACATGGACGTGACCCAGTGGCGCACCGACGACAGCAGCGTCCTGACCAAGGCCAAGGAGCTGGCGGCCAAGCTCAAGGCCGCCCGCTACTACACGGATACGCAGACCATGGCCATCCGCTGCGAGATGCCGGGCTGCGAAAACTGGCTCGGGTCGGGCCAGAACGACATGATCAAGCACACCAAGGAGACGGGCCACACGGCCTTTTCGGAGCTGGCATTGGATGACTGATGCATTTGCGAGGGCGGAGGCAGCTGACGATCATCATTTTTTCTTTCACGATTTTTGCCTGTTGTTTTGGATTACAGATAATCTCATAGCTTTGCATTCTTGTTTTAGCGATTATGAATTTGCACTACGGAGTAGAGACGTTGCGCAGTGTGCTTCCTTTTTTTCACTTCATGTACCTTCTCGCGTCTTGTAAGCATGTGATCGTGTGGAAGACACCCATGTGTTTATACTTTTATGTATCTTAACCTCTCCTTGTTTGCTGTGTATTGCAGCTCATAAACATAGATTCCCCAATATTTCCCTATTTTGTTTTGATGCTTTCCTTGCATTTCCCTTTCCTGTCCAGTCCTGTATACGAAAAATAATAGATAGCAAGCAAGCCTTGCCATACCATCGTTAGCCAACACGCAAAATGGCAAAAAAAAAGAAATGCAGATACGCTGACGCAGACACGTAGCAAAATGCTCTGTAAATAAAATAAAAAGGAAAGCAGAAGACGGCGCAGAGCAAGTCTACCGCCGCTGCAGCAGACTCCGCGCGACGGCAACCACCGCCTCGGCGTCGCCGCCGTGGTCGCTGCTCTCGGCGGCCTCGGCGCCCTCGGCGTTGGGGTAGTTGAAGGCGGCGACGGCGATGGCGATGTAGACGATGACGCACAGCAGGCCCTCGAGGTAGTTGCTCTTCTGGTCGCGCAGGAAGTTGCCGACGGTGATGATGGCGAGGATGAGGACGCCCATGTCGAACAGCTCAAAGTCGAGGCCCATGGGGCGGTGCAGGCCCCAGCCGACGATGACGGCCAGGGGCCCGTTGAACATGGCCGTCTGCAGCGTGGCGCCGAGCACGTGGGCCAGCGCGAAGTTCATCTGGTTGTCCCAGGCCTCGTCGATGGCGGTCAGGTGCTCGGCCGCCTTCTCGACGAGCGGCACGAGGATCAGGCCCATGAACGCGTCCGAGACGCCGCGCTCGAGGACGATGAACTCGAGCTCCTCGACGAGCGAGAGGGCGATGAGCGAGACGAGGGCGACGGAGATGGCCAGCGCCAGCAGGGCCTCGGTCATGGTGAGCTTGTCCTTGTCTGTGTCGGCGGGGACGTAGTTCATGTCGCCGCGGCGGGCGTGCTCGGCGGCGTGGGCGGCGGCGTGCTCGGCCGCCTGCTCGGCGGCGCGGTTCTCCTCGCCCTCGAAGATCTCGTCGTAGATGCCGTGGTGGGTGCGGGCCTGGAAGTAGATGAAGACGAGGTAGGCGACGATGAGCAGGACGGCGGTGACGCGCGAGATGGTGAGCGTGCGGTCGGCGAGGTCGTTGGCGCTCAGGCTGCCGCCGGTCAGCGTGTGCTGGAAGAGCGTCGGGACGGCCAGCCCAAAACCGCTGTCTCGGGGTGAAGAGAGTCAGTACGAGGAGGAAGGGGCCAGGAAGAGAGAAAAAGGGGCATAAGGGGGGCTCACGCTGTCAACAGCAGACCGCTGCCGGCCTCGCTGACGGTCTCGCTAAACTCCTGCTCCTCGCGGCGCAGGCCGCCTACGAAGAAGCACATACCCAGGCACAGCAGCATGGTGGCGAGGACGGAGCCGAGGATGGCGGCCTGGACGACGGCGTAGAGGCCGCGGGTCAGCAGGACGACGAACAGCACGATCTCGACAATCGAGGCGACCCTATACGATGTCAGCCGTGTTTCGATTTCACCTTCCCACACGGTCCCACAGCGGGGGACTCACGTCGTCTCCGTCAGAACGCCCAGCACGTGCGGCACCTTCCGTGACAGCTCCTGACCCGCGAACCCAACCGTGTTGGCGCACGGCACCATGGCGATGTAGGCCAGGATGAAGGTGATCAGGTGGTTGCGCGGCGTTTCGGGGAGGGCGTAGCGGCAGGCAATGGCGGCGGGCACGACCGGCCACAGGACGTTGACCGTGGCCGAGACTTTGCTGGACGACCAAAAGACGATGCGGAAGAAGTGCAGCGGGTGGAACCCGGCGCGGCCGCTGTCGCCCTCGGCCCGCAGGCGGAAGCGCAGGTGGTTGCTCTGGCGCGAGGCGGCGGTGTTGCCGGAGTTGCTCCGCTTGTGGGCGGCTGCTGCCGCCGCTGCTTCTGCTGTTGTTGTCCTCGCCACCGCTGTGGTCTTTGCATCGATCCCTGATGCTGTTGCTACCGGCACAGCCGCTTCGATGTCGCCTTGGTGCAGCGGCAGGATGGACTTCTCGCCGCTGGTGGTCTCGTCCGAGCTCGGCCTCGACCGCCGCGAGGCCGATTGGACGTACATATCGAGCTGTGTGTGTGTTGAGTGGGAGCTATAGCGAGCGAGGAGCAATTGGAATATCGTGAGAATCAAAACAAGATGGCCAAGAAACGACAGTACTCCAGGACCACGAGAAAAGAGATCGTTAAGACCTATGCACAGTAACGAAACACCAAGACTCGAGCATGAAAAAAAAGGGAAAGAAGAAGAGAAGGCGGAAACAAAATAAAACACAAGAAAACAACATCGAAAACGCAAAACACAAACGAGCAACCACGCCTCCGTCGTTCTGCCAGCACAGCAAGTTCTTAGGTGCGGCTTGGCAAGCCGCACTTTTCCCTCAGTTTCTTACCCCCCCCTGAACGATACCGACGACATACGATGTTCTACCCTGGGAAAATATCCTCTTGTTACTTTCACTGCCCGCCACATGCTGCACGCTGCACGCTTGGCGCAAGCTTGGCGCTTACAGGCCTTTTCAATCCTGCAGGGTCCTGCAATCAGAGCCGCTGCGGGCTGTGGATGGAGACAGGCCCCGTCTAGGGCCGGGCCAGGTGCGAGACGAACGCGGCAAAAAGAGAATCGAAGAACGGACTACGATAGTGCAAGACCATGGAACAGGGAAGTTTGCTAGGAGGAGGCTGGGGATTGACGACAAAAGAGCCTTAAAAAAGGGCTGACGGGGGAGAATGCGACCTTGCATCTCACTGCTTGGATCCTCCAGGGCCGCAAAAAAGCGTATCTTGTGGAGCCTCTGGTTTTCTTCGCTCTGCTGGTGCAGCACGCTGCCAAGCTTCCAGGTAAATATCTCTCGCAGCGTAATTACGAAGTACTCCGTAGTTTGTGTTTTGTGTTGATCGTTTTTTTGTTCTGTCTGGTCAGGCGTTTTCTCTGCTGCCCGAATTAGGGGGTCCGGCTTGGCAAAAAGAAATGATAGGGGACTGTGAGCAAAAGGAGACAAAGGGGCAGCACAAACAGTGTTCTTCAGCCTTTTTCGCGTCACCTTGTCTCTCGTTTCCCGTTTGTCTAGTAGGTTAAGTAATGCCCTTTCACCTCGTGGGGATACACAGCATGCGAGATGACAGCAGCAGGGATGGCAAATAGGCTCCGCGTGCGCCAAGCCAGGAGGCGTGTGAGCGTGTGATTGATGTCTCCATGCGAGCACAAAAGTCCACGGGCTTCCAGGATGCAACCTGAAAGAGGCTGGCCAACCGAGCGACGTTTCCCGTCGGGAGGAGGAATCTCCACTGCATCCCTCCACAGTTGTGCACGAGTGTTTTCCCCAGCCGCTTTGGCCAGACCTCGCCCTCTGTGTTTTTTGCCGCAAATAAAGATGCGCACATGGGCTCACTCTGTTTTTCTTCTGACCCCCATCCTCATCCTTCTGCTGGGCGAAAACGTCCCCCCAATAAACGGACGAGGCGGGACAAACACCGCTCGCTTGGCAGCAGAAGCGCTGCGTTGAGGGCTTCGTGGCTGGTTGGCATCCCTCCGTCGTAAGTTTTTCCCCCTTCCGCCCTCGAAAGCGGATGAAGCTGAGAATGGCCACAGCTCGATCGAGCTGAAAAGACGGCCGTCTGAAGTGCATTACTCGTATCAGCTGTGCCCCATAGTGCACCACAACAAGTGCTGTGTTTTTCTGTGGTTCTCCCCAATTATTAGGGGGCTGTTTTTTTGTGGTTGTTGTTTGCCAAGCGGCGCGGACCGCTTCAGGTTGCGGCAAATCTGAGTCGGGCTTGGCCTAGACAGTTTTGGGGCAAGTCGTCGTCACCATTGCCCCGGCGATTTCATGTAAGATATTATCGTTTAGACAGTTTGGCGTCGGTCGTCTCTTCATGATTTGTTCTTGGCGCAGTCTCGACTACATGTCGACCCAAGCTACACCGCCATATAAAGTCGCCTTGCTTTTGCAAATAACTAGAAGACAGCAACCAAGCTTGGCACAGCGTAGACGTTCCTCTTGTGTTCTCCGTCTGTGTTCTGGCCGTGGGCTGATGATATCGATTCTTTATGTGGGCTTCTCTCGGCACAGCATTATGATGTCCCAGCTATGTCAATCAAGCGATCCCCGACAAAAAACACACAGCTATGGCAGCTGAAAAAAGAAAGCTGCTGCATAGGCATAGCAGCTGCTCCTTCTTGACGTTATGCAAAAATCTTTTCGCTGTTTGCCAAGTATCTGTCTCGTATGGGTCTGTGTCCCTTTGCCTCCTCTACTTTCCAATGCCGTCCGATATATAATGTTGAATATGCGCAAAATCAAATAACCAAAAATGCCCGAGGTATCCGTTTCTGTTGTTTCCGCCGCCAAATATGCTCTCTCTCTCCACTCACTAGTACCGCCAGATGGCATCGGCCATGGCCACCACCTGCGTCATCTCCCGCACGTCGTGCACCCGCACAATGTCCGCGCCGCCCTGCACCGCGGCCACCACCGTCGCCGCCGTGCCCCAGACGCGCTCTGCCGGCGTGGCCACGCCCGTCGTGCGCCCGATGAAGCTCTTGCGGCTCGAGCCCACCAGCCACGGCAGGCCCTCCAGCCCGGGCCAGTCGCGCAGCTCCGCCAGGTGCCGCAGCACGTCAATGTTCTGGTCGCCCACCTTGGCAAAGCCCAGCCCGGGATCCAGCACGATGCGCCAGCGGCGGATGCCCGCGGCCTCGGCGGCCTCGACACGTGCGAGCAGCTCACGGGCCATGGCCTCGATGATGGGGGCCGCACCACCGCCACCACCACCAGCAGCTTGCTCGTCTCCTCCTGGGCTGCCGTACTGGTTTAGCTCGCTCATGGTGGCGGGCGTGCCGCGCATGTGCATGAGGCACACGGTGGAGCCCAGCCGCGCGACCGTGGGCAGCATGTCGGCGTCCATGTCGCCCGCCGAGACGTCGTTGATCATGTCGGCGCCCGCGGCCGCGGCGGCCTCTGCGACCGAGGCGCGGTACGTATCGACGCTGATGGCGATGTCCTCGTAGGCCGGGTCCGCGCGGATGAGCTCAATGGCCGGCACGACGCGGGCCAGCTCTTCTTCCGCAGAGACTTGTGGGCGGCCTGGGGCGGTGGACTGGCCGCCGACGTCGATGACGGTGGCGCCCGCCTGCACAAAGCCGCGCACAGTTTCGGCGAGGGCAGCCAGCGACGCCGAGTCGGCGGCAGAGTGGCGGCCGCCGTCGGAAAAGGAGTCCGGAGTGACGTTTAGGATGGCCATCACGGTCGTGCGCCGGGTCGAGCGCAGGGCCTGCAATGGCGCGTGCGAGCGGCCTAGGGGCGTAAGGGGTGTGAGCGGCTCGGGCTGTGGCGGCAGCTCGTTGAGGTAGTCCTGGACGAGCTTCCAGGGGCGCGCCGGATCCAACGAGATGCTAGGAGAGAGTCTTCGAGATCGTCAGCAACGGTCCCGCAAGAAAGCCGCTATCCTTTTCTTTACTCACTGTGCAAGCGGCCGCAGCACAAACTCCCGCTCGGCCATGCCAATGTGCGGAATGATCAGCCGCTCGTGCTGCACCCTCTCGTTGCCGTACAGCAGGATGTCCAGGTCAATGTTGCGCGGGCCCTTGTCGATGAGCTTATGCCGCCCCAACGTCCGCTCAATGTCCTGCAGCTGGTCCAGCAGCGCCAGCGGCTCCAGGTCCGTCTCCACCTCGCACACGCCGTTGGCAAACTTGTCCTGCTCGAGGACGTACATGGGCTCGGTCTCCCACAGGCTGCTTGTCCGGAGCACCCGGATGTCTCGGCGGTCCATTTCGTTGCATGCCTTCTCGATCCAGCCGATGCGGTCGCCCAAGTTGCTTCCCAGGGCGATATAGGCCCTCTTCTTTGTTGGTTCCGCTGATGCTCCTTCTGACTGGCAACACGGCGCCGCCAATGGCGCCGTTGGAGACATCGGAGCGCCTGGCACAGAAGACGCCATGGCTGTTGACGGGGTGTGGCCAAACCAGCGCTGAGACGTGCCGCGCACAGTAACGGGCGCTGCGCCTTGTACCTGGAGCAGAGACGCCCGCGGCGCTGCCACTGACAGTCGTCTTACGGAGGACGGGTGCCCAGATAACACACGAGTTCTGCTGCTGCTGATACGAATCTCGCCGCAAGCAGCCCAGCTGCGGTGGGAGAAGCCTGTCGTCAAACGCGGAGCAAGCGAGGCGACGACGGCTTTCATAGCTTCGCAGCCCGCGTTTCGTTCCGAGAGCCTGCCGTAAAACAGGTCGTGTGCCTTGTCGCTTAAGTGCCGTTTCGCCGTGCAGCCTTGTGGTCAAGCTCGTGGCAGCTCTTTACAAAAAAAAAAAAAAAAAAAAAGGAAGCTGGTGAGAGTCCAGCTCTGAGACATGATTGGCTAGTCAAAGACAGTGCGCATTACAAATCTTAGCGAGCAGCACTGGCTCGATCCCGCAGAAATGTGGCCGAAGTCCTACAGTGTAAATCGGCCCCGACTACTGTACTAGTAGTGCAGCCTTGGCGGCTCGTGAGTCCTCGACAAGACACAAAGCAGCTGGATGCAATGGTAAATAACCAGCGAGATTACCTGACACACTGGTCGAAAGGTCTTAGACTGTCTTTGTTGTCTGGAACCGCCAGGCGGCTGCCACACGCTCGGATCCGGCCAGTCGGTGCCGGGTGTGAAGGCAGCAGGTGAATCGCGAGCCAAAATGCAACAGAGAAAGCGCAAAAAAGAGAAGCGAAATAGCGAAAGGAGGGACGCGAAACGACACGAGACAAGCCAAATTGGATCACATGACGTTGTTGCCCAATCTTGCGGATCATGGGGGAAGCGAATGCCGGAAAGCACGGTGAGATGGAAATGATGGCCACCGCGATCCACAGGCCGCCTTCTTCTTGCTCGTCCGTCGTTGCTTCCTTGCGGGTTCCCCCCTCAAGCCAGTGCCTCGGCACACGTCGCAGCGAAATGTGTACAACAGACGCAGTGCGGCGTCCTATAAAGCCGAAGTATCCTAGCTTGTTCCGGCGCGCCCTCGCCCCTTCCGTCAGCGTGGCCGTCCACACTAGCTGCCCCTCCTTTTTCTTTCCCCATCGCTCTTTCCCCCAGACTGCCATTGCTCGGCGGCTCACTTGCGGACCATTGACCCCAAGCATGCCTAGCGCGCAGCTCCAACAGGGTGTGCATAGCGCCTTGCGCGACCTCGGCTCTCGCCAGCATGTGGCCGTCGCAAAGCAAGGCGGCGCCTGCGGAGGCGGCAGATCTCTCCTGTTGGTGCCTTTCCCCTTCATTACTCCACGCCTGTCCGCGACTTCCTTTCTCGTCTTCTTTCTTCTTTTTCTTCCCTCCCTTTTCTCTCTCTCTCTTTCTTCTCTCTTTCTCTCACTTCTGCCTCTTCTTCTCCTATTTTCCGTTTTGAATAACTTCCATCTCTCCTGTGATACCCTTCCCCCATTTCTCGTTCCACCATCCTTCCCCCCATTTCCTCCCTAATTTCTTAATTGCCAACAGACGTCATCATGGCCTCTCCTCGTAAGTTTTCTTTTGAGGGTGTTCCCCAGCTCTCTCTCTCTCCCTTCTCCCCAAAGCCGACCGGTCGATGTTGTTTTTCGTCGCTGACAAAAGGTGTCGCCAGAGAAAATTCGCACTCCCCTCACCGATCTGTTCAAGATCAACCACCCCGTTCTGCTGGCCGGCATGAACGTGGCGGCTGGTCCTCTGCTCGCGGCTGCTGTCACCAACGCCGGCGGCCTCGGTGTCATTGGCGGCGTCAACTACACGCCTGAGATGCTGCGCGAGCAGATCGACGAGCTCAAGTCGCACCTGACGGACAAGAATGCGCCCTTTGGTGTCGACTTGCTTCTTCCCCAAGTCGGCGGCAATGCCCGGAAGACCAAGTACGCTTCCCTCTCTCGTCGGAACCCTTCCCCCCCCGGTCCCCCATCCGCATCCTCCTACATACTGACAAAATACACTCCAGCTACGACTACACCAAGGGCAAGCTCGACGAGCTCATCGACGTCGTCATCGAGTCCGGCACCAAGGTCTTTGTCTCCGCCGTCGGCGTCCCCCCCAAGCACGTCGTCGAGCGCCTCCACAAGCACGGCATCCTCTACATGAACATGATCGGCCACCCCAAGCACGCCGACAAGTGCCTGCAGCTCGGCGTCGACATCATCGTCGCCCAGGGCGGCGAGGGCGGCGGCCACACCGGTGATGTGCCCACCACCGTGCTGATCCCCGAGGTCGTGCGCCGCGTGCGCGGCCACAAGTCCCCGCTGACGGGCCTGCCCGTGCAGGTCGTCGCGGCCGGCGGCATCCACAACGGCCAGCTGCTGGCCGCCGCCCTCATGATGGGCGCCTCGGCCGTCTGGGTCGGCACGCGCTTCATCCTCACGGACGAGGCCGGCGCGCCCGAGTCGCACAAGGAGGCCGTGCGCACGGCCGGGTTCGACGACACGATCAAGACGATCATCTTCACGGGCCGCCCGCTGCGCGTGCGCAAGAACCCCTACATTGAGCACTGGGAGACCGAGCGGCAGGACGAGATCCGCGAGCTCACGGCCAAGGGCACGCTCCCCTACGAGGCCGACCTGGACAAGGTGCTCTCGGGCGAGCTCAGCTCGGCGCCGTCGGGCAAGGGCGGCGAGGCCAAGGAGGGTGGCGACGGCGAGGACGTCGACGTGGACGAGCTGATGGACCAGTTCCGGCCGTTCCTGATGGGCCAGTGCGCGTCTGTCGTCAACGAGAAGAAGTCGGCCAAGGCTGTCGTCGACGAGTTTGTCGAGGACGCCGCCATCTGCCTGCAGCAAGGCAGCAAGCTGGTGGCCAAGCTATAAGGGCGCGCGGAGCAAAAAAAATTGTGAATTGGCATTGAAGCATCACTGAATACGAGTGGGTGGTCGTGGCGTCTTTGCATACGGCCTTGTTTTAGCTAGAGTGGTTTCTACTTTTTTTTGTTGCGATGCTTGTACGAAAGGGGGGGGGGGACATAGATTGGACATTTGCACTCAGGATGGCGTAGCTCGGTTCTTTCTTGTACATAAAAACAGGCACCTGACGTTGCCTCCTGGAAACAGAAGCCAGCTAGAACAGACAAATCAAAAACATATGAAAAAAAAAAGCATGTGAATCTCACGCTTTCCGTCCTTATCACCGAATTAGGGGGGGGCCAAGAACCTGACAAACTCCAACGCGCCCACGGGTCACCAGACCACCAAAGAAAGACGGCAAAAATGTGCCCCGTATTATTATTATATCTTTCTATTTTGTTCTACTTGTACGGTGGTAGCTATATTACGCGTGCCTAAAAAAACACGTTGCTAGACGTCCTGCCAAAATCGATCTCTGAATATTTGTCCACATCGTCCCAACTTTTCAGTTGTTGTTGGCCCTTTTTTTGTTTCATTTTGCTTTCCCCCATACCTTTCGTTCCTCATTCCCAGCTCGGTGTTTCCGTTGCCCTTCTCCTAACATTGTCTTTTTGTTCCCGTCCATAAAGACATCATGCATGATAAAATCTCCAAACGGCAAATAAAAGACCAGGAAAAACAGGTAGACAAAAATGAGACCGAAGACATAATGTAAAGAACTGAGAAGGAAGAAAACAAGAGACGAAGAAGAAAGAAAATTAAAGGGGAACGATGAGTTGTTTTTCCCAAGGGGGAAAAGGGAGGAAGTGCAAGAACAAGACAGGAATTCCAAAAGAAGTCTTTAGAGTAGGAGTCTTAAAATAGAGAGATGAAAATAAAGAAAAAGAGAATAAAAGAAAATCAATACGCCAGTTTCGTTTCGTAGACCACTTCACCTCCCAGTCTTTTCTCCGGTTCGCATAGTTAGAAAGTCAAACCCCCCCACCCTTTAAAAAGAAAACCAAATTCTTTCTCCATCTTTCGCGATACCCTTTTCCGCCCATCATCGTCTCTAGTTGTTCAGGTAGTTCCGGATCGCGCCCTGCAGCTTGGTCGCCCCCGCACCTAGCGCCTGCGTCAGGTTCTCCAGGTCGTCGCCGGCGGTGATGCCGAACTTGCGTACGAAGTCCTTGGCCGCCGTCTCCAGGTCGCCGTAGTCCTCGGCGTTCTCCTCCTCGGCCCGGCCAAAGTACGCGTTGGACGAGATGGCCGTGGCGCCGTCGAAGCCCTGCAGCCGCTGCTTGGCCTCCTGCACCGCGTTGGCGTCGTACGTGCCCTTGCCAAAGTACTCGTCCGACGAGATGGCCTTTTGGCTGCCAAACTTGGACCGCGCAAACTTTTCGTCCTCGGCTGGTCCCTAGTTAGTAAAACAATTCAAACGAGAAAGGAAAAACAGAGAAAACAGAGAAGAGCAAAACTCACCAGTGCTGGCCTTGATCGGACCAACAGATCCAAAACCGCCGGCATTCTTCTTCCCTGCCGCCGCCGACGCTGCACCGGCCCGGCCGCCAACCTGGCCAAAACCTAACCGGCCAATGCCCATGCCCAGGCGCTCCATCTCCGAGGCGGACTTCTCGCGCGTGTGCGAAGCCGAGCCGTAGCCGCCGCTGGCGGGGCTGACGGGTGTGGGCGACACGATATTCGTCGCCTCAGACTTGACAGCCTTCTTGCCCGCCAGAGCGGCGACCTCCTCCTCCTCCGGGTTGTAGCCGAGCTTCTCGATGCGCTCGGCCTCCTCCTTGGCCTTTTTCTCGGCCTCGTCGAAGTCGATAACGTCGCCCGTCACCTTCTTGATGCCGAGCTTCGAGGTGACCTTCTTGGCGCCGAGCACGTTGGTTTTCCGCGGGCCCGTGGTGGTCTTCTTCAGGGCGGACGAGTGGGTGATCCGGCTCGCGGTAGGCTTGGGGGGGGCGGCGGTGTCGTCCCCTGCTGGGCTCCCGGCGGCGCCCGACAGCGGCGAGGGTGAGCGAGCGACGGCATCTTTGTTGGCGCCGGCGCTGAGGAAGGGCGAGGGGGTGCGCCCGACGACGGGGGGCGTGGCGGTGCGAGAGACGGGCGGGGTGGGCTTCTTGATGGCGGGCTTGTCCCAGGACGAGAAGAAGTCGTCGGTTGGCTCGCCAGCCGGGGTGCTGGCGCCGTCGGTGGACTCGCCGTCGTTGATAACGACCTCGTTGGGATATCTAAGGAATGTGAGTAGGGCGCAAGGGGGGCAAGATCGCCTTGGGGAAAACATACTCCTGGGCATCGCGCGCGGCGCGCTTCTTCAGCTCCTCCTTGTACTTGGTCGCGGCGTTGGACTGGTACTTGGTCTTGGGGTCTTTGCTGTTGAGCGCCGCAGAGCCGCCGTTTTGCTGGAAGTACTTGGTCGCAGAATCATTGCCGCCGACCTTCATAACGCGCAGCTGGTCCCATTGCCACTCTGGGGAGAGGCGCAACGTTAGTATGTGAGCACAGACGGGGGGCAGAAGTGCCGGAGATGCATACGATCGAGGTTCGTCGAGCGCACAAAGGAGATGTGCACGCCGAGGTTGCGGTGGTTGGCGGAGCAGTCGAGGCAGAGGTAGATGCCGAAGGGGACAGAGGTCCACGTGGGGTTCTTCTGGCCGCAGTCGAAGCAGACCTAGGCTGTGAGCAGGGGGAACAGGAAACGCATGATTGGAAACCCCGAAAAAGAGAGCGCATACCTTGTTCGCCGGCTTGGTCTTCAGCTTCTCAAAGATCTTGAGCGACTGCTGCTTGGTCGCGAGGCCACTCATCTTGACGGCGCGGCGGCGGCGGAAACGCAGAAAAGGGAATAGAATTGGGCGTCTGCTGTTCCTAGACAAATCGGCGGATGCTCGCTAACAGACGCAGAGAGCACGGTTGGCAGTGTCGAAGGAGCGCCGGCGGTTGTGGTTGTGGGAGAGGCGAGTGACGTATAAAGGGAGGGAAGATTGGCGGAGGGTTGGAAAGAAAGAGGACAAGGTCGCGATAATCTTTAGGTGAGCAGCTCGTATTGCCGCCCTGTCTCCTTCTGGACCGGACTGGGCTGGTCCTTCTAATTTTTTAGATTTAATTGCCGTTCAGCGCCCTTCGCCCCTCCCCGAAACCAAGCAGGCCCCTTTAGTGGAGTTTTTGGAGGGACTGCGCGTACGGGTAGAAACATAACAGTGTTAGCAGCATTTCATTCTTTTATTAGCATATTGCTTCTTTCTTATTGTTCGGGTCGGCGCTAGTTCACGTTGGGACTAGTATCATTCCCCCACAGTTAGGAAAAGATTCTTTCACAGAAGCTATCCTTCAGTGGGAAACCACCTGAGAGGCCCAGCTCTACTCGTAATTACACATCGACCGCGTGCCTTCATCCTCCTTGCCAACAACGCCGAGGACCATGGGCGGCCAGCAGACACCTCTGCCACCATGAAACCATACCACGTTTGTGCTCTTGCCAGCCATGCCTCCACGGCGGCCGTCCGGTCGTCGTCGGTGACCGCCGCCCGGAGCTGTCGTCGCATGACGGCTTCCTTCCCCGCTCTCGCGACCTCGACGACCTCGCCTTCGAAAGCCGCCGCCTTCTCCCTCCCCCGCAGCTACGCCACACAGCACCAGAGCACTTCCTCGTCCTCGTCCTCTACGTCCTCTTCGTCCTCCTCTTCCGCTGCCGCCCGCCGCCGCGCCGTCACCCCCTTCAACGACGACGGCGGCGTGCCCTGGACCCAGCTGTCGGCCGGCGAGAAGACGGCCCGCGCCGCCCAGCAGACCTTCAACTTCGGCATGGTGGTCGTGGGCGTCGTGCTGACGGGCGCCGTGGGCTATTTCCTGTACACGGAGGTCTTCTCGCCCAGCAGCAAGGTGTCGAACTTCAACCGCGCCGTCGACCGCATCAAGGCCGACCACCGGTGCACCGACGTGCTGGGCGACAGCAGGAAGATCACGGCCTTTGGCGAGGAGACGTCGAACAAGTGGCGGCGGGCACGGCCGATTGCGTAAGTCCAAGAAAACCCCTCTTGAATTATGTTATATGCATGTGTATATATATATATATATTCTTCTCCGGCTAACCCAACACTTTCCCAGCTCCACCTCACGAACCGATGCCCAGGGCAACGATCACCTCGTGATGAACTTCCACGTGCAGGGCCCGCGGGCCCAAGGGACAGCCTACCTGCATCTAGCGCGGCGCGCAGGCCAGGGCGAGTTTGTGTACCGCTACTTCTACCTCGATGTGCCCGGGCACGAGCGGATATACCTGGAGAACGCAGAGGCGGGCGATGCGGCAGGAGACAAGAAGCGGACGCTGTTTGGCATCAAGTGGACATGAGGATGTAAAACGGGCGAGAGTGGAAAGACATGACAAGAAGCTGATATGGCTGGAGATGTTGCCACAGGCCATGAAGAAAGTTGAGAGGAGGCAAATAGTGAAAAGCAGACAATCGTCTCTGCCGCGTATGGATATCTGTTATATTATGTATTGTACATACAAAAAAGGAAATTTGTACAAAAGCGAAACAAAGAAAATAATTAACGTACAACACCGTCCCTGTGTTTATAGACAGCTTTCCAAGCTCTGTCTTTCCTGATAACTAATAGTCTGAGACCAGAAGCGTAATATATACCCTTCCCAGCTCTCTAACCAAAACGACGTCCAGTCCCCCTTTTCTCTCATGAGATCATCTCTTCCCCGTCCATCTTGCCCAACCACTTGTACATCTGGGCGTACTTTTCTTCGAACGTCTTCTCCAGCCGCTCACATACTTGCCAGATGGTATCGCCCTTCCTCCAGTATTTGTAGACGTTGGCGAAGATCTGCCGCATGTCGGTCGCGAACTCGTCCGGCGACGTGTACCGCCCGCCGTCGAGGTTCGCCTTGATTGTGCCCAGGTCCATCGGCCGTTTCACCTTCTCAAAGTAGTCTGGGATGCCCTCGGAGGAAGGGTCGACAGGTTCCCGGAAGGGCCCGACAAGCCGCGTCCAAAACCCGGGCCCGGAGAGCATCCTAGTCAAAAGGTCGGAGCAGAATTTGAGTTTTTGGCTTGGGGTAAATGCGTCTATGTCCACTGCCTGGCTGCGCTTCTTAGTGGAGAAGACCCGCTGGTTCGGCAAGGATGTTCGGTTCGGTTTTCTGGCAGCGCCTGCGGCAGAAGAAGAAGAATTTATGTTGGGAGTTGCCGGGTTAGAGACGGACGTGCCCCCGCCGCTGCTCAGGGGGTAGGACTCCAAATAGCGTGCACGTTTGGGCACGGGGGACGACCCACGGTAGGTGATGCTGCCCTCGCCGCCGCCATCCTGGATGGCGCCGTCATATTCGCTGTCCAGGTAGCGCTTGCCGTTGTTATTGCTACTGTCGTAGTTGTTACCGCCGCGAGCTGCGCCTCCAGGCGCTGGTCCGCCGTTGCTGGAAAAGGCGTTGGGCAGGGACCAGAAATCTCCGTAAGAGCTGCTCATGGCCACGACCAGCTCGCTCAGGAGCTCCTGGGGCAGGGATCTTGCAAACTCGGAGCGCTCCTCGCTGGATCGCAGGTACTCGGCGGCCCAGGAGAGCAGCAGCTGGCGGATGGACGAGCCCTCGGGCGTGTCCTTCCAGACCTGCACCAGGATGTGCGTGGCGGGGATGGACTGCGTCAGGCGCTTGTTCTCCGCCATGGCCTCGAGCGTGCGCTCGCACAGGCCCTCGATGCCCAGACGGTGGCCGAGCTTCCATATGCCGACGAGCACGTCGTAGGCGGGCATGGCCTGGTCCGGGTCCGGGACGAGGTTGCCCGTGTACAAGAAATGCTGTGCGTGAGCAAACCCCTCGACGGAGACGTCGACAAGATGTACGACGTGCTCGACCGTCTTTGCTTCGCCTGTGCCATTTTGCCCGTCCTTGCTCTTGCCGTCGGCCGTGTAGAAGTGGTCGCGAAAATAGCGGCTTTTCGCGCACAGGAAGTCCTTTTGCAAGCCGAAGGGCTTCTCCTCGTTGCCGACAAAGACGATGACAAAGATAGGATGGGGGTCTCTGGTGAAAGGGCATTAGATATAAAACGCGACACACAGAATAGGGTGCGAGTGGGCTGGTGGAACTCACAGCCACGAGAAGGGCTTCGCCGGTGCCTCAACTGGTTTGGGATCAATTTTGGTTTCGACTGCTGAAGTTGTTGCCGGCACCTCGGCAGCGTCCGGAGGTGCACTGTCCCCCATTGCTTGCCCTCGCTGCTGGAAACCTAGAGACGCGGAAAACAAGGTCAGCATATAAAACCGTACAAAATGAAAGTCGCATAGTGTAGAAAGAAGCAGCCCATCGAATTGCAAATCAACCAGCGGCGCCATGCACATTCAAGTAAAACCGCCCGTGAGAAAACAGCCATAAACAAGGTGCGCCCCGACATATTTCATGGTGTTTGTTTATTCTGTTTCTCTGTGTTCATGTCGTGGCCGATGAGATGAGGCGGCCAATTGCGCGCTTGAACAGGCGAGCCCATCTCAAAAATACATGGAGGTCCATAATAATGGATAAGAGAGCAGCACAGTACCTTTGCAGAGAACGTATGGGATAAGATAAAATCGCGGTGCAGCCGCCGCAAGACCGTGTAGCTCGCGGACGCCGTGACGTTTCGACTGGTGTCGTCTCACGAGCTGTGACGCGAAAGCGTTGAGAAATGAACGAGGCAGTCGCGTTCAACAGTCCATGGACAAGGGAAGGTGCCGTCGTCGCCCAGCTTCAGAGACAGCGGCCCAATTAAAGAAATAAGTATACAGACATGAAAGAATGAGATGAGTATGTGGAAACGGAAATATAGGGAATGGGAAAACGCCAAAATTGAAAGCAGTGGGTCGATGAAACGAGGCAATGAGCTGACAGCGCAAGACACGAGACGAAAGGGTTTTCAGCGATGGGAGGAGCTCTGGGGAAATTTGAGCGCGTCAACCTTGCATCACTGTCTTCAATTCACTGTATTTAGTAAGTCCCGACGGTACTTCACGCTAGGGCAAAATACAAACGGAAAGAAGGTACCGGGAGCTTCACTACAGAAAGACAGCTCTACGACGTATAACAAATGCGAACGGCACGTGAGTACTGCCAGTCTTTTCGAATATCATTTCGATGCAGCTCAAATTCGAAGGCTTAAACGAGATAAAAATAGAGACAGCCATGAACCTCACAAGGAGAGGATATCAATGTCCGACGCAACAAACAAAGTAATACATTCAACGTGTGATACGTTCCAATAATCGGGCGGATATTTTGCCGTGCAAAAAGCGGGGTTTCGAGCGTTAACTACAGCATAGATGCATAGGTACCCCGTTATGCGCAATGAAACCTCTATAACTACATGTAATATGATGTTAGAAGAATCGTATTGTATTGCGTAGTCAGTAAGCGCTAAGTCTTGCGCGGCCTCCGCTGATGTACTTGGTATGTGCATGCAGGCAGCCGTTTAGCGCAGGTTAAAGGGACCGGATGCGAACGGCCTCAGTGTACTCCGTACTGCTGGCAATGTAAGAACGGCTGTCCGCCCTTTCTGCCAGTCCTGTGAACGATATTCCCATAGAAAGACCCATTTTAAGCAAATTTGAATTATTTTTCCATATCCCAAGTTTCCGTCATGGTCCGCAACGACGAGAAGAGCGGTGATCCGTCGCCGCCGCCGCTGCCGGTCCGGCCGACCTCTCCCTCGGCCTCCTACACCCCCCCGGGCTTTGCGTCGGCGTCGTCGAGCTCTCTCAATGTCACTTCGCCCGGCGCCAGCGGGCCCCGCCTCTCCGCCCAGCACGAGCGCCTCATCCTCGAGCTGCTGCCCTTCAAGGACGCCTCCCAGTTCCGCGAGTGGCTCGCGTTCCTCGACGGCGACTGGGACGAGTACTGCCGGGACTACCTGGTCCCGCAGTACCGGGTGGCGCTCTACGACGAGGCGGGCAACGCGATCGAGGCGCTGGACAAGGCCCCCAGCGACCCGGAGCCCGACAAGGTGACGACGTCGCAGCGGGCCAAGGACGCTATCAACAACCAGTCGGTCATATTCCTGTCGTACCACCCGGAGAAGACGACCTGGACGGCCGAGGACCACGCCGTGCGGTTCGTGGCGACGGCCATCGCTGACAGCCTGTTGCGGAAGGTGTGGGCGGAGCGGGACTGGCGGAAGCGACCGCTGGAGATCGCGCGGGCCGTGTACGAGGTGCTGAGCTACAAGCGGGCGGGCTACGTGGAGTACGAGCAGCAGCTGTGGCGGCTGCGGCAGCAGAGGCAGCAGCAGCAGCAGACGCAGGTGCAGGCGCAGACTCAGCAGCAGCAGCAGGTGGCGCGCAGGCAGCTGCGACAGCAGACGCAGCAGCAGCAGCAGCAGCAGCACCGGCAGCTCGACGAGATGCTGGACAGCCCGCCGGAATACGATGCGTAAGGCAGAGGGACGGAAACCATATGGAGCGCTGGGAGTAATTATGATATAAACGGCATGGCACAGCATCCATTTTTGCCGGTGTTTCTCTTTAACGTCTTACGGCGCGATCGAGGCGTGGCATAGCCGCCAGAGCACGGCTAGGTTTCGTAGCGTGACTGGTGGCTGGGGATCGGACTGGCCTGGCCAACGGAGGGCAGTCGGTCGTCTGAGACTAGTATTTTAGGAGCGTTTCCAGGAAAGTCTTGACACTTGCACAACCTACACAGAATCAATTAAACACAACACGCATTCTGGCAACTTACCTACGGTACGGTAGTTTGGTCTGGACTGCCCAAACATGCCCCGAGCCCAGAACAAAGCCGGTACGCTCGCAATTGATCCTTTTTTCCTATACGGATTATACCTCTTTTATGTTGAACTGACGAACTAGCCTGGTGAGCGCCTCAGCGGTTGTCCGGACGCGTCGCAAGGGGTCACGTTAACAAAGTATTCAGCAACACTTGTCGGCGAAGAAAAGTGAAATGTAGTAATCCATTCTACCGCGGTTTATCTTGTTTCTGCTTTTTGTCTCGTCGCTCATAACGTAGCTAGGCGACGAAGCCGCACCTATATGCCAGCGCTGCGCTGCCGCTGGGCGGTTTTGCGACCGGGCGCCGCTCAGGCTGCGAATCCGCCACGAGCATGAGCGGCGCTCGAGCGCCGGTGGGCGCCGCAAGGTTGGAGACGAAAGCGAGGTGTTTCCATCACCCGACGATCCTAGGGCGGCGCTGGGGTCGCCGCTCATTACGCGATTCTTCGTGCACTACATCGGGACCTTGGCGCCGTGGTACGATCTCAGCGACGGGTGTCAGACTTTTGCACTGCGCGTGGCCGAGATTGCCCAGCATGAGCCGCTGCTGTTTGCAGCCGTCGTCGCCCTGGCGGCCATGCACCTGAGCAAGACGGCCGTCCCGTCGGCGCGCCCGGCCGCCGAGCACTACCACCGGCACTGCGTCCGGCTGCTGATCAGCCTGGACGAGAAGCATCGCCTCCTCGAGGAAGGGGTGGCGCTGGCGGCCGCGTGCCTCCTGAGGTCGTACGAAATCCTCGACGGTGAGTGCATATGCCGGCCCCTGCTCTCTGCTGTTCTCGACAGCCTTTCGTCCTCTGGCGCTGAACGAGTACTCGCACAACATAGAGGACGTGGACCCCAATCGCCACCTGCAGGGGGCCTACTCGTTGGCTGCGCATCGACACGTCCCCGGTATTCCGGCGGCGAATGCGCTCTTCAGTGCCGGTTTCTTCAACTACTTGCGGGAGGATATCACGTTCAGCCTGTTTGCCGGGTGCCCGCTCAAGATCAACTTGGACGGCGTCCCGTGGATCACGGACTTTCCTTCCGACCACGCCTATCTCAACGCTGTCACGGTGATCCTGGGGCAGATCATCAACGCAGTTTTCCAAGTGCCTGTTTCCGAGGCCCAGCTCTTCCCCCTCTGCTCGACCCTTGGCGCGTGGCAGTCCACCCTGCCCGCTCGGTTCCTTCCGCTGTCTCGGGCCTCCGACATGGCCGAAGCAGAAGCACTCCCCAAGATCTGGATGCTGCATGATTGCCACGGTATGTCTGGAGAATGTGCCAAGCTCTCCTGAGCAGAAAAATGTCAAAAACAATAAAAAAGGACAAGAAGGGCATTAAAGCTAACAAGCAGCGTCCGCAATCCACTACTTCCTCGTCTCCCTGACGTTGTTAGTCTTGCATCTCCCGCCCGGCCCCATGGGCGATGCCGTTCGATCCGCCCGCCCGTATTTGACCGGGCAGCCGCCCACAATAAGGGAAGACATCGTGGAGGCGTGTGCCTTGGCCATATGCGGGATTGCTTTTACGGGAAACTCCCCACCCGTCCTCGTGAACGCATTTGGGCCCATCGCTTTCTGTAAGCTCGCCCCAGAGTGCGGGGATTCCTGCCAGAAAATATGTACGTAATGCTAACGTTTTTGCGGGCGGCCGGTTCATTCGGGAGACAGCCGCGCAAGAAGAGGTCGTCCGCAGACTGGCAGGTTGCAGCAAGATTGTCGGATGGCCGACCCAGCGCGTAGTGGCAAAACTGCGCCAGTAGACCAAGGTGGTGGTTTTCGTTTCTGGGGAATCTGGCGCTAAACCGTTCTTGGAAGGGAATCCCGAGCTCGGGTTTCGTGCGGCGGAAAGGCACCACACAACGTCTACGAAGGTGAATTCCATTGACTGGGCTTTCGTAGCTATAAGAGCACGATGGAATCCGATCTTCTTGTTGTGTCGGGGCTCTGCCTCATGGATTCAGTCTATTCAAGGTGTGTTTGTTCTGCTATTTTGTGTCCTTTACTACCTCCAGACTGCTTACAACACACACTTGCTTTCACAAAAGATGTCTCTCCCTTTAAAAGCTCGACTCCCCTGGAAGGCGCTTCCCCTTCGGACATGTTTCTCGGCGGCATGTCAGCCCATAAAAAGAACCCCTTTGGCAGCGCGGTTCTTGTCGTCATTCCCCGCAGTGATCAAACCGTCTGAGGACGAGATCAGAACCAGAGTGCTCAGCGAGCGGAACCTGGAGAAGGCCGTCCGCCATGTCCACCAGGATGGCCTGGTCGTGGTCGAAGGCGTCGTGCCGGACGCCGACATCGATGCGCTGAACAAGAAGATGGTGGAGGACGCCCGCTTCTTGCAGGCAAAGGGCGAAGACGGCCCTTTCAACTACAACGTGGGCAACCTGCAGCAGGATCCGCCGCCGGTGGCCGACTATTTCTACCCGTCTATATTTACCAGTACGTCTAGAAGAATAATAGAACGACAAAGAATTGAATCTGACATGCCACAGATCCCATCGCCACGCAGATCACCTCGGGCGTGCTGGGACCCAGGCCCAAGTGGACGTTCTGCTCTGCGAACGCGGCCATGCCGCCGCTGCCGGGCGCCTCGCCCCAGCGCCAACCGGTGCACTCGGACGCCGACACGGCCCACCCCGAGCACCCGTTTGCGCTGGTCGTCAACGTGCCGCTCATCACCATGACGCCCGAGAACGGGTCCACCGAGGTCTGGCTGGGCACGCACGCGCCCGGCGTCGGCGGCATCGAGAGCCAGGAGGGCCGCCACGGCGAGCGCGCGAGCGGCCGCATCCGCGCGGACCTGCTGCGCGCGCGGAGCGCAGTGCGCCCCCCGTCGCAGCCCGTCGTGCCCAAGGGCAGCCTCGTGGTGCGCGACCTGCGCCTGTGGCACGCGGGCATGCCCAACACCACGGACGAGGTGCGCATCATGCTGGCGTTCATCCACTTCGCGCCCTGGTACCGCAACCCCATGCGCATCGAGTTTGCCGACGACATCAAGCCGCTGCTGGAAGACCTCGACCGCCGCGGCGAGCTGGGCCTGCAGACACCCGTCGACTGGGTCTCGCGGGAGAAGGTGCTGGCGACGTATCTGAACCGCGGGTTTGGGAATAGCTACGACTTCGACCAGACACCGTAGGGGGGCCCTGTTTTGGACACGAAGATTCCGAATAGATTGACAACAAAAAAAATTCTGTTATCATGTGTTTTTTATCGCCGAAACATGCAAAATAGTAAAAGTTTCTTGGGCGGTTGTAAAAGAAAACCGTTCTTGAAACGAAACAGGTCACATATAGCCGTAAAAAAAAAACGGGTGCTGATACAGGTCTGCATGAAACAGTTCCCTTGTTTCTGTTCTCGCGCGTCGTCGTAGAGCAAGAAATCGGCTAAATACACTCACGGCAGGCTTGCTTGGGTTTCAACAACGTCCAGCACTCTACTCCGTACATCAGATGCTCCCTGGTAACGGGGCGGGAGATCGAGTTCTTTCCGGCACCCGAAAAGACGCTGCGTCAGTAGCGCAGCTCATGTGAACTGCATACGACGTAGGGTACGTACTTGTACGAAGTACAAGTACGTCGAAAGCAAATCGCGATGCGCAAGGATCGACAGCCCCCAAGGGCGATCGACAGGCCCGGCTACCAGAAAGAGTGATATTAGTACGAGTACGGAGTATTGCCCTGTGCACCAAAAAGAGCGGAAAGAGAGCTAAATGAGAGCAAAAAGAAAACACAGGGCCAAAGGGGGGGACAACAGATCGGCAGTTCAGTGAAGAATCGTCTTCCTCCCCTCTCCCGCCCAGCGCACGTGAAACATCGGCGAGATGCTTTGACAGCTAATAACCGAACACCGTTACCCTCTTCGATGCCATCCCTTGCAGGGCGGCGAAAGAAAGGGCCTTTTAAATTCCCATTCGCTTTTGTGATTGCCTCGTATTCTGAAGATGCAACCGACGAAAAGGCCATTAGGAAAAAGAAGGGCACCCGAGACGTTTGTTGATCCTCATTCGTTTGTTTTGCTTTGCCTTCGGCAGGATTTATTTCGCCACTACGGAAAGTATTGTATTATTCTTACGGCGGGAGGAGTATTCGGTGTCGTTCTTATCCGCACGGCTTTCCCAGTACAAGATGTCACGCGGCAGGATGGGGAACACAGCAGTATGTGCAATGCCAGATGTTACAATTTTCTTTTTCTCCAGAGTAAAATAATAAAACAAATAGAGTAACGCACGAAAATAGGTCAAGGCGGTTTGTCATACGAAGCAAGCTTCGTAAACATACAAAAAAAAATGGCTTCGCCAACAGCAGTGATATCAAAAAGGGTAAATGGGTTAAATAGTCACGAGACAGGGGTAGAGCAGCCTGCACCTCTCAAAGCCGTGGCCGCTCAGCCAGCGGCGCGCAATGGGACAGAGGCCACTCACTCCCTTGGTATCATGGGCGAAGAAGCGAAAATAGATAAAACCAAGAAGAGGAAATGCAAGAACCCCCCAAATAAAACAAGCCAACTCCTCAACCAGATGTGAAGATGCATGTTCTTGCCATTGAATGTTACCATGCCGCTAGCCTGCATGCGCAACCCGCCAATCCATTGTAACATCCAACAAAGCACACAAAAAAAAAGGGAAGAAGGGTGAGAGGTAGATCGGAAAGAATAGGTCGGAGGTGAAGGATGATTGAAGGACGCCGCTTGTTGTGTCTGGAGGTTGGTAATTGTGTCGTTTGTCTCGTAAACTCGTAGCAGCCGCTGGCGGATAGAGGGGAAAGAGGCGGAGAGAGTCGGGGAGGTATAGGGCGTTTCTGCTTTTTACAGCAGGAAGGTGAAGACGGCCGCAAGGATGGCAGCCGCGGCACCGGCCGGCTTGATGAAGCCGCCAGCGCTGGTGGCGACCTGGCTGGCCGTGGGAGACGGGCCGCCCTTGGTGGTCGTGAAGTTGTTGGCCTGAGTGGCGGCAGCGCCAGTCGAGGTCGAGCACGACGTGGTCGTGAAGCTGGTGCCGAAAAGGGTCACGACGGTGCTGTTGCCGCCGCTGTGGGCCTTGTGGGTCGTCGTCTTAGACTCGGCGCTGCTGGTGGTCGAGTTGGCGGCAGCCGAGGACGACGACGCGGCGACAGAGGAAGAGAAAGAAGACGAAGAGGCGGCGGCGGACGACGAGGCGGACGACGAGGTCGTGGGCGCAGCTGTCTCCCGGGTCAGGCTACCGGTGACGCTGTAGGCCACGGCACACTGAGCCAGGGTCTGGCCGTTCGGGCAGCACAGCGTCTCACCGGAGGACGTGCCAGTGCAGTAGTAGCCGTCATCGCAAGAGTCTAGATATGGTTAGCATGCTCGTAAAAGACACAGGCCCGTTCCGTCGCTCCGTGAAAAACTTACTGCCAGTGCCGTCGGGGCAGCACGTCTGCAGGGCGGTCGGGTCGTAGCAGTGGATGGCGTCGTCGGTGGACGCGCAGGTCTCGTAGCCGGCACCGCAGGCCTGGGCGCAGGTCTCGCCGAGACCGCAGTAGCTCTGCGACGGGGTGTAGCCGTCGGACTGGCGACGGGCGACGCCGAACATGTCGCGGATGGACATCAGCTTTCCGGCGTTGTCGGCCTTGTACGGCTGCGGCTCGGCCACGGCCTGCGAGGCGAGGGCCAGAATGGCCAGGGCGGCAGAGGTCTTGAGATGCATCGCGGCTGATTGTGGTCTAGATAACGATGGGGCGAGTGAGTCGTCGTGAGCTGATGGTAGCAGTTGTTTAGGCAAAGTCGAAATCGCGAGTATCGTCGGTTTCGAAGGCGTGCGAAAAAGCGAGAGACGAAGACAAAAGTCAACAAATACAGGGGGAAATGAATGGCACGAGTATGTGAAATACTCTGAGAAGCAAAAGCAAAGAGCGAGAGACGGGGGTGAGCGAAAGATGCGACAGCGAAGGATCGGAAAATTCAGAAAAAGAGTGTGAGAAGGAGAGGAGTGGGTTAAGAAGGGAAGGATCAGAAAAGGGAAAGGAGCGAGTAATGAGAAAAATGCGTGCAGCAAAACACCCCAGAAAGGGGGACAGAGGAGGCAAGAGCGGCCGGGAGACGTGTGTGTTGTACTTGGAGAGAAAGAGGAAAGGCGCAGCAGGGGACCAAATAAGGGGACCCACACACGCGACAATAATATCAACGGCGTGGTGCGCAGGTACGTACTGAGGTCTCCTGGAGGTAACCTTGAAGGGTAAAAAGCGGGTCTTACGCCGTGGCAGGTATCGACCAGTACATTGAGAGTACGGGGTCCCGCATGGTCTGCCTTGGCCTTTACAGCTCAGTCTCGCCCTCGTTTCTCCCTTAATTTCACCAGAACCGACCGGGGGGAGGGCCACCAGAGGGCCGCGCCCGGCTCTGTTCTCTTCAAGGCGGCGGCGAATGTGCTGTGCAATTTAGTGGAGCGAATCCGGGAAGGAAACGAGTAATACGGGCTACACACACCTACAGGGCGGGCATCCAGTGCGCCCGGGGCATCCAGGGGAGAAAAAGCCCTCACGGCGCGATACAGATGGCTGTGGCAGAAGAGAAGCAGAGAAGTACCTCCAAAGTACATACCGAGTGTCCACAGAATCCTCTGCCTGCTTTTAAGAAGGTGCGATCACGTACTGGTACTCGTACTACAAGCACAGAGGCAAATAACTTCAACTCATTCGCACCTGCATTTTTCCCCACGCAGTTGCCATTGGGCGGACGACGCATGATCGCAATTTTTTTCCCCTTGCCAGCATCGGTGCCCCGGCCAGGCGAGTCGTGGCAAGTGCAGCCAGCCAAGCGGTGCGTTGGCACTGCTCGCGCCTTCCTGACGACGCTCTGACTCGCTTCCCATTCTGGCTATTGTCGTTTTCTTACGGAAGGAGCAGTATTAAGGTGGTATCTTGGGCGGGCGAAACATGAAACGAAGAACAGTAAGAGAAAATCGGAAAATCAGAAACACCAGCAGCGAAAGAGAAGGAGGGGGAAAGCGCTGGGACCGCGACCCGGTTTCGCTCACCGCGCATCGTCGTTCGTCCCGCGCTCATCTTAACGCCCTTAATTAACTGTCCCATCTTTTTCGTTGGCATTACGACTCTCTAATTATCTGCTATTTTATAATCATGACTCGCAATCATACTCGTACAAGTAGTGTTCCAGACGCTCTACGTCGTAGAATCCACAGCCTTTTTTCTCCTTGCCCTTCCTGTTCCTTTCCTGTTTCCGCCGTCCTCATCTCCGAATTTACCAACGGTGCGCGCAGGCTAATCCCCTCTCGTCCATCTTCCTCGGGAGCGTCGTTTGCCCCCTCTTTTGGGGTTTTGGGGGGGCTTTTTGGACTTTTTTTTCTATTTTGCTGGGCGCTGGTCAATTTAACTTTCTGCTGGTCATACTCTTCGTGTTCGAGTACAGGTACCTGCAGGCGGGCACCAATTCTGTCGGTTCTGGGCGCGGGTAGAGCCAGCCAATCAGAACCCGCGGGTACCTGGCATAGTTCACGACAGAATAGAGTGCCGGTGCGCGCTGTTGGCTGCGCGGTCCGCCCTCGTGTGTGACCCGCAATTTGCAGCTCTTGCACCCTTTGATTGGCCATCTTAGAAGCTGAGATCCTTATGTAATCTTTAACAGCCGCTCATTTGGTGGCTGTCCTCTTTGTTTCAGTTGGAATGCTGACCAGAGCCAGGAGAGACCTTGACTGGGCGAGCAACGAGTCATTGCCTTGATTTATTTTGCCCCTCGTTGGCTTGCCAGTCCTCTGGAATTCTTCACGTCGTACCGGCATCGAGACCCAAGAATGAGAACGCACTGAGGAAAAGGGGCGCGAAAAAAAGAAAAAAAAATGGCCTGTGAATGGCGCGCCGTCCATCGCTATCATTTCCATGTTCAGCCGCTGCCAGGGCAAGGCAGACAGACGTGCTTTGCATATACGACGTATACAGCATTAATTCATGCAGTCCAACACTGCCCGCAGCAAATGAAGCTGTAGATAACGAAATGACGCATCGGTGATCCGACGAGGCTGACGAAAAGTAGAGTGTCCGAAGGCTGTTGGTCCAACAAGCGGCTGATGAGAAAGGCTCATGTATCTTGGTTGTAGGCTCTAGCCCTGGAGAACGAGGTCAATGTACTATGTGATTGCATCCTGTCACTCAAAAGTCTCGGGTTTGTTGGAGCCACAGATTTACGGAGTATTGTTGCTGTTGTTTTAATCTCACGGCCATGATATGTTGAGGTTGGGCTTGCAGCCATCCTATCAAGCAGATATCATCTCTAAGAAAAACGCCTCTGGACAGCCCCAGGAAACACGAAAAATACGAGGCAACAAGGAAGTAGGTGCGCCCTTCCCTCCAGTTTCTATTTGCATTCACTCATGCCTTCTATCTAATTCCTACGACCATGTCTTATTGCCATTGCGTGCAACAACTCATCCTAGATTCCCTACTCTGTTTTGGGGTATCTTGGCGAAATTCATCATGGGACAGGACGCAGAGAAGACGCTCACCGCCTGCATTACTCTTTATGGAAACTAGTTCACTGGCATTGACCCGGCTATGGCCCTCCTAATTTCGGTCCGTTGGCACTGGACTGTCTAGCCAAGGGCTTGGTAGTCGCGAAATAGGTGACAGGTGGATTAGCATCGTCTTGGCTAGTCTTTGGTATAAGATTGGTGTTCCAAAGTTTGCCAAGACGAACGGAACGGTAAAAAAAGGGCAGAACTGGTAGTTCTATTGAATACATATTGCACATAAAGGAAGAAAATATGCAGCCTGTGTCCTGTTTTGCCCGGTCCCCTACGTCTCCTCTGAACTCTGGACGGTGGCCGTGGTCGGTGTCGAATGAGATACGATTGCCTTTCTCTCCCACGGTTTTGTATTAAATTCGCTATGAATGAGCATATTATTTAGTAACTAGTATCTATGTATATGTATAGGCAATACTGCATCAATCAGTCCTGTACCGGAGCCATTTCTCGCGACAATGCCCTCCAACTCAACCTCCAAATACTCAGCCACACACTTACATCTAATGGACCAAGTGTATTGAGAAGCAGGACATGACCACAACGAGAGGCAGAAAAAAAATCGATCCCGAACTTTTATAGATATACTGAGACTATGATTTTTAAATACGTTTCCTGCCTGGACCTTTCTGCTTTCGTTTGCTATCCTCGGCTCGCCATCGTTTCTCAACCACCTTCGGTTTTCGGCAGAATTAGAATAAAAGAGAGTAGATTTTGATCAAACAATAAAAGGCCTTAACAGGCGACATAAAAGAAAGTTAAGACGTAGATAGCGAATCTAAAAATAAGGAGAGAAAGCCTTTGGCGAGAATCAGCATCAGCTTGCCTATGACATGTATTCTATTCTTGAGGAACGGTATAGAGAAAGGAACAAGAGTATATATTTTACATATATTCTAACATACCAACGATTTCATACATGAACAGTTCTGCTGCTGATCTTTTTTATTCAACGGGGCAATTGATATTATATGTAGAGGAAACTAAATATGTCACCACCTTACTATCGACATCGCAACACCTCTCTTTTCTCCTTAACAAGGCCTTATATAGGTAGAAACTTGCTTAACGATCTTTTTTCTCTTCGAACTGAGTCCCGTTAAGAACTCTGTGCGCCAAGTTCTTGCTTAGATATGCGTGTGCTGACGATGGTTACAACTTCTTTTCTGTGCTTTTCTCCTTTGATGTTTGCGCTCGCACTTTCATCTCGCCCTCTGATCGCAACAGCTCAAGTCGAAGAAAAATAAAGAAATGCACAAGGCCTATTATTATCGTTATTTGCTTGTAGTATATCATGATACGCCTCTCAAGATGCCTCTTGCCACCATAAACGCCTAACCGCCGCCGTTATTCCACCTGTCTAAATATCCGAGTCTTCTTCGCTGTCTGCCACGCTCTGAGACGACCTCCTTGCTCTGTGTATTTGTATTTGTTGTTGTCCATACTCATCTTCGCCTCCCACAGCCGTCTCGACCTCATTAGGCGCTGCCTCATCCCTCCCCTTATAGCTGTCTTCGTCTTCCTCGTCTTCCTCGTCTTCCTCTTCTTCTTCATAGCGGTGGCCCAGGAGCAGGTCCTCGCTGCCTTGCCACTGCGGCGGCATGTTGGGCATGTTGTCGTCGTTATCCCAGCCGTAGTCCTCTTCGTCGCTGCCCCGCGCGTCCAGTTCCGTATCGCCTAGTTTCCGTTTATATATAGAGGCGGACGACCGCGGCGGGATGGCCGTGTAGTGCTCCTCGACAAGGCCGGTCTGCGGACAAGTCAGGATCGGCCACGAGCCTAAATTCAAATACAAGGGGCCCAATGAACGCCAGCTCACCTCTGTTATATCAAATGCAACAATACCGTCTATGTTTGCATCGCCCCCGTTGCCGTCGAGCTTCTGCACGCCCGCAAAGCGGCCGCCGACAGGACGGTTGTCCTTCCACGCCCAGTCCCGGAACAGGACAAGCCGCGTGGAGATACCGCGGTCCCAGACGAAGGCGTTCAGGGCCGGGGTCAGGGCTGCGCCGCGTTCGGCCTGTACGCGGCTGGCGCACTGGGTGAGGACGACGATGGCGAGGTTGCGCGTCTCAGCGAGCCGTTCGAGCGCGGCAGTAACGTACTGAAGCACCTGTGTTCTCTTTTCGTACGGCGCGGGTCCTACGCGGCTGTTGTCAGCGTCTTCAGGGCCAATGTGAACACACCACAAGAGACAAAATTGCTCATACCCTTCTTTCCGTTGGCCATGAGGGGCGCCCCTTTCCCTTCGACCGTTCTCGGGAGCGCGTGGTTCACGAGGGCGGACAGGGAATCAATGACGAGAACGGATGCATCGTATGGGATGCACGGCGGCTGTGCGGGTGGTGGCGGGCAGAGCATGGCGATGAAGTGCGGTAGGCTTGGGCAGTCGTAGTGCACGAAGCCGTCTTCTGTGCTCCTGGCACCGTCGATATCGCGGACTTGCTTGTCGACCACGGCGGTGAGCCGCTCGTCGCATAGAGAATGGAAGCAGTCTATGATTCTAGGTCAGCATGCGATTCTGTTCCGACTGTTTGAAATGGGCATCGAGTACTTTGTTGAGGAGCACATACCTATCCACACGGCGCTGCTGCCATTGCGTAGCGCATTGGCAGCGAGCTGCATTCTGCGAAGCCTCGTCAGTGTCTCTAACAACGGCAGCACTCGTCAAATGGCCAGCAGCGATGCGTCACGTACCCAAACGCAGTCTTCCCTGATCCTGGTGGCCCCCATATCTCGGTCAACTGGCCACGGCGCACGCCGCCTGTGGGACGCGCGCTGGCCGCAGCCTTCGTCGACGGGATGTGCTCTTGCTGTGCCACCGCATCCGTGTCCTCGACGGTCGGCTCTTCTTCCACCTCTTCATCGTCACCGGCCGATGGCGGCTCAACGCCAGCCAAGATTGCATCAAGAGTCTCGATTCCGGTGGGTATGAAGCGCGCCGGCAGCGCGGTTTCTGACGCTGTGGACGATGCAGACGACTGGCTCAGTAGAGCAGCATCGGCCTCGGCGGCGGACACGGTCAGCACGCGGTCTAGAGGAGGCGCCGGTTAGCCGAGATGCACACCGTAAGATTGAGAGACACAGACGAGACGCACGGGTTAATGGCGTGCTGAAGTTGGCCACATCGTGGCCGTGGATGGCGTGGTAGTCCATGAGCCCTCGCGCTCGCGGGCGCTCTCTCTCACACGGTGTCCGATCTCTGGCCCTTGGATTCTTCTCGGTGGCCGTCGCTGGCTGTGTGCTCGTATGATTTCCTTGGCCTTTTCGCCTTCATTACTTTTCTTACAGAGGTGACGTCGCGCATAGCGTCGTGCTGCCAGACGCGCCTTCCATCGCGTCTCCAATTGAGTCTCCCCCGCAGCTGCGGTTTGCGGGGTCATGCCCTCTTTCCTTATCGGCTTCACTTTCTACGCTTACTCTACGCAGTATTGCAGTGTCATGAACGGAAGGAACAATCCGAGGCTGAAAGTTGATTTTCCTTCTCTCACGCAGCGCCGTGATAATTCAACAAAGCTAGAGGGCAAAGAAAGGTGATATCTTCGAGCATCAGCATCACCAGACAAACGCACCACAACGCAACCACCACCACAACTATCGCACACTAGCTGCGATAAGGCATCAGGTAGGCCACGATCACTAATACTTTGGCACACCTTTTGCATCAGCAATTCCACACGTAAGCTGCCGGCACTTGGCCCGTCTTTTCACATGAGATCGACAAACGACGATTTGGAAAGCCGTTTTCGCACATGAGGTCGCAGCAGCAGCGTCAGAGGCAGCGCCAAACAGTTGACGGCTGCGACAGTACGATAATAGCAACCACCAACAGCGACGGAACAGGTAGGCTGCGCGCCGCGGAACGGGTGTGCCGTTAATAACGGCGCCAAGGGGACAACCAGGCCCAGGTGCCCGACAGGGAGCTTCCAGCCGGACTGCAAGACGGCGCAATGTGCTTAGATGAGTTGGTTGCGTGAGCTTTCTCTTTGAGAGAGGGAGCCGCTGCCCAATGAGGTCGCTGTATCGCGCCGCTACCTGTCGATCCTCACTCAGCTCTGGTCTGCATCATGCTAATTACCGATTGCAGTTTTACGAGCACATCTTGCATCGGCGGCATTCTCCTGTGCGTTGGCAGCGTTTCCGGGAGAAGGACCCAAGGGCCCCTTGCGTCCCGTCCCCAACGTCCTCCCTTTGCCTCTCGCTGGTTCGTTGCGAGCTTCGGGTTGAAACCCGACCAGGTTCAGCATGTGAAGACGACAAGCAAAGCACGCCCCAGATACAGGACATGGCAAGTTCCGTTACGGGGCGAGCTTGGAGTACGAGTATATCTGTTTTGGCTGGCTCGCTGTGCAGTTATGGGGTTTTGCATGTGCAAGCAAGACAGGTGGGCACACGCACACACGCACACAGACACGCATTTCTTCCCAACGAAAAGGCAAACCTGGTTTTCTCCGTGTTCGCCGCTTGGCTGGCCCACAACTCGAAGGCATGACGAGGATGAGCCCTTGAAATTGAAAAACGGAGAGGCGGAGAGCGTGAAAAAAAGTTTTCCTCTTGGTCGTCGAAAACGCAATGCGACCTACGGGAATAAGTGCTGGTCCTTGCAGCTATTGCAAAAAAGAGAGGGATCCACTCCCACAATGCCACGAATTCTCCACGAATTCTCCGAAGTGGCAGAGCCAGACAGCTGCTCGAACCCAAAAACGGAGCAAAGATAGCTTCACGGTTTTATGGGGCGGCAAGACGGCTAAGCGGCGGCGACGACATTACAGCGAGAGAAAGAGAGAAACAGAGACTGGCCCCAAAACGGAACTAGGAGTGTAGGAGACCAATGACGATTTCTACTCCGGTGTCCCCAACGGCGTCATCTTTACGGCTATTTCTCCATATTTCATCTTACAAGGGGGGGCGTGGCACTCATTTTGTCGTCTTATACTCATACTGTGGCCTTATCTACGGAGTAGGCCCAAGAGAAGGAGAATGGCGGCGGCGGCACCGCGGAGCGGAACCGACAGCAGGTGAGAAGACAAGAGGTCAGAGCAACAAGCAAAGGCATCAAGACGGCATTGCTTTTCCTCAAAGAAGCTTGTTTTCTTCTTCCTCGATGCGTTCTTGGGACGAACGTCTGGATCGAATGTACATCAGCAAAGGAAGCAAAATGCGTAGTCCGCATATCAAGACCATGCTGCGGCTTGAAGTATCATTGGCTGAATTCTCGTGCTCTGCTACGTTTTGCACATGCACCGTATGATCTTATCTTTCAGGGTGGCCCAGACCAAGAGAAAGGGAGATGACAGACTCTGTTTTCCTCTGGGCGGACTCTTACGGTACGGTATCTCTCTTCTTCTATCCCCTTTCGTGTCTAGGGTTCGGATTTGGGCATGGACCGTCTCTCCCATCGAAGGTCCTGCTTGTACGTTTCAAAGGATTTCAGCTGCAAGCTAAAAGGCAAGCAGAAGAAAAATTGGAGAAGCGGATGAGGGGATGAGGGGATTGAGGGGTGGCAAAGATGGGCCCCATTCCCATATGGGGAAGGGGGAGGTTTTGGGCAAGCCCCAGGTCCACGATGCCATTGCGTTTTAGCACAGCTTGCGTCCCTGGTGATCAAAAACAAGATTGGCTGAGGCCCAGAACCCTGGTAAAAAATGATAGGAGGAAGCAGAAGCTAGCAATGGATCTGGCAAGGGGCGCGTACTATTTTGTTGACTTTTCCTGACCTGCAGACCCCTTCTGCTGCACCGGAGCGGGCTGATGGTGCCAGAGGACCTGCACTACGGAGCCGCTCCATGGTTCGTACGGCGCCAAACAACCAACATCGCCGAAGAGAAGCAGAGCTAGGAAGGCATTGAACGTGGGGAATCGTACTCTGGGAAAGTCTGGCCTGAAGCTACTTCTCTCCGCATGATCAAGAAAACGGGGGATGAAAGATGGAGAAGGGGGGGTGGAGTGTCGACGACGGTGGCAAGGAGATGATTCTATCTATTGTCCTTTTTTTATTTAAAACAATATCTTCCTTCGCTCCGTGGAGTCCACTCTGGATTCGTTGTTTTCCTTGATTCTGGCCTTCCCCATTAGCCTTGCTTCCGCAAGGGTGCATATGAGAGTGCACGTGGGTGTGTGATCCTTCACTCTTCCGCGGGGCCGGCGAAGGAGAAACCGGACCGAGGATGAAAGGGTGGGAGATAACCAATTCGGACGATGAGAAAAGGTAGATGTCGGGAATAGAAGGCATATTGAAGAGGTACAAGCGAGGGGGGAAAATAACGGAGCCTGAGCTTCTATCAACAAGCCGTCCTCTCACCGAAACCCCATATCTACACATTAGGTAGGGGTTCAAGGAAAAGGGCTCCTGAATCATCGCCACCAGAGCGTCCTCCAAGCGCCGGCGCGGATGAGCTGCCCCCGGGTTTGACCTGTCTCGTTTCTCCTCTTCGTGTCGTCCCCGCGGTTCTCGAGTTCTTGGGACGGGGAAGAGAAGAAGAGAGGAAGATAAGAAGGTTTCCCAAGGGAATAGAAAAGAAGGTCGGAGAGAACCAGCACGACCAAGGGGGCGTCAAACTCGGTTCTGGTATCACCGAGAGAGAGGGGAGGGGGGCACACTTCCCAATCCAGGCGTATGAGGATGCCTCTTTGGGTCGTTTGTGACAAAGCGTATAAGGCAGGGCCCTCGACTTCCCCCGTTCCACAGGCATCTTCCATGAATGCGATCTCCTCGTTCGATCTCTCCGTCAAGGCATCGCCTGTGCATTGCTGATCGTTTTCCGCCTCCCTAAAATCAGAAAACCCGGGGCGGAGCATGAAAGGAAAACCATGGGAAAAGGAGAGGAGACAATTTGTCCAGCAGAACAGCTGAAGACGTCCCGGCCCGGTGAACACGGGCGAGAAGAGAAAAAAAAGAAGAGTGATCTTCGACAAGTTTAGTGTCGCAGCCGCCCCTGTCCCTGTGCAACTTATTCTCTGCTCTGCTATATTTAGAGATTTTTTCTTCTCACTGCACGAGCACTGCACCCAAAGTACCGGCAGGCTCATTTTCTGGACTCCAATGGGACTTTTGAGGGGACTGAAAGCGTTGGCATAAAAAGCCATTGATGCTGTTGCCGCTTCCTCTACGAGTACGAGTATTACTCCGTACTGAAAGCCAAGCTTTGTCGTCAAACCCTGGCTCTGATAAAACACACTGGCAGCTTGTCCGTTCACCAACCCACGGTGGCCTCTTCACACCGGGGAACGCCCCCGGGGAAAGCGACCAGGGAGTGTTACAGAGCACGAAACGCGGTTGCAAACACAGCGCAAGGCATTTTCTTTTCCTTGGTATTATCGCAAGGCGGCTCTCTCTCTCACGATCCGTCTTAGTGCAATGACGTCTATCCCATTGGGACCCAATTCCTCGCTGCCGATGGAGGCAACATGCGTACTCGTACTTGTACTCGTAGTCAACGCCCCGACGAGGCAACTTCCGTTTTCAAGAGCCCGATGTCGTATCGAACACGTCCGAGAAGGACCCCATGCTCCTGTCGTCCACCACGGAGAACGAACACCGAGACAAGGCGGGCTTCCCCAGTTTTCCCTCTTCCTCTTTTCCTGGCCCCTGCGCTTGCTACTCCGTAGTCTGAGAGCACAGCACGCTCTCTGTGTAAATACTCCGTAATTCCATAAATCTTCTCGTCGCCTCTCTCTCTCCGTCTGCTTAGTGGACGGAGTACTCCGCTAGCCGCGCTCAGTCGCTCAGACCACACCCCCCTCCCCTACTCAGCCTCGGCCAGGCATAAGGAAGCCCCCTAAAAAGAGCACGTTCTAGGGCCAAATGGAAGCCCATGAAGAAAAGGCATGATTAAGCTGCAGGTGAAAAGGGTCGAAAAAAAAGTTAACCTCGGTTAAGGACGGTCTGCAGCCAACCGTCGGCTTTACCATTTTCCTTCCCAGCGTTGATACTGCCAGACCCTAGCCAGCACGGGTACGAGTACTCCCACGCCCAACTACGATAGGGAAGATACATCCGCAAGATCCCCCATTTCGTAAATTCGAGGCTGTCCGCTTTTTACCTGCCTCGGCCGAAAGATGCGGCCGGCGAGCGTCCTGTGCGTATTATCCTGTGAGTATCTTATGAGCATCTTGTGAGCAGGCCTGTGAACAGGGGAAGTCCTTTTTTCTTTTGACTTCACACGCCCCCCCACGCCCCCCTTGATAGAAAGGGAAATTTGAAGAAAACCGTTCACATGACTGGATTCGGGATCTCGACAGCCGGGGGAAGAGGGAAAAAGAAAAGCAGACGACGATGAGCAAAAAAACAACAACAACAACCACGCGAGGCTTAATTTGTGCGAGATGAGCGAAGCTCTGCAGTCCCCGGTTTTGTATTGCTCACCGAGGCCAGAGAGCTACGAGTATACGGCTTGCATTGCACCGACGAGGAGCCTCTTCCCTTCCAAGCTCATTCTTTCTTGGGCTCACCAACAAGATTGTCGCGTTTGTCTTTCTCGAATGCTCATCACCTATGCACGGTTGATCCGTGCAGCTTGTATCTTTGCTTGGGTCGTCCTTTTTTCCGTTTTCCTCTTTTCCTCTCTGTTCATGATTTCCTCTCGCTTGCCATCAAATTTGTTCCCAAAAGGGCGATCAACCGCGCATGCTCTGCTTCTGGTATAGGGATATCACAAACAAGCGGTGCATGATCTACGCCTCCACACACTTAGCGGCCGGGTAGGGGGGAGGGTAGGGGGATGGATGGATGGTCAGTTTAAGCCAGACCCGGAAAGGAAAGTTTGGTCGTCGAATTGAAAAGGCCCATTGAGGGCAATCTTGTGATGCGGGGACGAGCAAGAAGAGAGACAAGAGACGTACGGAGTACTCGTAGAAGAATAAAAACGAACGAGCTCAGGTGACAAATCATACGGTTCGGAGGGCTGCTGGAAGAGGGAGGGCGAGAGACGAGAGAGCGTGATTCATGTTCCGCCCAAGGCTATTACTTGTACTATGACATAGTGATCAGCATCTTGTATTTACGAGTACGGGTGACGGCTCATATTCACCGTCCTCGCAGTTCTGCCTAGCGGAAGGCAGTTGCCGTTCTCTTGTTCCTTTATGACACCTTCAAAGTGGACTGGTCGTCCGTGTTCAGTGCCGTCCGCGAGAAGGGGATTTCATATGCCGGATATCGGCAGCTCGGCTATCCTCTTACGGCGTATTGTGTTCTCGTCAGATTCCTTGGCTGTCCCCTTTCTGCGAAGCAATGCTACTCTTGCCCGGTTGAAAAACGCTCGTTTGGCCCCCAGTCGCCATCCCTTCCCTCGTCCTGCAAGGTACAGAACGGCAGTGATAGCGAAAAGGGTGTGCGAGCTGGAGATCGTGAGGGACGAGAGCAGAAAAGAGGGTGTGTGGGCCATACAACGTCCGTAACCAGTGCACGAGTACGATATCTTACTGCAGAGGACGCTACGAGCTCGCTTGTGTGCGGAGGCCAAATGCTGGGGAGAGCTCTCTCCGAGAAAGGAGCTCGAGAGGTTCCATTTTGTTATCGGGAGGTAGGAGGAACTTTGGTCTGGGGTTTTTTTGGTTTCTGCTGTATTGGGTCTAAAGCCAAGATACGGGACGAAAGAATGAGGGAACGGTGGAGTACGGGAGACAGCATATCTCACCGTCACGCACTCTCCCATCATTCCAGCGCATTAATACGGTGCACATGGGGTATCGTGCGGAATATGTTCGTACGAGAATAAGGAACGACCTCGGGAAAAAGGAGGCCCGGTTTTCCTCGCGCACCTCTGCGGCTCCAGGAGGAATGGGGGGGTGGGGGACCGCCACAGGAGCCACATTTTGCACGAGAGTAAGGCCTATCTGCCTTTCTGTCGGGGATGCTCGGCTGCCTGTCTACGAGCAATACGGAGCACAGTCTGGACCCCAGCATTTCGCTCTCTCGCGTCTGCTCGCACAATACGCCCCCCCATGCTCACCTCATAGGAAGGCATGCTAGTGGCCGTCTTGGCGATGGAGCACGGAGGTGGGTTTTTTTCGGTCACCTTTTTGGAGGAGCTCTCATGAGGAAGTCCTTTTCTTTTTTTTCAAAATTTATTTTCTGGAAAGACGTGCTCAAAGGGGAAAGGTGCCATGATGCACCGTGAGCTGAAGAGGGTGTCGTAGCACAGAGAGAAAGAACCGAAAGAATCGTACGGAATACGTACGGCGTACGAAGTACGGTTGGGGCGTTTTCGGTCGTACCAAAGCATTACTCGCACGAGTGATAATGCGAGTGCTCATAGGACGGTGCCAAAAATAGAAAATACGCAGGCACGTTTCACGATGAGAGAAACACCACAGCATATTCTCACGAGTATGACGGATTTCTCTATGCAACCGTTGCATGTGCTTTCCCTTCTTCCCTTTTATCACCCCCCGTGGGACAAAAAGAGCAAAAGGCTGAAAGCAATTCTACCTCCCGTTTCAAAACGGAGAAGAGGTGTCAAGCGAGGAAAACATGCCCCCCATCTAAAAAAGCTGGGGTTTCGGAGCTTCTCGGAAGCACGGAGACCAATGATTACGGGGAACAGGAGGTACGCCGTATAGTAAGGCTCTGGAACTACTCCAGAACTGGCAATGGGAGTGTCTCACCTAACGAGCTGGTTTCTCCATTTTTCCTGTCTGGCTCTCTTTCGTTCCCTTATTTCTACATTTCCCGCCTTGTCTAGCAAGGGGGACGTTCCCCTTGGCCTGGGGTTTTTCTTTATCTACGCGGCGGTCAAAGCCCCCTCCATTCCTGGATCATCTTTCTTCCCCCTCGGGGTCTACTTGCGCGAAGGTGCGGCGGAAAGGAGAGCGTCGGACATGTGAACTTTTCGTACGGCCAGCCAATTTTACTTCTGTGATGGAACCGCTGTGGACCAGGGGGGGCATAGATCGATCGAAAGGACTCTGCGTGCGCTGGACCTGAATGCTACGGGAAAAGTGAACCCCCACGGAAGACAAAAAAAAACACATGTTCGTCAAAGCGCTTTGCCCTTGCGAAAAAGGGTTGCGATACCCGGGAATGAGGAACGGCCGGATGGTGCAATGGCCGAGAGGAAGGTCTAGACGGCCCAATGCCTCCGTCCTCCTTTCTTCTGCTTGTCCCTCTTGACCTCGGGTTCTCTTCTCTTCTGTCTCGGCCGTTTTCTTTCTTTCAATATTTGGGGCTTCTTTCAGAAAAGCGACGCAGACTACGCAGAGAGACCGAGAGACCCTGCCCTGAATGCCGGTCCTTGGTGGGAAAACAAACGCATTGTTATTTCCAGGAACTAAAACAAACAATCAAGGCTACGATGCACTTGTTTCCCCATTCAGCTCCTTCTGTGCGCCTTTGCTCAGGCAGTGCTAATCCCAGAAGAGAATGGCCGAAGGGGGGTGTGCAGTCAGTGGGCTTGAGAAGGGAATTTACCGGGTTTGCTCCAGGGAAATACTAGACGAGTATTTCTCCGTAAGATACGATCGTCGTGCGCCGTTGGCGGTTATAAGCGCGGCGTGTACGGAGTAAGGAAAAGACGGAGGGGAGAGAAAAACGGACGAGGCAAAAAAACATACGGAGTACTCCGTACTCGTTGGTGGACTAGTCCGCAAAATTGCGGATATCTTGGCAAGGAAGGGAAAAAAAACGTGGTTTTGCCCCCCCCGGCCTTTCTTTTTCTTCCCACCTCTCGAGCCCTCTTTTTTTCTCCCCCCAATGCCTTTGCACGTTGCCTATTCGGCTCCTGCCTACCGAAATGACACCGAGAGGAGTGAACTGACCGAACTGACCGAGAGGGAGGCAAAAAAAAAAGGATAGAAGAAGAGAAAAACAACATCGCGCGGTGAACACACCGGTAACTCGAAGGTGGCTTGCAAGGATGGAAAGGCGAAAAACAAAAGGTGCGGGACCGGAGAAACCCCGAGCATTACTCGTCCTCTTTCTTTAATCGAATTGAAGTTTCAGTACTCGCACTCGTAGGTTTTCTTTTGCCATTCTCTGTTTTGATAAGGGAACAAAGACCATCTAGATGCTGCCCCCCCCCCTTTTATTATTATTATTGATTTCTGTACCTTTTTTAGAGTGTCGGGAACGTAGCTGGCCACCACCAAAAAAAAAGACCGATGTCACTGACATGTGAAAATTCGAGTCGCGGGCACACCCACACTTTCTTGTACCGCATTGGTGGGATGGGGGATCTTGATTTGGGTGCCCTCGTGGAACCAGGAGAAAGGTCCCCAATTGAGAAGTGCGGCTCCGGAGGCTGTTTTAGGGCAGAGCGAGACAGCAATCAGATCGTGGAGGAGGGCGTGGCTGTAAGGCAAACGCAGACCAGCAGCTGAGCTTCCTTTATCTACAATGCAGAATATTCAATACGTCGTAATCTTTTGCTTCGGCGAGCGCGATAATTAAAAAAGGCGATAATTTCGTATCCATTTTTCTTTTTCTTTTGTCAAAAAAGGACGGAGCGCAGAGTGGACAGGGGCCGGGGCTCGAGGAAAGGCGCACCGAATTCCTGGGAAAGATAGAAATAGAGAAAACAGAGAAATAGCGAAAGAGAATAAAGAGCAGGGGAGAGAAGAGATAGCCGGCTCGTCAGAAAGAAAGTGACGGAAAACGTTAATTGCCTCCTCGTACGGGTATTGCTCGTCCTCGTCCTCGTCCTCGTAGAGAGAGAGGCGGCCTACCAACCAACTGCACATTCTGCCGCCCGATACTTTAAAATAGCACTGTTAGTGCAGAGATACAGGCCGTGGAGCGAGTGCAGCTTGCATCATCGATAGCACATAGTATAGTACGCGCATACGTACGACGTAGACTCGTACTCGCAGGTAGCCCAATTCATTTATGCAGATGCGTTAGTAGTTCATATCAATATACGACATATGGACGTCGCCTCGCGAAGAGCAGACAGGGATCAGGGGAAAAGGGCCAAATAGACGAGAAAAGAAGAGTGACTTGCCCTTTTCTTTCGTCGTTTTCTCTCTCCCTTCCATCCGTCGATAACGATTCTGCCGCATTTCGCTGCGGACGCAAGAGGCAAAAATAGCTTAATTGGCCTGTGATAGGAGAATAAGAACAAGAGAAGAAAAGAAGAAGACAAATCTACAATTCAGCCGACAAGGCCTCGCAACATGGAGAATTAGACGAAACGACAGAGCACACAGATATGGCGTGCCTACTCCGTAGACGAACGTCGCGACAAAAGACAGATCTACAGGTTCTGAGAGGGCCAACAAAACGTTTCGGAGACACCGCCTCTTGCCAGATGTGTCATCCTTTTTCAGCTGCCGTCTTCTCCTTTCTGCACGCGGCGCGATGACTGAGGAGCTGGCATTGCATCATGCTATGGCGAAATAGGCATGTCGAGCCTCGCCACGGGGCGGGCACTTGAGTGCGCACTCGTACTCCGTGGACGTGTACAAGTCCAGCAGTGGGCTGTACTCCCTACGATTGCGAGTAATTACTCGTACAAATTCGTAAGGAGAGCGTCACCACCAAAGCGCGCACTAACCGGAGACTGCAGCGTCGCATTCCGCATTGCAATTCGCCGAGAGCTGCACAAACGCAACGTTTCTTTTTTCTTGGGGGTGCAATACAAACTTTCTGTTGGTATTTCTCCAGATTTCCCCGGCGCTGGCCTGGCCTTGGCAACCAAGGGCAAGGAAAAAAGGAAAACTCGATGTCGGGACAGACGTCGGGACAAATAAGGAGAAATAGAAGAAAATAGGGCCGTTATGATTGTTATCACACCGAGAGGCCCGAGAGGAGCGGCCGATAACGGTTGTCATGGTGGTGAGACGGGAGAGGGGAAAAGGGGGAATACTTGTTTTCTTTTCCACAAATGACAAGGCGAAGGGGCTCGAAGCAAACCAAGCAGACGAGTTTCCGACCGAAAAGGGACGAGCGAGTTGCTCGATCCGGAGACAATGGTTCCCCTGGGAGAAAAGGCGAGATTGCCGTGGTCTAGAACCGCGCTCTGTGATAAGGACCCCTGATATGGAGTATTCAGAGGAAATCACGGGTATCGTTTCCGCTAGCAGGTGCACAGAAAGGGTGCGAGGAGCCTGAGAGAATCGGTACCTGTTTTGGCTAATAATTAATATGAATGGTTTAGTACTGATTCGGCTGGACTTCTCTTAGGTCGCTGTAAAAACTACGACACAGGGACCGCGGCGCGAGGTACTGGTCTAGGCCATTCGTCATAGAAAAAGGACTTCCGAGAACCCTAAGAAACGGAAAGTGTCGCTGCCAAAAGAGGACAAGGGGGGAGGACCGGCTGTCCGGGGTATGTTGTGCTGGAGAGGAAAGGCAAAATCTGGGGGATCTGTCGCTGCTAGTTGCAGCAGAGTTAGCTTGCGATTTGCGGTTGTCTTTTTCTGCCCTGGGGGGGAGAGGGAGGGAGGAGGGGGCCCTGGGCCCTGGGCCCTGGCCCCGGTTGCTGCACTCCAGACTGTTAATGATTCAGTAACCTCGAAAATGAATCGCTGCGACTACGAGGGCAGAGCCGGCACCGCAGCAAAAAAAGTCTAAACCAGTTCTCGGGTATCAACAGCAGAGGAAAACACAGAGGGACAGAGAGCGGCACAAGCCCACCACCACCATCGTCTTCGCTTCCCCAGAAAACAAAAATCGAGTCTGGGGAAAATGGAGACCTGGAACAAAAATAACAGAATAACAGAAAATAGCATACATGATAAAAATAACCTTTAAAACGAGGCCTTACACCAAGACTAAATCATCATATCTCTTTTTGAATGGCCGTCAAAGAGAGATGTCTTGAGAGCGGGTGGAAAGGACAAGATGGCTCAGAAGACACTAATTTTATCTGCTTCTCGTTTGTCTTATTTTTGGTCCTCGCATCATGATACCACACGGTTATTGCGTTACGTGCGTAATACGTGGCGATTGTCTTGGGGCCTTGGGGGAGTGGCTTGGGCCTTTTGAATTACGAGGCACCGGAGGCATCGGCAGATCCCTTCACCTCGCAAAGGACGACGCGCCTTGTGCGAAGAGGGCTGGCTGGCCAAGAAAAAGAGAGCACGTCGCAGTGCCGCCCTGCCAGGCAACGAAGAAGCAGGCGAGGAAGCAGGAAAGAAGAACGAGCGGCGGAGGTACCGAAAAAAGCAAGGCATGCGCCCGAAACGCGGACAGCCCATCAGCCCCCTTTTCTTACGACGCCGAATAAAAGGAAACCTTCGTGATAAGACTTCTCGTCGTGTGCATGAAACGACCTCCGCTGCTATCGGCGGATACGCGCGCGCGTTGCTGAAAAATAGAAAAAGGGGGTCGTGAGATGATTCCATATGGATTCCTGGGGAAGATGACCGAAGCGACCACAGAAAGGAGGCTTAGACTTCCGTTTTTGCGCTACCCAGACGTCCGGAGAGAGCAAAAGGAAGAGCTGACATGCACAGATAATGGGAAACCTGGGGTGACAGCCACCACACCAGGAGGAAGAGAGAGAGCCAGGCAGCCGCGTCGACTCCGTACTCCGTAAGGATACGAGACGCACCTCGCGTTCGGTATCTCTCCCTGCGAGCATTCCCCGTCGTGCGACGCACAATGCACGGCGTACGTACGTGCTGCTTCGTCTGACGAGTATTACTTGCCGTGTGTGCGGCTGGGCGTGCTGGGCGTGCTGGGCGTGTGGCTCTGGGGCCCCCCACGTCTCGGTGCTTTTCCGACACACCAAAAAAACGGTGCAGGGTTGGCAAATGGAGTTACGGTGTAATTAACGGGCGAGGAGGAGGGGTGGGCGTAGCTCGAATCTACGGGGTAATAGCGCGATAGCGTGGCGTCATGAGTGCAGGAAGATGAACAAAAACAGAAAGAGGAAAAAGGCGAAGAAAGAAGACACAGAAACAGAAAGAGAAGAGGGAAAAGGGAGGATGGCATCAAGATCGTCTAGTCCTCGTCGGCAACAAGGAAATGAGGACGAGCATCGCAAAGAATGGCCGAGCTTGCCAAGAAGGGGCGGACGACTGGGCGCAAAAAAAGGAAATAACGGTTGAGGCAGAGGGCAGAGATGAGGTTCAGACTCGCTAATACAGAGTCAGCAGGGAAAGGTTACCCAAGATCCGGGACAGAGGCAGACAGAGGGCGGGATTTGCTTTCGTTTTTGTTGGGCGAGCGCAAACGGTGCATCGTGGAACATGAAGGAATCAGTCAGAATGGGAAGGAGCCATGCCCAGCGTTGAGAGAGTTGCTGCAAGTATCTTACGTGTGCGCCGTAGCCGAAAAAAGACAACAAATGCTCGGCTCTCCTCGTACTACGGCGTAGTCGTATGGCCTCTGCTGTCCCTTTTTGGTAGGAGAGAAGGCCAACAAAAGTTGCGTGCTGTGTGCTAGGGAAAACACGGGGAGGCCGGGGTTTTAGTGCAGTTTGGCGGGGGAAGGAGGCAAGGCGAAGAACGGGAGGGGTGTATCTAGCGAAGGCACTTGCGATTGCACTACCGCCGAGGCGATAAGTATTCGACCGCGAAGGCAGGTGCGACCGAACCAGAAAATAGTCGTACCTGTACAGGGCGTTTACGCCGTCGCGAAAAATTGATTCCACAAACCAAGGCGCGTAAGAGAAAGGGGGAAGGGGAGCAGCGTTCCAGCAGCGGAATCGCGGACCAGGACGTTACGAGTACATTCCTGTTCGAGGCCCTCCTTGTTTCTCTTGCTTGTGCTAACAGCTGCCCGCCGACGGATGGCACATGCAAAGAACAAAAAACCTTGGGGTAAGAATGGAATTTGCGGAGAAACACAGGGAATGTTGGCTCGATAGTACGGGGTAGCCAGCTCGCCAGAACAGCGCCAATCGTGATGCCGACCACAGTTCCGGACCAGCATCTGACTGTTGTCCAGTTCCGACATGACAAATCTACGGAGTATGGCCAGAGATGGGAAAAACCGGCAATCAAAAGAGGCAATCGAGGCCGGCAATCGAGAAAGAGACGAGCGAAATAGCCTTTTTCGTAAGGGGCACGTCAATGGGGATTTGCATGGGATTCTACGAAATACGGAAAGGCAAAAAAAAGGCTAAAAGGGAGTGACGAGAGAGACATTGAAAAAGTCATCGCACGAAGACGATCCGGAAAGGCCCTTTCAACAGCAGCAGCAGTGGAAAAGATAGCCGGCAGCTGTGGCTTTTGCTGGTATGCCGTTCTGAAAGAGAAAGGGAAATAGAAAAAATACTCGTAGTGCGTCTTGGAGCGGTTCCGACATGCTCCGAAACGCTCTCGGAAATGCTGACCGGACGAGAGCCACCCCATATTCGTAGGGCGTTCGCCTCCAGACTCCCGTTTGAGTCACCGTTATTATAGCGCGAAAGGGACGCAAACGCTGCGGACTGGCACTTCGGAACCGTTGTCCGTTAACCCGCAAAAAAAAAAGGACGAAGAAAAAGACCAGCTGTGCAATATCCAGCTAGCCATGAATATGCGATTATGGGGGACTCGAGCGTGCTCGCCCTCTGTGCCCCCCAGTCCCGAAAGCACGCCTTTCTCTTTGCCCTTCCCCTTTCCCTTATCTCTCTAGTTCCACCCCACGTAGGGCCGAATACAGGAGGAGAAAGGAGAGAATGAGAGAATGAGAGAATGAGAGAAATGGGGGATGCGGATGAGGGGAGGAGCCCCCGGTACCTCCTTGATTTGGCAACGCAGCAGCAAGCGAAGGAAGGAAGGAAACAGAAAAGGAGTCCGAGCCTTCTCGCCCCGACGTGCGACGCACACAGAAAGCTGAGAGAGAGAGAGAGCGAGGCACGAGAGCGGATCCTGCTGCTGCGATGGCGCCTGCCAAAGCGCTGCTATGACGTGCGGCGTGCGGACAGCTGGCCGTGCGGAAGGAGCCCCAAATTTCGCCGGGCCTATCACCCTCCACAGAGCAAGAAAGATACGCGTTACTCATACGCAGGAAGAAGTTACTCCGTAGCCTTCTCTCCCGCAGATCGGCAGCCGCGCCCCTGTCTGGCAACCCCCACACTTTTGCCCGTCTGCTCCTGCCTTGTGTGTATTTGCATATCTTCCAGGGCGCGGGCAACGACGGGGAGATACGGAGTACATGTGTGAATAGATCAATATTACTTCGTACTTCCGTAGAGCCATTGCGGTTCACTGGCCACAGCATCATTCTCCAATACCCACCCCCTGGCCCGCCGGTTTGAGAATTGTGATGAGCCAGCACGCAACGGAAAAAGCCAGAGAGGTAGCAGAGCAAAAGAAAAAGAAAAAAAAGGAAGGAATTCTCCAGCGCCCAGTGCCGAGCGCGAAAGGGCCGAGCGGAGAGACAAGAAGCGTAAAGAAAAAGGGGAGAAGGAAGAGGGAAAGGGGAAAAGGGTCGTGTCCGCTTTGTTCTTACATTGACTCCAAAGAGAACAAACGAAGGGAGAAAACAGGGGAGCCAAAGACCCCCGGGGTGGCAAATTGCGAGCAAAGGTCAATAGCCGTCGGAGAGAGAGGTCAATAGCCGACGAGGAACAAAAAAGGAACAAAAAAGGATACAAGAAAACGACGGAGACGACAAGCAGAAAAAAATAAAATAAAAACGCCAGACTAGCAGACCACGGGGATCGGCTTTTCGCCACGTCTGGCCTTATTGTGCAGGGCCCTATGTCGGGGAGACTTGCTCGAGCACCGCAAGTGATGATGACTGAGCTCTCCGCGCACGCTGTGCTCTGGAGCCGCAATTGCGTTTGCTGCGCAATCCTGGCGTGGACTGCCGCCATCCAGGGCCGCCATCCAGGGCCGCCGCCGACACTTGCCCGTATTACTCCGTACGAGTACACTTGCTAGGCGGACGGGCCTGCGAGGATGAGGCCGCCATCGTCTCCCCCTATCTTGCGCTATCAGCCCTGGATAGGAGTAATCATGGGGGCGGCGGCTCCGTTTTTGCGGTCCCTTTTTGCGGCCCAGTCCACTCTCTCGTCTTGTCCTCGTTCTCCTTCCCCCATGGGATTTGCCTGGAGAGCGCTACCCCCGTTATCTTTTTTCTTTTTTCACACCGACTAATCCAGAACCAGGAGCACGTTTTCCCGTTCTCTTTCCCTCGTTCGCTCTCTTCTTTCACCCTCTTCCCTCTATCTCGCCAACACCCGGGGTATCTCCCGGCCCCCCTTCGGTTCCCTGAGACTCGACGCCCCGTAGCGCACACACGCCCCCTGTCTCCCTTCGGCTCGACGGCGCTTTTGGCGGGTTCACTGCGGGCTTGCGGCTTTCCCCAAGGATATGCTCACCCTCGGGAAGGTTTCTGCTGTGCTGAACGTGTCCTCCAGACCACTCGACCCCCCATGCTCCGTCGCACACTCTCACCAGGGGTGGAAATCGTGAAATGGGTTGGGGCAATAGACAGGATTCAAAAATAGGCGTGTTTTGTGCTGCGACCATTTGTTTTGCTGGTCTGTATTACCCCGTACCCCGTACGAGTTGCTCGTAGGCTTCAGAGACACCGGGCGTGCCGTGTCTCTCTTGGGGGACCGCATGATCCTGATCACGATGGGGGCTCTGTCCATCGAGATGCGAGTGCGTGTGCGTGTGCATATGATACTCTGTGCGAGCACTCGAAGATGTGTCCAGAGGACCTGGTTCTTGCGAGGAGCCCGAAGCGAGCAGACGGGCGAGTGGCCGAGCATCCCCCCGGGTGCCACATCGCTAAGATATCTCACAGCAGAGACCCGGGGCAAGCAGGAACCTGGGAGGCCAGCGTGGGAGACATGGCAGGAAGCGTGGGGATGCTGGACGGCAGCCAGAAATAGAAAACTCAAAAAACAAAACACAAAAACGGGCAGCCGTATTTCGGCCCCCCCTCGCCATCGTGAGCCACGGCACAACAGACGAGCGACCCAGGGACAGGGACCAGGTCCCCCCCTTATCCCTTATTCGTCTCTCCCCCTTTTTTTCCCTCTTCTCCTTCTTTCACTCTCATCACACGGGGGCGCACCTCCACGCCGACCGAGAGCCAAAGCTGGGCACGAAACGCGCTCACGAACCCCCATCTCCGGGCCTTTATTCGGTGCCATACGACACGAGCATCTCAGCCAGTCTCCGCCTCGGATTCCAGCCAGCGCAATCACACACAGCCCCGTATCAGCAGCTGGCATCAGTGCGAGTGGGCTATCAACAAAAGCCCGTTCTTGCTGCATCGCTGCGCCGCAGGCGACAGAGGTATCTTGCCTGGCGCCTGTCCCCGCGGAGTACTCCACAGGCCACGTCTCGGCGGTTGCAGCAAACGTATCTTACTAGTAATTTACTCGTAGAGCCTCCTTCCCTGAGGGAAAACGAGAAGCCTTGGGCACGGGAAACGGCAACGACGAACGAGAACCAACAAACGGGGGAAGGAGCGCCCCTCTTTGTGTTCTCCTCTCCGGGGTAAGACACTGCCGTCCATGTCCTCTCCGTTTAGCAGTCTGGGCAGGCTGCTCGTGCTCGTAGTGGCCAGCCCTCCGTCCCAAGAAGGCCTCTCCGTTGCCCCACGCCCCACGCCCTCTCCTTCCCTTTTCCAGCCCGCACGCCCCCCTCGCCCGCCCATGTACCTTCTGGACCTTCTACCCCGTTCTTCTTCCCTGCCCTCACACCCGCTGGCTGAACAGTCGTGCCATGCCACCCACGCCCGCCCATACGCCACAGGCATCGCACACCCTACACCCCACCCCCCTTCCCTCGCTCTTTCCCCCGTCCTTACAACCACCTCACGCCAACGACTCCCCACATGTACCCCCCCATCTCAGCGAAAAGCAGCAGCGAGCAGAAAAAAACTAAAAAATAGGCCCTTTACCTACCGACCCCAGCCGGCCAACGCTCCTCCCCCCCCCAAGCCCATTTATAAACCATTCCCGCCCTCCCCCCTCTAGAAAATCTTAAGAAAAAGACCGTCTTCTGAAGTTCTATTTCTTTTCTCTCTTCCTTCCCTCCTCCCCTCCCACACTAGACTACCATACCTCACCTTGCTTCACCATACTTCGTGCATATCCACCCCACTGAGAACCGAGGACGAGATCATCTACGCTCGCTTTCCACTGCAGACGCACTAGGTTTTCCGAGAAAGACCCCTCGCCGCTAAGAAGACACGCCCCGAGATCGTTCTCGCCAGACCTCATACGACCCGAAAGACCCTGCTCCACGCACGGTTCTTTCCCGCCTCCTCTCCCCTCGCCTGCGCCGTCTTCTGGGTAAACGTGTCCCAGAGCACACGACGGTCCCTATGCAGCGAGCACAGTCCGCCGTGGATTTTTCCAATCTGCTCAACCCCGACTCCGCGCCGTCGTCTGCCTCGAGCAGTAGCAGCAGCAGCATGATCCACCAGCACCTCCAGCAGCAGCAGCAGCAGGACGAGCCGGCCGACGTCGAGATGGGCTCTGCCGAGTCCACGTCCGGTGCCGCGGCCTCGTCTGCCTCCGCGTCCATCCGCCCCAACGGCCCCGTGCCCAACGACCAGGCTGGCGACTCCACTCCCGAGATGCCGCGGCCGTACAAGTGCCCGCTGTGCGACAAGGCCTTCCACCGCCTCGAGCACCAGACTCGCCACATCCGCACGCACACGGGCGAGAAGCCGCACGCCTGCCAGTTCCCCGGCTGCAGCAAGCGCTTCTCCCGCTCCGACGAGCTGACGCGCCACTCGCGGATACACAACAACCCCAACTCGCGCCGCCACAACAAGGCCACGCACATCCCGCACGCCTCCTACAACCCCAACCCGGAGAGCCTGATGCCGCCGCCTGCTGGCGCAAAGACCATCCGCTCGGCGCCGCCCTCGGCCCTGGGCTCGCCCAACCACTCGCCGCCGCACAGCTACTCCTCGTACAGCCTGGTCAACACCCTGAAGCCGTCGTTTGGCACCAGCAGCACCAGCAGCAGCACCAGCCGCCTCGGCAGCGCCTACGGCAACACCAGCCCGCGGCAGTCCCAGCAGGGCATGGACATTGCCATGCTGGCCAAGGCTGCCCACCAGGTCGAGCGCGAAACGCTCATGGGCCCGCCCTCGCGCTTCTCGTCGCCCTCGTCGTCGCGCCATCACAGCCACAGCAGCAGCAGCCACCACATTCACCACCACTCTAGCCACCTCGGCAACGGCGGCGGCAGCAGCAACGGCCAGCACCACCACCACACGAGCCCGCCCTCGTCCTACTACAGCGGCCACCACTCGATGCACTCGTCGCGCGGCAACAACCTGCCCTCGCTGTCCGCCTACCACATGTCGCGCAGCCACTCGCACGAGGACGGCCACCACACGCCCGGCAGCGGCGGCAGCGGCGACGAGCACTACTCGCACTCGCACGCCTACCGCCACGCCAAGCGCTCGCGGCCCAACTCGCCCAACTCCACGGCCCCGTCATCGCCCACCTTCTCGCACGACTCGCTGTCTCCCACACCCGACCACACGCCGCTGGCCACCCCTGCCCACTCTCCGCGTCTGCGTCCCTTCTCCAACACCTACGAGCTGCCTCCCTTCCGCCAGCTGTCTCTGCACTCGCACACGACGCCCGCCCTCGCCCCGCTCGAGCCGCAGCCGGACGTGGCCAAGTACACGGCGCCTACGCCTCCAGGTCAGACAAACAAGCCGAGCGGCGGCATTTCTCTTAGCGACATTCTCAGCCGGCCCGACGGCTCGCAGAGAAAACTGCCTGTTCCGCAGGTGATGACCAAGGTGGTGCCAGATCTGCTGATGCCGAGCGACGGCTTCAACCTCAGTGGCCGCAGTTCGTCGTCCAACAGCATCTCGGGCGGTGACCTCATGGATCGGATGTGACCTCCGAAGAAGAAAATGATCAATCTCGAGATTTTGATTTTTTGATTTTTTTTTTCTTGCGGCAGCGTCTATTCCTTTTGATTTGTTTGGGACTGCTTGAGGGGGGACCGTTCTGCCAACGACACCCTGGGAGATGACTTCATGACAATGTTTTCCTTTATTCATTTTTTTTTTAATTTTCATTTTCTGGCAACTTATTTTTGGGGCAATTTAATTATAGACATGGGAATTGGGCAATAGGAAGGAAACCACTATTATAGACTTGGCGGAAACATGAGGGCGTTTTTTTATTCTTATTATTGTTGTCATTTTTCTCAGACATTTCTCGCCTGTTTTTTCTCTTCTCTCTCCTTTTCTCTCTCTCTCTTCAAATCTTCAACCAATATCCATTACTTCTGAAACCACTTTGTTTTTCCATGTCTTTCTTGTGGGGGAGGGTGTGGAATGTCTATTTTCCCACCTGGACTACTACTACCAATCTTAGATTTTTTTCTCAGTTTTTTACTCTGAACCCAACGCTTTCCTCGGTGGATGGTAAATTGGGGCGCTCTTTTTATTTATCTACAAAGCTACAAATATGAAAGCAAATTTCAAATTTATGAATATTGTGTGCCTCTGCCTATATTCTTGCTGCCTCGTTTTGTTTTTATCGTTCGATGAACAGAGCAGAAACATGTGCACACACACTCTCTCGTGCCGACTCGATTCGCAGACTGAGAGAAAGGTGACGCGGAAAGCTCGTTTTTTGTCAGAGGCTTTTTTCTATTTTATCTCCTTTTTGCCTCCATAACTTCCCTTTTTTCATTTAAGCAGGCATTGAGCCTCGCTCAGCGAAAGAAGCGGGAACGGGTTTCCCGGGGCGGGAGGGAATTGACCCTCTTGATCAAAAAAGTAGACGCGCACACATACACACACACCCCCAGCCCTTCTCTCGTGGTTGACATGTGCTGCTGCCCTCTTATTGTCTTTCTTTCTCTTGTGCATTTTTATCTCTTTGTTCCCCCCTTTCCAACGGGCCAGCCTTGCCCTCGATGCAAGGGAGGGGACAAAAAAGGTACTCCCTCTTTTTATTTTGCCAACGGTGAAACACAACGTATTTTCACATGTGCAAAAACCATGCTTGTGCACGAGAGGTTGCCATGTCATGATTTTTCTTTTTTCTCTGCGACTTGTACTCATAAGATACTTCCCCAACGAGGCCACCCCTCTCTGACCGCCTTTGTTGACTTTTGTATTCAAGTATTCAAGTATCTCTCTCTGCTGTCTGCTCCGTACCTCTCCCCCTCGGCCTTTCGGTCGGAGAGCGCTCGTATGACGAAACCAAGGGGACAAAATGGAGTCAACAAAAAAGCAGAAAGACGGCCCTTTTCTACCCGTAGGCTGTGGCGGGAAAAGGGGGGGACCTGGGCCCGCCGAGTTTCCACTGAAGTTTCCACTGTCTCCTTCTTTTTTTTTGTTTTCTATGGAGAAATGGGTGAAGGAACTCGTCCTCTGTTTGCCTCCCCCCCCCCTCTCCCCGTAAAAAGCCCATAATTAAAAAAAATGACCGCAACTGCCGGGCGTAAAAAGGAGGGCGACAAACAGCAGCTTTTTTATGGAGTCCTATGAGTTACGGTGAACAGAAACACGCAACGAAAATTACGTTGGCCGATGTGCAAACGGAAAATAGCAGAAACGAGACAAGGCCAAACAAAACCCCCCCAAAAATTTCCGCACAATCTTACGATAAAAGACGGGAGCGCAAACGGCAGGGCAAACGCGAAACAAAAATCCGTTTGCAGGGAAGAGGGCCGAGGTGACCAAAAAAGCAATACATCGTGAAATAAGGGTGTCCCATCCCTGCTACTGGTACAGACAGCGAGTGGGGGACGGACCTGAAGGCCGCCTTTTTTTTGATGAGCTGGGGGGGGGGGGGGGGGGGGGGGGGGGGGGGGGGGGGGGGGGGGGGGGGGGGGGGGGGGGGGGGGGGGGGGGG